>CM041218.1:21670460-22069202 GCA_023065735.1 Coffea humblotiana
AAATATTTTCTGGGAATTGAAGTGGCTCGATCAAGGCAGGGAATTTTTATTTCTCAACAGAATTATGCTATGGACCTGCTGAACAGAATCACAAATTAAGTTAGGCTCATGGAGATAAAGTAGTGGAGAGAGAGATGTACCAAAAACTTGTTGGGAAACTCATTTATCTCGCACATACTAGGCCAGATATAGCTTACTCAGTCAGTGTTATTAGTCAGTTTATGCATGATCCTAGAGGAGTTCATCTACAAGCAGTTTATCGAGTGTTTCATTACTTAAAAACACATCCAGGGAAGGAAATTTTATTCAAAAAGGGTCCTGAGATTGATCTGGCAGTTTACACAGATGCAGACTTTGCAGGGTCTCCAGTCAACAGGCGATCAACTTTGGGATATTGTACATTTCTTGGAGGAAACTTAATATCCTGAAGAAGCAAGAAACAAAGTGTGGTAGCAAGGTCAAGCGCTGAAACAAAGTTCAGAGCTATGGCAGCAAGGGTATGTGAATTATTGTGGGTTAAAATTATCCTAAAAGACTTGAGGATTCAATGGAGCAAACCAATAAAGCTATACTGTGATAACAAATCTGCTATAAGTATAGCTCACAACCCAGCGCACCATGATCGGACGAAACACATAGAGATAGACAGGCACTTTATTAAAGAGAAGCTAGAAAGTGGACTGATTTGTACTCCATATGTTCCGACAGGACTTCAACTTGCAGATGTGATGACAAAGGGACTGTGTAGCAACATGTTTCATGAGAGTGTTGTCAAGCTGGGAATGGAAGATCTATATTCACCAGCTTGAGGGGGAGTGTAGGAATCTTGAATGAGTAATCTTAGGAGATATTTTAGGTAAATTAGTGGAGGAAATCAGGGTGAATAAGCTGTCTCTAAAATTAAGGGAATTAGGTGTAGACTTTCCTTGTTTAGTGTACCAGAAAATTGTATATCTATAGATTAGAATGGATTGTAGGAAATATACAGAATTAATAAAATCTCTTTGATTCTTTTACAACAGTTTCCTTTTTCAATTAGAATTTGTTACCTATATATATAGGCATACTAGGGCTATTGTTATTTGATTTTTATCAACTTTTATCAAGTTATCTTGGTTTTTACTAAATTTCTCTCAAGCTTCTTGAGAAACAAGGTTCTTTCAAATCTTTCCGAAAGTTGATCGTGAATCACTCCTCTGTTATTTTTGGGAATCGTTCGTGAAACAATTTCTTCCTACCGCTTCCGTGTCAAATTGCACCTAGTGCCAAAACATTGGGACCGAATTTATTTTTGTTAAAACTTTAGGTATTAAAACTGAACAAGTGATAGGTAACTTGTGACATGCTTGTTGACTATTCGGTTTTCATCATCAATTGCATTCTTGATAAACATCACAATTGCTATGTGGTTTTCAACACTACTGGAGCTATAGTTGTAGTTAGTTTTCTTGACCAAACACACTATGACAAATTTCACCTTTCTATTTTTATGCGTTTTTTGTTATTATAATCACACTAAAAGGATTATAGACCTGGGCAATTTTGTCAGGAAAAGTGTAAGGAAGTAAATCCAGCAAATCTTGTCAGCGCAAGTGCTATGGAACATCAAGATTTGTTGAATTTTGAACTTCAAACTTAGAGGTACCTAAATACAGCAATACCATCCAAAGAAACTAGTCTCCTTTCATGTTTTAGAAACCATAGTTTTCATCAACAACAAAACTTCCACTGAGAATACATCACGCATAAAAGCAAAAGAAACAGCTCATTCTGAAAATCTAATCTGTTCCAAAAGGCCTAACAAGGCTTCCAATACATGTACTTGATGATTGAACAAAACTTACATCACCGCTAGTGGCTAAATCACTAATACGTTTTGTTTCAAGATCATGAAGAACAAGCTTTACTCCATCAATTTGCAAAAGTAATTGCCTCTTGTTCTTTGATAAAGCTAGAGGCGTCAAGCTCCAAAATGTCCAACCAGGCATTGTAACTGAAGTTAACTTGGTCCAAGATTTGTCCACTCCATAATCTTCCATCACCCAGATATCAGCACCAAATCCTCCACCTACGTCATAGTACAATAGTAAACAAAGGGATCCATTCAAGACGTTCAAGTTATGCTAAGATCAAAGGAAATGATTGGACAAGGCATTTTCTGAAATTCTTCACTGCTAAGATCAAAGGAAATGATTTAGATAACGCCATTCAATCGCCTTTCCCTCATGAACCAGTGTAATGCACCATCAGCAAGGACACAATCTAGGGCACAGTAACAGTGGTAGTTCGACTGTTTAAATGGAAAATGCTTCATCCTTCTCCATGAGCTATAAACGTAGACTTCATCATACCAACTCGATTGATCTCTATCACATAGATCTGAAAACCTAATCCTATTCAAAACTTTTTACTCATCGTTCACACGGTCATACCCAAATCCAAGATGAAAAAGAGCTCTACCACGGGTGTGATATTCAATTGGGAAAGAGGGCAATTCCCAGGACTTTTGAATCCATGGGTTCCACAAAATAATTTTGTCAGTGTCTGGATACATCAGACAAAGAAGTCCATTGCAAGAGCCTTTCAAACAAACTTCGCTTCCAGAATAATCCAAAGGGCAGTTGAGCTGTTTGGCACTTGCGGTAATACTGGAGCTATCAGCTTCAAGATCCAAAACCAAAGTGTAAAAGTTGTTCTGGTTCAGGCCAATAATTTTGATCCCACTGGGGAATTTGCTTCTTGGTAGGCTTTATTGAGATGTATTTTGATGAAATCTGAGCTATCAATTAAAGCACGCCATGATTTTGAAACGCGCCTGGGTTGTAGCAGAGAATCAAATGGTAACCTGAAAAGTACATTTGCAAGCAAATGATTTGGAATGTAATCTGACATTGCTGTGATTATTGGAAGTAGGACTCGAGTGACGTAGTCTTGCAGGAGAAATTTACTCCGGACGATAAATTTTGATGAAAATTATGGAGAAGTTTCTTTACTCAATTTTGCTCAAACAAATTGATATTGAAAATTTCAACCTTGATAGATGTGACTCTATAGCATAGCATATTCTATGTATACAATTTCCAATTGATTTTTCATTTTCTGCGGCCAAGACTTGGTCTAAGTCAACTCCAGAACATGAACTTCAACTTGAAGGAAAAGAAACGGAAATAGGATGTGCTAAGATTTCTTATATAAGTAATTTCTTCAATCATTTGGTTAGCTATTTTCAAAATAAAGAGCCTATACTGACAAAAATTGCTTAGATAGGTCAGTGGTGAATATCATTAACATTAGCTGTAAACTATTTAACTCATTGTTGCTATGTTGAGTACAGAAAGAACATGGTTTTTCTTACTCTTTAATTAATCTTTTTATCAATTAGGTCTCTGAATTCAACCTTCATCTCTAAGGCCTTGTTTGGCAAACAAGTTTTTTGCCAAGTTTGTCTGCTACAAGTTTTTTAAAAAATTTAGCTACAGTAACCTCAAAAAACTTCTCAAAATTTTTAAACTATACACTTCAAAATATTCGAAAAAAAACACACTTCAAAAATTTTTTTCAAAACTTCTACAGTAAAGTTTTAAACAAACACCAAAAAAACATACTTGTCAAACGGGGCCTAAGTTTGATAATGAAATAAGATCCATAAAACTTTTCATGTTTTCAACCAAACAATGTCACCAAGAGTATGAAAAACACAATTGGCCAAAGGATAGATCCAACTGTAGGCATAAAGAATTTTAAGAATTGTGCTCTTACTCTAATAATTTGCTAAATGTGCCCCAGCTGACTGAAGTAGACTATTGCTTTTAGGCGTTGGATTTTTGAAAAATTATGTTTTTATCTTTGATAATTTGTTGAAAGTCAATATACTATCTGCATGTACCGAGAAGTAATTTGACAACAGTTGTTAAAAAAAAAAGAATAAGTAATTTATATAACCTGTCATTTTAATTGATAACTACAAGAATAACGCTAATGCTATAAGGAGCTTTAGTTAATGGTATTTTTTTAATAAATAAAAATCGTACTTTAATGAGCACAAAAGAATAGATGCACTTAATAGAAATTAGACACGGTGGAGATGAATAGTAATGCACTTAAGGTTTTAACAACATTAACACGCAGTAACAAAATTAAAAGTAAGGATGGCAACGGGACATGGTTGGGGCAGGGGATCTCTCCCCCACCCCCCTCCCCCGGCCACCTACAAATTGCCCCCCCCCCGCCCTCACCCCACCCCTCCCCCCCCCGCTTCCCCCGCAAGTGTCCCTCGAGGGCTAATAAAAATTTGTTATATAATTTTGTTATAGTTAAATTTTAGCAAATAATCAAATACAAAAATATCAACACATCACCAAATTATTATTCATTATAATTTCACAATTGAAACTTATAAAAATAATCAAACAAAAGTTATTTGAACACAATCCAACATGATGAAATAAATACAACTAAAGTAATAAAATTTTCACTTTTAGCACAAATACAATCACTAATTCATTATTGTGCTTGTGTTTTTTTTTTTGAGAAAAAAATGTTATTGTATTAAGTGTAATTAGGGATTTAGTATAAATGTATTAGTAAATTTAGTATAACTAATTAATAATTTCTATTAGTAGTCATATATAATTATTAGTATAATGGATAATATCAATTATATTACATAAACTAATATACATTATATAATACATATAACTAATAATATCATTATCATAAGTTTGTAACTAATTAAATAAATATTATATATATAATTCTAGACATATATATATTTATTTAGATATATATATTTTTAAGCGGGTGGTGGGGTGGTGTACCCCCGCCCCCGCCCCAACCCCCATAAAATTAGCCCCCGCAGGGCGTGTGCCCCCATTTGTCATCCTTAATTAAAAAATTAATTATAGAACTAGTGGCAGCGCCACATGGTGTTAAGGGTGGACAATTGCCTTCCCCCTCCTCCTTTCAACTTTTGAAATTAAGAGAATAGTTTTGAAACTTTTGAAAAAATTTAGATTTTACTTATATTTGCCCCTCTCCACTCTCCCCCCAACCAAAATTTTGAAAAATACTCTTTTTTTTTCATTACCCTCCATATTGTGAGAAGTTCTCATTTTTGGCACATTATCTCCCTTAGCAATCAATTTATTTTAGATATCTCCCCTATGGTACAAATATTTCAAAGTTACTAAATCACAAAATTGATTACTACTTCAATAGGAAATGATTTCAATACCTTTACACTACAAAAACAGACTCATAATAAAAATAATCTTTATTTAATTTTTTTAATAATAATGACATCATTTTATGTGTACAATGTTATCCCCACTATTTATAAGTCATGACTCCGCATTGTACAGAACAAATTGTAACCTAAATTTAATTCTCTATTGCACCATCGAAAAGAAATCTTTTTTTTTTTTTTGGAAAGATTTCAAATTCTTGATGGGCCGATTGTATCATGAAAAATTCCAGAATGTCTTCCAAAAAATAAACATATGTCCAATAACTTCGGAAAGAAATAAGGGAATCATTGTACCCAAAGGGAAGAGAAATTATGTTGCAAGACCAGAGCATTTGAAGATAATTCTGATCATAGTATGAAAATTTTTATGTTTTCTAATTTATATTAAGTTTACCTGCTGTCTTGCTGAGTTCCGGAGAGGTGGGTTGTAAGCTGTGGGACAGAACCTTTTGGGCTGCTACTCGTGTACAAAATTCTGTGGCCCGTTAGAAGCCCTGGTGTGGATATCCTTTTTAAGTATGAGTGTTAATTTCCAACATAGATTAATATTTCCTACACTGATAGTGTATACACTGTTATCGTTAAATTCGTGATATATTTGTAAAAGTTGAATTTCAAATTCAAATTTTGTATAATTATCATTCATCCAACGCTAACAATGTATATAAGATTTACTCTTCAAACATCACCTAAGAAAACATTAATATATGTTTATGCAAGTCTCCTAATAAACAAACTCTTAGTTTTCTTACCTTAATTATGGTAAGGAAAACACTACAAATTGGAAATTACGGACAAATAAAAGAAAATTCAGCCATGTTTAGAATTTTATGTATACATGATTGACTTAAGTTGTAGTCAAAAGCCAACCTCTAAACCAACGACTTTTGTTGTCTGATCAAGCAAGCATCGGGTTTTCCCCAAGTTCGTTCAACTCGTCTCAAACATCCACCCTTTAATTTCCAAAACTCCAATGTTTGAAGGCAAGACCTTTTTTTTTTCCTTTGCAATTCCTTTACATTTTAATTCATAATCATTAATTATTTAGACACTTATCTTAAGTTTGTGGTATAGAAATTTTATTTTGATGATTATTAATTTGTCAATTGTTCTTATTCTAAATTTGTATCTTAGAACTTTTAATTTAATTTGCATATGATTAATGTGTTTTTATTAAATTTAGTTAATGTTTATCTGATTTTGTTTTGTGAGTTGATTTTCATGTTTTGCTTTACACTTTGTCTTTTATTTTCCAAAAAACATTTATTTATTATTTATCATAGATTAACCTGTAATTGTAAGACTTTGATTTCAAGTTAGCACACAACATTTGTTGTGATATATATTTTTTTGTTATACACTGTTTGATTGTTCACCCCCTAAGCTAAAATCCTGCATTACACTGAATTGATTTTTACATGGTCGGTGTCTTTTCTATAATGCAATAATGGTGATCGTTTTGGTAAACAAAGATATCATATACAAGCATTTATTAACATGTCGTTCAAGCTAAAGAATGTGTAACTTCTGATCACTCAAAATCCAATTGCAAAGAAGACTCTATCATCACATGCGAAACTTACTCTTTTTTTCTTTTTTTGCATAACGGATACCAATAGATTTGTAGAAACACAATTTGAAGAAATTTAATTTTTTTGGAGATTTTCGTTTTATTGCAAGGTAATGTTGATAGGAAAACTCACTGCTTGGACCTATTTATATCTTTGGAGATTCATTTCTCTTCCTCTATTGCAAATAATTTTTTATTGCAGAATGGAGCAACTTTTCCTCTCTCTCTCTCTCGTTACCTTCAATCATTCTTGAGGAGCGTTCCACGGGAAAACAAAAAATTGAAAAAAAGTGTTGGTTCAATTAGGAATGCCCATCCGGTAATAGTGGACTAGTAGAGCACCAGCCCGTTATCCTTCCACTGCAAGGAGCGGGAAGTTCTCGTTGCTCTGTCAAACCAGCCTCACGCAGTGCCCTCCACTTTAGGAGCCAAGCGGTCTCAGCCTCCGCCAAGTCCGCATGACCCAGCTCTTTGCTTGGAATGGGCGAGCCAGTGAAGAGCCCTACCGGTCCTACCATCTGGACCAATCCAACGTTCCAACACATTAATGCCCCTGCTCAGATTACAAGCTCGCGCTACCAAGCTCGGCGTCAAGCTGCCTTGAGGAAGTTGCTTATAAAGCACTAGTACGCATATCAATTCTTCGATGTGGGACAAATTCGTTTCCATTTCCATTCAGGAGTTCTGTGTGTTTTTATAAAGAAACCTGGAAAAATTGACAGATTCGTTTTCTTATAAACACACGTCTCGATATGGGACACACTTCAATGGAAGCATTAGTGTCAAATTGGGTAATCCAAATGATGAAAGGTGTAAATGTCTATGGAGGAAATCTCAAATGAGAATTATAGGCTTACTTTTACTGTGCAAATTTTCCTATTCTCTAGTGTTTTTAGTGAAAGCAACTGTCATTCTGACTTTCTTTCTGGATTTCCTGTCTCTATAGGCACCTCATCATTGTCAAAATTTACCTACAAAACTTGCAACATGGTGGACGAATGTAAGAATGGTAGATTACTTAACTGATGTAATATTTACACCTTTATTGATGCAAGTTCACAACCTCTCAGAAAGATTACAAAAAGAGAAGGGGAACAACCATATCAAAGCATAACACCAGCTGATTATACCAGATTCTGATTATTGAAGCACACCAAATTTGCATGCAGTGATGCTTCAGAATGACCATTGAACATTCTGAAATGAAACCTTTTCATGTACAACAACATGTTAATTATCGCTGAAAAACTAAATCCCAAACATTTGACTATGGAGAAAATTTTTGTGAAAATTGGCATGTTAGCTATTGTGCCAAGTCCAGCACTAATCGTAAGTCTGACCAACACTTTCTGTTTCATGCTTCTATTGCTTAATCATACTGCACAAAACACGGGAAAGCTCTTCCAGTGGTATGCTATTATTTTGAAGCAATATTGCTGTCTCAAAGCCCTTAGCAAGTTTATGTTATTTATTCTAAAATCCATATTGCTCGATTAGATTAAAGCAGAAGAATGCTATTTCTTTCCTTTTTTGATCAATCCAGTGAACTAGGAAGATGGCATTTGACCTCCAGCTTTAAATTGGCTTATACTTTTTGTAAATGAAAGTGAATTTGTGTTTTAAATTATGTTTCTATACATCTTTAGATATTTTTCCTCGAAATATAAGAATAAGTATATAGAAATGAATCCCTGCATATAAGTATGCCTTCCAATATCTATAGGATTCCTTGGGGTATCTTAGGCTTGCAATTTAACCAAGGTAATCAACTCGAACTCGCGAGTAGCTCGATTAACTACTTTACTCAACTTTGGCGTTGATCAAGTTCAAGTGGCACATATTTGAGCTACTCGAAAATGCTCACGAGTCCAGCTTGATAAGGTGCAATATTGTCATTTAAATTGTGATTTTTTTTCCCTTTTATCTTAGTCAAATATTGTTTTAATCGTCGGATTCTACTGATATTTGGTTAATTGTGCTAATTGTAGGGAATTTTGTGAGATGTGATCAAAAGGAGCAATTTTCCAGCATTCTAAGAGTTAATTTGGTGGAGGCCCGTTCAGAGCCTATTTCCAAGTCGAAGTCAAACTCAGTTTTTGAAGGAAGATTTTGAAGACTTTAATTTTCATTATTAGTTCTAGTATTGGATTAGGGAACTTGGAATATTATCTTAGTAGTTACCTTTTCCTATTTAAGAAACATTCTGTGTTATTGGTAGGAGAGACCGAAAAGGAAACAAAAAGAAAAAGCAAAGGATGGACCGTTTGATTAATAGTCCAGCCAGCAACAATTTCGGAGGTGACTCTTTGAAGTACAACACACGGCCGTCACTTGCTTTGGCTCTTCTTCTGGCCTCTTCATTAGTTTTAGAGGAAAAACCATACACAATTGTTATCAATGGAGTCCTGCGGATTTCCCTTCAGAATACCTAGCTAAATCTTCTTTTCCAGTCAAGGGTTAACTTGAAAACACAATTCCAAATATCTGTGAGATCGAATTATTTTTATTTATTTCTTTTATTCATTGGTATTCGTGCATTTTCTGGTTTAATTTCTTATGATTGTTTTGTTATTTGAATGTCAAGGTCCGATATTTGAATTAACCTAATAATCTACTGCCAAATTAACCTGTTAAATCCTTAATTGTTTGATTGGTTAATACTAGTGGCAACTAGCGTGATTGGTCCCATGTCAGGAAAACGTATGATCTAATTTAAACAATCCTCGTAGCGTGTTTGTTGGTTAAGGTTGGACTTTTATAATTCTTAATGCAATCGAGAAATTAAATCCTACAGTCGTACCTAGGGTTATTTCTTGGTTAGAGAAATAGTTAACGGTCATATCTTGGTTATTGAAAAAGTAAGGAAAAATTGGTTGTTTATCGCGTGTATGGCAACTATAACCAATCTATTAATGAGTAATTGAATTATCTTTGCATCGATGATTAGTTGAATGAACCGTGTCTGCAAAGTTACACATTTGACTAGAGTCGTATCTTTTATTGATTCGTTCATATTTATTTCGTGCGTTGCTTTGATTTAGTTAATTATTTATTTTTATATTTTTATAAAATCCCCCATACGTTGAACTCAAGGAGAAACAAATTTTACCAATCCGTATGGATTCGACCCTACTTACCAATGTATACAAAATTTATACTTTATTTGAGCAGGTATTTATTATTGTATAGGTTCGATATCTGTCAAAACTCCAATATTATATTCTTAAGCTCGCAGGCTCAATAAGCCTAATCGAGCTTCCAGTACATACATACATAGATACATACATACATATATGTATAATTTTAATATTTATTATTGTAAAATGTCAGTTATATCCCTTATTTAAAATTATATGTAAAATATTAATTTTTTATTAAGTAAGATCTATTAGACTTCAATGGGCTCGAAGGTAAATTGAAGTAGAACTCGAGCTCAACTTCTAGAAGGTCGATGAGCTCGAGTTTGACTTCAATTATTTTAACTTGAGTAGAACTCAAGTTGGACACTATTCAAACTCGATCTGACTTCAGGTGCACCCCTATCTTATTTACTTTTGGATGTTGGACCTTGTGGAGTAATCGTATTAAGAAAATCTTCGAGCCCAATAGACCTTACACCAATCTCCTTCGAATCCGTTGGAACTTATCTGTGAAGGAGGAAAGAGCCTGTTAGCTGCCTTGTTCTTCCTGAAAATAACCTCCAGTGCCTTTACCAGCCATCTTGCAACATCGAAAGCTTCTTGTAATGACTAGCTCAACAATTATTCTGTGAAATATGAAATGCAATCCGTTGAGTTAGTTAGAGGGAATATTCCTGTTAGTTAGTCTGTTATGTTGAGTCAGCATGCAGTTAGTCATCATTTGCATGCGGCTAGTTGTCATTTGAGCTGTATAAAAGCACATGGATCCGAAGGAGAAAGGAGACCATGGCATTTGAATAAAATCTCATTTTTCTTCTTCCTCAAGTCTTCTTTTCTCTTCTTCTTTCTCTAACTCTCATTACATCTTGGTTCAGGGCAATAATTTTGATCCCATTGGGGGAATTCGCTTCTTGGTTGGTCTTGCTGAGATGCATCTTGATGAAGCCTAAGCTATCAATTAAAGCACGTCATGATTTTGATACACACCTAGACCGTAGCAGAGAATCAAACGGCAGCCTCAAGAGCACATGGGCAAGCAAATGGTCTGGAATATAATCTGACATTGCTAATTGTTAGAATCAAACAGAACCTCAGCGATATATTCATTGAACTGATTTTGCTCAAAGGAAAACAATGTTTTAAAACTCGGACCGTTAATTGAACCGGTGAAGTGAAAGGGTCGAGGTTCAACCGGTCGGACCGGTTTAACCCCGATTCAATAAATAAATATATATATATATACACACACACATACCTGTGCACAGAATAAGATATAAATGTTAAACCACAATTAACATAAGAGCAATATCATAGTTATCCAACTTACATGTCCAATTGGCTAAATACTAGAATTAACAAAAAAAACAATATAAGTCTAGAAAACACTCAAAAGGTCCAAACAAGTCCAATTTCTAAGGCTTCTATAATCTTTTTCGTCTGGGACAACAAAGGTTCAAAAAAAGCCATCTTAACAAGTCGTCGTCACCATCCAAGACCATTATATGAATCACTTGCAAGTGATAAAAGTATAAAATTCATATTAATGGAACAATGTTATGAAAATGAAAACATGAAAAAGACGTACAAATTAAGGAATGAGTTTGATGTCTATCAATTTATCCCCGCAATGAGATAAAACCGCGAAGATCCAATAAAGCAAAAGCACAAAAGAAGGGAACTTAATCACTCTACCCTCTTTAATTGCCAAGTGCTAGAAAATCCAATAACAGAGATGCAAACAATATTTCCACCAAAATAACAAATTTAATCCATTTGTCTCACTTGAATTAAATAACATATGTATAGCAAAGTTAATAAAAGTAAATAAATTGCAATACTAGTCGTAGCACTGACGCGCCAACCTCATACAATCCAACCAATGCAGAATCTGCATGTTGGGGTCCCTCTCCACGACAACATCAGACACTGAAATCTGAACAGTGCCTCCGTAATCTGTGATCCTACCGTGGACTCGAGCTAGAACGCCGAGTTGGAGATCAAAGGCAAAACCAGCGGCCGCTTGGGCAATTAGTCGAACATCCGATGGGTTGCGGCGAGAGAAGTAAGAGGAGTTGAGCTGAAGTAAAATACCTGAGACTGAGTTGGTTTTGAGAAAATTTGATGATCATGGTGTGAACGAGATGGGATTGTCGGGACGTCGCTTCAAGAAATAAATGAACAGAAATGCCGGGCTGTAGATGCAGAGAAAAGGGGCTTAGGGACAATGATCCGAGGATTGGGTTGCAAAAATTACAGCAATAAATAAATAAATATATATATATATATATATATATATATATATACAGAGGGCCGAGGGGATCATAACCAAAACCCAGCAATCAACAAAGAAAGGGAAAAAAAAGGAAACGAACCTAGTAATAGCTTGAATTCCAGAGTTTTTTGGGTTAGAATCGGTGCGATGAGTGGAAAAACTTCGTGCTTCCTTTTTGCTGATTGCTATGGATCAAGTTTACTTGCTACGTGCTTCCTTCATGCTGATTGCTATGGATCAAGTTTGGAGTTTGGACTTTGGAGAAGGGATTAGGGTTAACTGGTTAAGAGGAGAAGCCGAAAAGGAAATAGAAACGGCAACTCGGCAAGAGCAGCCAAGCAGGAAGACCGAAGACTGGAGTGAAGACTAAAGACTAGGTTTAGTCATTAATTTCGGTCAAAATTCAGTCAATTTTGTGAAAAATTAAAAAATCGCGGTTCACGGTTCAACCCGAATTTAACGGTTTGAACGGTTTTTACGGGTTTGACCGGTTCTAGGACCAAGTCAACACAAGTTATGAACAGGACCGGACACATGGCCGGGTCACGGTTCGACCAGTCGAACCGGCCGATCCGGTCCGAATTTGAAAACATTGAAGGAAAGGATATTGCAGATTGAAGCCTTAATAGCATATAATATATACGGCAGTTTTGCAATTCTTTAAACAGCTGAGGCCAAGACTTGGTCAAAGTCAAACTCCAAAACATGAACTTGCACTTGAAGGAAAGGAAATGGGTAGACCCAACTTAAGAGTATATTAAATTTCTTGTTGTTTGCTTTTATTTTATTTTTTTGGTTATTTGTTAAGCCAATGAGTGATTAGACATAACTAAATTATGCTTAGTAGTGCAAGTTGACGTTTTAAATCCAACTAGAATTTCAGTGTTTGCACCTAGTCATTGGATCGAAGACAAGGTAGAGTCACACAGAAATGGATTTCTTGCTTCACTTATGAATTAAGCATAATTCCTCACAACCGCTATTTGTAAATTTCAATCGTTACCGATACTAAGTATAAAGAAAATAAGAATGTTACATATTCAAAGTTACAGACTTCTCTTAACCACTAGTTTTGCTAACTCTATCTTTATTCTATCTCCTTATTTATAGTTTAAGTATTTTCACCTTAGCTTTAGACACTTCACAAATTCTTAGTTAGTTCCATATCAAGGGGGAAAGTCCACGAAATGCGTGGGAGGGCGCCTATGTGTGCAATGATCCTTGACGATTTTTGGTAGAAAATTTGGAGGGAATTTATTTATGAAAATGTATAGTTATAAAATTGCATGGAGTAGCTGTATGAAAAGTTATGCATAAAGGTCATGGAAAATTGTCAACTAGTTTGGTGTAATAATTAGGTTTCTCGTTAATTTGCTTCGAGGTTCTGATTATGAGCAATTTACGGTAAGCTACTCGCTTAAAATACGACAAAGTGAGCAAAAAGAAGGGTATTAGATTAGATAACCACACAAGTTTCATTATAAACAAGCATACCATAGGCACCATATGTAGCCATACTCTTAATTTCAGATGTGAAACCCAATTATTCTAGTTTAATGGTAAGTTGTCTTTTGGAATTGTAGTGCTCAGGGATACAGTTGATAGATTTTAAAGTATTCTATCTAGCTTTTCCATTCACAGCTCAAGTTCGCTGATTGTTTGCTGGTATATGTTTGATCTTTGACCGGAGATGATGATGTTGCTGCAATGTCAACTTTGGTTGCTACCGGATTTGCTGCCAATTTGTCTCCACTTTATTAGGAGAAAGAAATGTAGTTTTAGTCCTAATGTTTAGCACACGCGTGATATTGGTCCTTAAAGATTTAGCAAAAATAAATTTGATCTCCAATGTTTTACGCTTGTACAGCTGCAGTCCCTAAAGTATTAGCAAGAACAAGTTTCTTCCCCAGTGTATTCAATTTAAAGCAGATTTAGGATATTTGAAAACAAATTTTAATTACTGCAGAATTTAGTCCCGTGTTCTCATATTTCTATTAAATTGAAATTAAAAATAAAGAAGCAAAATAGCAGCTAACTTTAGAAACAAGATTAAGGACTAATAATTTTGTTAAACTATAGATTTGAAACCAATCCGAGCAGGTTCATTGATCTAAAGCTTATTTTTACTCTCTAAGCAAAAATCCTAATACTCACTTTTTGCATATAGTTCAACAAGTCTCATTTTGTCTTGGTTTCTCAGTCAATTAGTTACTTACATGTCATCTTGTTAGTTATTCTTATTGTTTATTTAGCCATTTTTTGGTTCATTTTTTTAAAAAAATTAATTTAATCAACCTGTAGCTACACATGACAGATTCGGTTAATAATCCATCAATTATCGTAAATTTGCTTCAAATTAAAAATATCCACCAAAATTATGAGCGTAGTTGTTCTCACAATTCTAGCATTGTACACAGGGTAATCGGACTGTTTATGAATACCAAGCAGAGTTCTTGCATTTATTATCCCATAATAATATATGGTGTCTGAGAGATAACTTTTCGTAGATTTCTGGATGGGTTGATTTGGAGTGTGTGAGAGAGATTGGTATTCAGCTAGTTCTTATGCTATCAAATACACACAACCAGTTTTAAAGGCCGAGTTGAGTTTGGCTTGGAAGAAAAATACCCGAGTCAAGGTTATGGAGAAACTTGACTCGAAATTGGTTTAATGTCAGGGAGAACCAACGAGACAATCAAAGAAAACTAAGGTGCTAGTGTCTCTGAGGATAAGAAGCTAGTGGTGGATGATGGAGGCACCTAAGAAACCAATGCAAAGTAATCCAATTTATGGGTGATAAGTGTAAATGTGGCATACTTCCAATAATTGTCCCGACATCGGCAAGAGAACTTGGTGGAGCACACTAGTAATGATCATGAAGTAGAGGATTACATATAAGGAGTTGAGTTCAAAGAAGATGAGGACGAGGAGGAGCTCTAGTCTTCTCCCTTTGTGGTTCAAAAGTTATTATTGTCACTCAAGAAGGAGAAGGAAACATAATGGCATCAACTCTTCTAAACCAAGTGCCAAGTTTTCAATAAGCTTCCTGATTCAATTATTGATAGTGGTACTTTAGATAATATTATCTCAAAATAGCTTGTTAAAAATTAAAATTGCTTACTGAGAAACACTTTAAGCTATATAAAATTGGTGGACAAAAAAAGTAGGTTGAGTGTTGTAGAGTGCCTTTTACTATTGCAAGTATTAACATCTATAGGTTTCTAAGGTCAACAAAAGGATTAATTTGATCCCTATGAAATAAAGTGAGCATCCTAAACCCGTGGATAAGGTCATATAGTAGTAGAAATTTTACTATTGCTAGTTCAGAGTCAACTTTTATTGCAGATGTTAAGGAATCTAGAGATGCATGCCGTAGTATTAAAGGAGTTGAAGTACTAAGTCAAAATCTAAAATTTTAGGGAAAGTTCATTAGGTGCTAAACAAATTTAAAGATATTATGCGGATGAACTTCCAGCTGGACTACCTCTCATGCGAGAACTTATGTGCCAATTCATCTGGTTCTAGGCAGTTTGCAAATCTGCCACATTATCAAATGAATCCCAAGAAGAGTGAAATTTTGTAGTAGATAAGTGGATGATTTGCTAGAGAAAATGTCCAATCACGTGAGCATATGCTGTGCTAGCTCTATTGACTCTCAAAAAGAATGGTTCATAGTGGATGTGCTTGATAGTTAGCTATTAACAAGCTTACTGTGCATTATCAATTTCCTATTCTAGATTCGGAGGACAGTTAGACTGCTTGTCTAGAGCTCATGTATATACCAAGATTGATCGAAGGGTGGATACCATTAGATATGCATCCAACCAGGAGATGAATGAAAAATTACATTGAAGACCAAGGAGGGCTGTATGAGTGATCGGTGATACCTTTGGGCTATCCAATGCACTAATACATTCATGCAATTGATGAATGAGGTTTTGAAACCTATTATTGGTAAATTTTTTCTTGTGTATTTTCGATATATTTAATTTATAGTGTTAACAAGAGGAGCATTTGAGCCAAGTGCTGAAAGTTTTGTAGGAAAATAAATTATATATCAATTTGAAGAAGTATGATTGCTTGATAGCAATGTTGGTCTTCTTAGGCTTTGTTGTTAGTTTGGAAGGATTGGTATAGATGAAAGGAGGGTGAAGGCTATTCAGAAATGGCCTACTCCTCATACTGTGATAGATGTTCATAGCTTCCATGACCTAGCAACCTTTTATAGATGTTTTATCCACGCTTTTAGCTCTACGAATTGCATAAATGAAGGAAATTTTCAGTGGTGTCCTATGTAGGAGCAGAGTTTCAGGTTAATTAAAAAGAAGTTTACCATTGCACTGTGTCTATTCTCTAAGTTTGAGAAGTTGTTCATAGTGGAGTGTGATGCACGCGATGTTGGGATTGGAGCTATTTTGTCACAAGAAAGGAGGCTAAGTGGATTCTTTAGTAAGAAGTTAAGTGAAGTTCGTCAAAAGTTTTCGAGGCATTGGAAGCATTACTTGATCTTGAATTAGTTTTGTTTTATATGCTGATCACCAAGCCTGAAGTACATCAACAATCAGAAGCAAATTAGCAAGATACATATTTATTTAAGGTAGCATATCTTCAAGGATTTTCCTTTATTTTGAAGCACAAGACTGGTAACAAAATAAGATGGAGGATGATTTGAGTAGATAGGCTACCTTGATGGTGACCATGAGCCATAAGTCATCGTGTTTGAAGTTCTCTGGGAGCTTCTACGTTGATGATGATGACTTCAAGGAGCTGTTAGCTGCATGGTCCAGACCAAAAGCAACACAGGATGACTTTCATATCTTTGACGGTTATCTCTTTAAAGGTAATCGTCGTTTGCATTCCCTGTTTCTTTGCGTAAAAAGTTAATTCGTGTTTGCATGATAGAGGTCTTAGTGGACATTTAGGGTGTTGACAAGACTACCTCTAGTCTTGAAGCATATTATATGGTCTCAATTTAAAGAGGGGATGTATGTGGGTTTGTTCGTAATGCTATACTTGTTAGGTAGCAAAAGGTCAATCACAAAATACTTAGTTATATACACATTTACCAGTTCCTGAAGGCATATGGGAAGATTTGTCATGGATTTTGTGCTTGGACTGTTTAGACTCAAAGAGAAATGGATTCGGTACTTGTGGGGTGGACAGGTTTCAAAGATGGTACATTTCATTCCATACGCTAAGACTTTGGATGCTTCACACATTGCTTGTTTGTTCTTTTATTAGTTGTTCACTTGTTTGGACTGTAGCCTACAATTGCTATGTGGTTTTCAACACTACCATGACAAATTTCACCTTTCTATTTTTCTGCGTTTTTTGTTATTATAGTCAAACTAAAAGGATTATAGTCAAACTAAAAGTGTAAGGAAGTAAATCTAGCAAATCTTGTCAGTGCAAGTGCTATGGAACATCAAGATTTATTGAATTTTGAACTTCAAACTTAGAGGTACCTAAATACAACGATACCATCCAAAGAAACTAGTCTCCTTTCATGTTTTAGAAACCACAGTTTTCGTCAACAACAAAACTTCAACTGAGAATACATCACGCATAAAAGCAAAAGAAACAGCTCATTCTGAAAATCTAATCTGTTCCAAAAGGCCTAACAAGGCTTCCAATACATGTACATGATGATTGAACAAAACTTACATCACCCCTAGTGGCTAAATCACTAATACGTTTGGTTTCAAGATCATGAAGAACAAGCTTTACTCCATCAATCTGCAAAAGTAATTGCCTCTTGTTCTTTGATAAAGCTAGAGGCGTCAAGCTCCAAAATGTCCAACCAGGCATTGTAACTGAAGTTAACTTGGTCCAAGATTTGTCCACTCCATAATTTTCCATCACCCAGATATCAGCACCAAATCCTCCACCTACGTCATAGTACAATACTAAACAAAGGGATCCATTCAAGACCTTCAAGTTATGCTGAAAATAACCTAGAGGCCACGGAATCATTGGACAAGGCATTTTCTCAAATTCTTCACTGCTAAGATCAAAGGAAATGATGTAGATAACACCATTCGAGTGCCTTTCCCTCATGAACCAGTGTAATGCACCATCAGCAAGGACACAATCTGGGGCACAGTAACAGTGGTAGTTCGACTGTTTAAATGGAAAATGCTTCATCCTTCTCCATGAGTTCTGCTTTGAGCTATAAACGTAGACTTCATCATACCAACTCGATTGATCTCTATCACATAGATCTGAAAACCTAATCCTATTCAAAACTTTGTACTCATCATTCACACGGTCATACCCGAATCCAAGATGAAAAATAGCTCTACCACGGGTGTGATATTCAATTGGGAAAGAGGGTAATTCCCAAGACTTTTGAATCCATGGGTTCCACAAAGTAATTTTGTCTGTGTCTGGATACATCAGACAAAGAAGTCCATTGCAAGAGCCTTTCAAACAAACTTCGCTTCCAGAGTAATCCGAAGGGCAGTTGAGCTGTTTGGCACTTGTGGTAATACTGGAGCTATCAGCTTCAAGATCCAAAACCAAAGTGTAAAAGTTGTTCTGGTTCAGGCCAATAATTTTGATCCCACTAGGGGAATTTGCTTCTTGGTAGGCTTTATTGAAATGTATTTTGATGAAATCTGAGCTATCAATTAAAGCACGCCATGATTTTGAGAAACGCGCCTGGATTGTAGCAGAGAATCAAATGGTAACCTCAAAAGTACATTTGCAAGCAAATGATTTGGAATGTAATCTGACATTGCTGTGATTATTGGAAGTAGGACTTGGGTGACGTAGTCTTGCAGAAGAAATTTACTCCGGACGATAAATTTTGATGAAAATTATGGAGAAGTTTCTTTACTAAATTTTGCTCAAACAAATTGATATTGAAAATTTAAGCCTTGATAGATGTGACTCTATAGCATAGCATATTCTATGTATACAGTTTCCAATTTCCAATTGATTATTCGTTTTCTGCGGCCAAGACTTGGTCTAAGTCAACTCCAGAACATGAACTTCAACTTGAAGGAAAAGAAACGGAAATAGGATATGCTAAGATTTCTTATATAAGTAATTTCTTCAATCATTTGGTTAGCTATTTTCAAAATAAAGAGCCTATACTGCCAAAAATTGCTTAGATAGGTCAATGGTGAATATCGTTAACATTAGCTGTAAACTACTTAACTCATTGTTGCTATGTTGAGTACAAAAAGAACATGGTTTTTCTTACTCTTTAATTAATTTTTTTATCATTTAGGTCTCTGAATTCAACCTTCATCTCTAAGTTTGATAATGAAATTAGATCCATAAAACTTTTCGTGTTTTCAACCAAACAACGTCAACCAAGAGTAGGAAAAACAGAATTGGCCAAAGGATAGATCCAATTGTAGGTATAAAGAATTTTAAGAATTGTGCTCTTACTCTAATAATTTGTTAAATGTGTCCCTGCTGACTGAAGTAGACTATTGTTTTTAGGGGTTGGATTTTTGAAAAATTATGTTTTTATCTTTGATAATTTGTTGAAAGTCAATATACTATATGTAGTGCCGAGAAGTAATTTGACAATAGTTGTTAAAAAAAAAAAAGAATAAGTAATGTACATAACCTAGCCAATGCTACAAGAATAACACTAATGCTATAAGGAGCTTTAGTTAATGATATTTTTTTTAATAAATAAAAAATCGTACTTTAATGAGTTATTGGGCATTTAGTGAATTTTTTGCAGTTATAACCTAGCACAAAAGAATAGATGCACTTAATAGAAATTTGACAGAGTGGAGATGAATAGTAATTCTGAACAATATGGCCTTTATTTGCTGGAACTCTTGTAGTCATCTCACTATGTGGTAGTAAAATTCTTAATAATTAGTAAAGCAGAGTAGATGATCAATACTCCCGAATTGTCATTTCTAAACGTGATGAAATAGGCTTGAGATACAAAACAGCCACAAAAGAAGTATTAGAACCCAAATTTAGGATTTTAACAACATTAACACGTAGGTCACAAAATTAAAAGTAAGGATGGCAACAGGACGGGGTTGGGGCGGAGGACCCCTCCCCCACCACCCTGCCTACAAATTCCCCCGCCCGCCCTCGACCCATCCCCGCCCCACCCCGCTTCCCTCACAGGTGCCCCGAGGGCTAATAAAAATTTGTTATATAATTTTGTTATAGTTAAATTTTAGCAAATAATCAAACACTAAAATATCAACACATCACCAAATTATTATTCATTGTAATTTCACAATTGAAACTTATGAAAATAATCAAACAAAAGTTATTTGAATGCAATCCAACATGATGAAATAAATACAACTAAAGTAGTCAATTTTCACTTTTGGCACAAATACAATCACTAATTCATTATTGTGCTTGTGTTTTTTTTTTTGAGAAAAAAATGTTATTGTATTAAGTGTAATTAGGGATTTAGTATAAATGTATTAGTAAATTTAGTATAACTAATTCATAATTTCTATTAGTAGTCATATATAATTATTAGTATAATTGATAATATCAATTATATTACATATACTAATATACATTATATAATACATATAACTAATAATATCATTATCATAATTTTGTAACTAATTAAATTAAATAATATATATCATTATATACATATATATATTTATTTAGAATATATATATTTTTTAAGCGGGTGGCCCATTTCTAAATGGGGGAAAAAAATTACCCCGCCCCTGCCCCAACCCCAGTTCCATTAGCCCCCAGCAGGGCGGGTGCCCCCATTGCCATCCTTAATTAAAAAATTAATTATAGAACTAGTGGCAGAGCCACATGGTGTAGAGGGTGGACAATTGCCTTCCCTCCTCCCTTCAACTTTTGAAATTAAGAGAATAGTTTTGAAACTTTTGAAAAATTTTAGATTTTACTTATATTTGCCCCTCTCCCCTCTCCCCCCCAACCAAAATTTTGAAAAATACTCTTTTTTTTTAACATTACCCTCCATATCATGAGAAGTTCTCATTTTCGGCACATTATCTCCCTTAGCAATCAATTTATTTTAGATATCTCTCCTGCGGTACAAATGTTTCAAAGTTACTAAATCACAAATTTGATTACTATTTGAGTAGGAAATGATTTCAATACCTTTACACTACAAAAAAGAAACTCATAATAAAAACATAATCTTTATTTAATTTTTTTATAATAATGACATCATTTTATGAGTACAATGTTGTCCCCACAGTTTTTAAGTCATGACTCCGCATTGTACAGAACAAATTGTAACCTAAATTGAATTCTCTACTACACCATCGGAAAGAAATCTTTTTTTAAACATATGTTCAATAGCTTCGGAAAGAAATAAGGGAATCATCATACCCAAAGGGAAGAGAGATTATGTTGCAAGACCAGAGCATTTGAAGATAATTCTGATCATAGTACGAAAATTTTTATGTTTACTAATTAGTATTAAGTTTGCCTGCTGTCTTGCTGTGTTCAGGAGACGTGGGTTGTAAGCTGTGGGACAGAACCTTTTGGGCTGCGATACTCGTGTACAAAATTTTGTGGCCCATTAGAAGCCCTAGTGTAGATATCCTTTTTAAGTGTGAGTATTAATTTCAAACACTGTTATCATTGAATTCGTGACGTATGTTCAAATTTTGCATAATTATCATTCATCCAACGCTAATAATATATATAAGATTTACTCTTCAAACATCACCTAAGAAAACATTAATATATGTTTATTCAAGTCTCCTAATAAACAAACTCTTAGTTTTCTTACCTTAATTATGGTAAGGAAAACACTACAAATTGGAAATTACAGACAAATAAAAGAAAATTCAGCCATGTTTAGAATTTTATGTATACATGATTGACTTAAGTTGTAGTCAAAAGCCAACCTGTAAACCAACGACTTTTGTTGTCTGATCAAGCAAGCATCGGATTTTTCCCAAGTTCGTTCAACTCGTCTCAAACATCCACCCTTTAATTTCCAAAACTCCAATGTTTGAAGGCAAGACTATTTTTTTTTTCCTTTGCAATTCCTAAACTCCCGCGCCTGTCCCTGATGTAGTGCATCTTTTTTGCACACACTGAATTGATTTTTACATGGTCGGTGTCTTTTCTATAATGCAATAATGGTGATCATTTTGGTAAACAAAGATATCATATACAAGCATTTATTAACATTTCGTTCAAGCTAAAGAATGAGTAACTTGAAAATGTGTAACTTTTTATCACTCAAAATCCAATTGCAAAGAAGACTCTATTAACAAAACTCTTTTTTTTTTTTTTTTGCATAACGGATACCAATAGATTTGTAGAAACACAATTTGAAGAAATTTAATTTTTTTATGTGAGTGAAAATTGGGAAACTCAATGCTTACTGTTCCTTCATATTTTTGGAGATTTTCGTTTTATTGCAAGGTAATGTTGATAGGAAAACTCACTGCTTGGACCTATTTTATATCTTTGGAGATTCATTTCTCTTCCTCTATTGCAAATAACTTTTTATTGCAGAATGGGGCAACTTTTCCTCTCTCTCTCTCGTTACCTTCAATCATTCTTGAGGAGCGTTCCACGGGAAAACAAAAAATTGAAAAAAAAGTCCACGGGAAAACAAAAAATTGAAAAAAGTGTGGGTTCAATTAGGAATGCCCATCTGGTAATAGTGGACTGGTGGAGCACCAGCCCGTTATCCTTCCACTGCAAGGAGCGGGAAGTTCTCGTTGCTCTGTCAAACCAGCCTCACGCAGTGCCCTCCACTTTAGGAGCCAAGCGGTCTCAGCCTCTGCCAAGTCCGCATGACTCAGCTCTTCGCTTGGAATGGGCGAGCCAGTAAATAGCTCGACCGATCCTACCATCTAGACCAATCCAACGTTCCAACACATTAATGCCCCTACTCAGGTTACAAGCTTGCGCTACCAGGCTCGGCGTCAAGCTGCCCTGAGGAAGTTGCTTATAAAGCACTAGTACGCATATCAATTCTTCGATGTGGGACAAATTCGTTTCCATTTCCATTCAGGGGTTCTCTGTGTTTTTATAAAGAAACCTGGAAAAATTGACAGATTCGTTTTCTTATAAACACCCGTCTCGATATGGGACACACTTCAATGGAAGCATTAGTGTCGAATTGGGTAATCCAAATGATGAAAGGTGTAAATGTCTATGGAGAATCTCAAATGAGAATTATAGGCTTACTTTTACTGTGCAAATTTTCCCATTGTCAAAATTTACCTACAAAACTTGCAACATGGTGGACGAAGTAGACGAATGTAAGAATGGTAGATTACTTAACTGATGTAATATTTACACCTTTATTGATGCAAGCTCACAACCTCTCAGAAAGATTACAAAAAGAGAAGGGGAACAACCATATCAAAGCATAACACCAGCTGATTATACCAGATTCTGATTATTGAAGCACACCAAATTTGCAAGCAGTGATGCTTCAGAATGACCATTGAACATTCTGAAATGAAACCTTTTCATGTACAACAACATGTTAATTATCGCTGAAAAACTAAATCCCAAACATTTGACTATGGAGAAAATTTTTGTGAAAATTGGCATGTTAGCTATTGTGCCAAGTCCAGCACTAATCGTAAGTCTGACCAACACTTTCTGTTTCATGCTTCTATTGCTTAATCATACTGCACAAAACACGGGAAAGCTCTTCCAGTGGTATGCTATTATTTTGAAGCAATATTGCTGTCTCAAAGCCCTTAGCAAGTTTATGTTATTTATTCTAAAATCCATATTGCTCGATTAGATTAAAGCAGAAGAATGCTATTTCTTTCCTTTTTTGATCAATCCAGTGAACTAGGAAGATGGCATTTGACCTCCAGCTTTAAATTGGCTTATACTTTTTGTAAATGAAAGTGAATTTGTGTTTTAAATTATGTTTCTATACATCTTTAGATATTTTTCCTCGAAATATAAGAATAAGTATATAGAAATGAATCCCTGTGCATATAAGTATGCCTTCCAATATCTATAGGATTCCTTGGGGTATCTTAGGCTTGCAATTTAACCAAGGTAATCAACTCGAACTCGCGAGTAGCTCGATTAACTACTTTACTCAACTTTGGCGTTGATCAAGTTCAAGTGGCACATATTTGAGCTACTCGAAAATGCTCACGAGTCCAGCTTGATAAGGTGCAATATTGTCATTTAAATTGTGATTTTTTTTCCCTTTTATCTTAGTCAAATATTGTTTTAATCGTCGGATTCTACTGATATTTGGTTAATTGTGCTAATTGTAGGGAATTTTGTGAGATGTGATCAAAAGGAGCAATTTTCTAGCATTCTAAGAGTTAATTTGATGGAGGCCCGTTCAAGCCTATTTCCAAGTCCAAGTGAACTCAGTTTTTGAAGGAAGATTTTGAAGACTTTAATTTTCATTATTAGTTCTAGTATTGGATTAGGGAACTTGGAATATTATCTTAGTAGTTACCTTTTCCTATTTAAGAAACATTCTGTGTTATTGGTAGGAGAGACCGAAAAGGAAACAAAAAGAAAAAGCAAAGGATGGACCGTTTGATTAATAGTCCGGCCAGCAACAATTTCGGAGGTGACTCTTTGAAGTACAACACACGGCCGTCACTTGCTTTGGCTCTTCTTCTGGCCTTTCATTAGTTTTAAGGAAAAACCATACACAATTGTTATCAATGGAGTCCTGCGGATTTCCTTCAGAATACGTAGCTAAATCTTCTTTTCCAGTCAAGGTTAACTTGAAAACGCAGTTCCAAACATATGTGAATCGAATTATTTTATTTATTTCTTTTATTCATTGGTATTCGTGCATTTTCTGGTTTAATTTCTTATGATTGTTTTGTTATTTGAATGTCAAGGTCCGATATTCAAATTAACCTAATAATCTACTGCCAAATTAACCTGTTAAATCCTTAATTGTTTGATTGGTTAATACAGTGGCAACTAGCGTGATTGGTCCCATATCAGGAAAACGTATGATCTAATTTAAACAACCCTTGTAGCGTGTTTGTTGGTTAAGGTTGGTTTTTTTAATTCTTAATGCAATCGAGAAATTAAATCCTACAGTCGTACCTAGGTTATTTTTGGTTAGGAAAATATTAATGGTCATATCTATCAAAAAATGGAAAATTGGTTGTTTATCGTGTATGGCAACTATAACAATCTATTAATGAGTAATTGAATTATCTTTGCATCGATGATTAGTTGAATGAACCGTGTCTGAAAAGTTACACCTTTGACTAGAGTCGTATCTATTTTATTGATTCATTCATATTTCATTTCGTGTTGCTTTGATTTAGTTAATTATTTATTTTTATATTTTTATAAAATCCCCCATACGTTGAACTCAAGGAGAAACAAATTTTCCAATCTTCGTGATTCGACCCTACTTACCAATGTATACAAAATTTATACTTTATTTGAGTAGATATTTATTATTATACAGGCACGACATTGTCAAACTCCAATATTATATTCTTAAGCTCATTGGCTCAACAAGCCTAATCGAGCTTCCAATACATACATACATGCATACATACATACATACATGCATATATATATAATTTTAACATTTATTATTGTAAAATGTCAATTATATCCCTTATTTAAAATTATATATAAAATATTAATTTTTTATTAAGTAAGATCTATTAGACTTCAATGAGCTCGAAGGTAAATTGAAGTCGAACTTGAATACAACTTTTAGAAGGGCGATGAGCTCGAGTTTGAGTTCAATTATTTTAACTTGAGTAAAACTCAAGTTGGACACTATTCAAACTCGATCCGACTTCAAATCTATCTTATTTCCTTTTAGGTGTTGGACCTTGTGGAGTACTCGTAGTAAGAAAATCTCCGAACCCAATAGACCTTGCACCAATCTTTTCAACCTATGTGCAAATTGAGCTTTAGATTTTTTTTTTTTTTTTTAGTTTGGTCCTTAAGAACTCATTTTGGCCCAACCAGAATTGAATCATTTTTGGTTTTTTTTTTTGGACCTCCAAGAGCTTCTCTTGGACTCCTCCTCGACCATATGGTCTAAACTTAACACTGATAAATCAGGCCAAGGTAATCCTGTCTTGGCAGGGGCTGGAGGAATCAGAATAGATACCTGCGAAAACTGGATATTGGGCTCCTCAAGGAACCTTAGAGTAGCAACAAGTGCCTTTGCAGTATGCTGGGCATTAAGCGTAGTTATTAAATCCAACCTGGTCTAGCGGTTGAACTGGTCAGTCCGATGATCCGAACGTTAGACGAGGCTGAGTCTCTAGTTTGATCAGACAAGAACTTGATCCGGTCAAATCTAGACAAACTCGTTTTTCTGTTGGTTCAATCGAAAATTCGCCCAATTTTTCAATTAACCCAGTTTATCTTTTTTTTTTTAATTGAAACAAAATGTTTATATGCTTTTCATAAAATGTGTCCATTGGATCTTCATTTAAATATAGATAGACTTTACCACTTGCTTAGTTTTCATTTGATAACTAAATATTTTTTTTAATAAACTTGTTCATATTTTTATTAAACCGTTAATCCTTTTAACTTTTAAACTAACAATATTTGATTAGTTAGAAAATTACTTTGTTTTTAAATAAAAAATAAAATAATTAAAAAACAATGCTATATTTTTTAAAACGAGTGATATAAATTTTGTTTTATACTTGACTATATTATTTATTTATTTATTTATTTAAAAGTACAATAAAATGAAATCAAACCTTCTATTAATATCTATATATTTATTATATATCTTTCTAAGTATAATAATTAGTACCTAAAAGCATTTTTTATACATTTTATGTATATTAAAATTACTATTTTAATATACATAAAATAGAAAATAATAAAATACATTATATATCTTTCTAAGTATAATAATTAGTACCCAAAAGATGGTTTTCTTATTAGACTCCTTACTTGAGGTTAATTTGTTGGAAGAAAATAAATTTGATACTCATGAATTTTCTCCTACATTACATGATTATAGGACACCCACGGGACAGCTACGACATGTGGCATTGAGGCATAATTTTCGAGAGGCCAACCGTTATTCACAGAATTGGTGAGAAAGTGCTGCGGCGAGATGAAATCTTTTGTTATTTAACCCCACTTGGCCTCCTTTTGTATTCCCCTTTCTTTTGGAAGACATTATCAATAAGTACGCATCTCTCAAGTATTGCTGGCTTTGCTTGTTACTCAGTTGTATTTTTATTGCTAACTGTCTATCAACTTTATAGCAGGCAGCAACACATTGATCACTTACAAATTTGGAAGTGAGCCAACGCCAAAGTATAATATCGCTATAAATGTTTGTATCTTTTTCTTTTTGATAAGATAAAGATTATTTTGTTAATGAACTTGCTAAAATTCGTCCAGTTTCAATTGCTCAATAAAATTGAGGGTATAGATGTTTAGCCAATTGCGCCAATTGCTAGAGATGTTTGTACTATCTTGTTTTTGTGTGAAGGAAAGTGTATCCAACTGGAGCTTTTGGCTTTTACTATTATATTAATTGATAGTTTGGTTATTTTGGTACGTGGTTGCAGCTCCAAATCAGATTATTGTTAAATATTTTAATTTACGGAATTTTGTTCCAAAGATGGGGGAGCGGGAAGAAGGACCAACGGCACAAACAAGTCCTTTCTTATGTATTTACACCAACAGCCCATAACATTTTGCCGTATTAACTTCCTACCATGATTTCCTAAAGAAATTTTTTAATCCATATTTATAGATTGGATTATTCTATTTCTATGTCCTCAGGACACATGATAAGAGGTGGATCTGAATGTTAGTTGTTTGAAAAAGTTTAAAATTTCTTTGCTAAAGTTTCCTGAATTTAGAGCGAAATGATAATGTTTGAAATTTAAAGTGGATCCACTGCTTATATTTTTTATACCTTTTCTGTGCCCTAAGGGCACAGAATAGATAAAACCTTACGTATTTTATTGCTATAACAACCTTTAACTTACTCCTATATTATAAGAAAGGGAAAGGGAAGGATCAAAGGGGTGATAAGAATAATTTATAGGGATAATTTCAGAAACCTCCCCTGAGATTTCTGACAATTTCATTGACCTCCCCTGAGATTTTCACAATTACACTGACCTCCCCTGGCAGAACTTGGGACCCAATTGCTGACATCATATAATGCAAAATTACTATTATACCCAAGACATTGTGTGTTATTATAAGACTGAAATCTAATAAATAAGTCATTAGGGTCCAAATTAAATCTTTCAATTTCATTAACCAACTTACCAGTTGGAATCTTGCTAATCAAAAATCCGTTTAACCAACTGGCGCCAATTTCGTTCACCACTATGGCGCCATTTTGCTAATTGACAACAGGGACAAGACAACAAATCAGTCTTTTATATATTGTGAAGAAGGCATCAAGGAGAAGAAAGAAACATAGTGAAGAAACATAGATCTTCGGCTTTTGATTCTAATAAAGTGCTGGATTTTTAGTCATTTCAGTCCTCTAGCTGCAACGAATTGAATTAATTATTGTCTAAGAAATGGTTATTTGTAATTGTTCACTCATTTATCATTTGACATTTCTTGCTCTTCCGTTTTTCCCAACGTTTATGAATTTATGATCTTTCGTCTTCCAATCTTAAATTGTAGTGGTTTCATGTTTTACTAATAAAGATCTTCATCATTGGCCTTAGTTGCCTCCTATGGTATTTCATAGGTGCTATCTTGCTTTGTGTCGGTTTTTTTTATTCCCCTTTTTGGCTTATAGGATCATTTGCTAAGGTATTTAGCTTGTAAACAGTTTTCCTCTCTTATTTTTCTTTTCCTCTGCTAAGGTATTTTCTCACATTGGTTCATTGAATGGTTGGACTGCAATTCAGCAGGACATTGCCAAAGCGAGAAAGGTATGTGCGTTGATAATTATCTTCATTTTTTCTGCAATTAGGTTCTTCACATGGCTAAGTTAGTTCATAATAGTAGAAAATGCTCCATAAAGTTTAATATAATAGTTCTTGTGAATTATAGGATTTTGACTGTATTGGGATTATATCCTGAATAAAGTATGGTTCAGATAGTTCTTTTTATCTGGTTCTTCATGCAATGTGATTTGGGATTTGATTTTTCATTGGGTGTACATGATTTGATAGTTATTTGTGTTTGTAGATTTTAGACTTGGTGTCTTTCATAGTAATATGTGTATTGATTGATTTAGTTCTTTTGTGATTGAAATGATTTAAACTACTAATTAATTCAAAAAGCCTTCCAAGTTTGATGCATGATCTTTACCAGTTACCTCTGTTAGACTACCTACTTCCAAGTTTCAATATCAAAGAGTAGAGCAAAATGACCCATAAAGTTTTAGCTATTCTGCTAAGATCTGTGCACATATAATTTCATGACTTTCTTATTTTAAGTTTGAATATCTCTTCATGTGTCAGTTGTGTCATATTCTTCAACATTGCAAAAGATAGCAGTAGCCAGTAGCCGTTACTACAGCTTTGTGCAAATAAAGTCAGTGACTCTTTTTCTTTATTTCACTAACATCCCCTCACTTTTTCTAATTTTTTCTGATTTTTATTAGTTTTCAGTATTTCACTAATATAACTTGTACACCTATCTTAGGGGCATTTATGGGAACAAATTTCCCTCTCTTTCCTAAAAACACTTTTTTATGTTCACTTTTGACATCATGGGCTGATTTTGTTACAAATCCAAAACCTCAAGGGAGGTCAATGTAATTGTGAAAATCTTAGGGGAGGTCAATGAAATTGTCAGAAACCTCAGGGGAGGTTTTTGAAATTATCCCTAATTTATAAGGGGTCATAAGGATAATTTATGCTAGCGGCGAGATGAGAATCTCGGACATAGCATCTGGATGGCCTATAAGTCCTTATTGGTGGCAAACTCAACTGACGTGATTTAGTTTTTTAGTCCACTTCTCATTGAGTATCGTGCTGAATGTCTTTACAGACTTTAGAGTGCGTTTAATAAAACTAATGTTTGGAAACTGAAATCCGAAATGTGAAATTTAAATTTTAAATCTATTAAATTATTGAATTGTTAAGTATTAAATTTGATACATTTAAGTGCATATCACATTTAATGATAAATGAATGGTTCATCACTTAATTTTGGACGCAAATTTTATCTAGAAAATTCAATGTCACTTAATTAAATTAGATGTTCAATTTTTAGTTATCAAACGGTTTGAATATATTAAAATCTGATTTCATTGATTTTAAGTACTGAATTGGGTTATCAAATAGGGTATGTTTTCTGAAAACAAAACATCCCCTTGGACTGCTGTTTTTTTTTTTTTCCCAAAGCTTGACTGTATATAAAAATCTTGCCATTTGGATGGAACTAATTTTTGAAAACAGAAATTGCCAAATGCCATTTTTCCATCCATTTTTATTTATTTTATTTATCTCACATAGACATTTATCCAAATAGAAGCTACAAAATTTTAGTAAAAATAATCAAAAAGGAAAAATGGATCATCAAGGCAAAAGGCTTTGGGGCAGTCTGGTTTTCTCAAACTTCACTCTAAAAACAATCATTAGAATATCACTTTTCATGACTACAATAGTTTTTTTTTTTTTTTTGATGATTATGAAAGCAAACAAATTTGTAATATTGCAATAGAGGTTCAAAATGCAGTGCTCCAAAAATATCCGTGCAAGACAAAACAAAAGAAATGTACAACACAACGATTTTTTGCATACTGTTCTTGTTTGTTTTCGTAATGTTAAACAAAGTAATCACACGTCAGTTGGCCAAAACCACTTATACTAGTTAATAAAGGTCTTGGCCTATTTCAATTACTGCCAATTGATTCTGAGATGGAAGTCGAGATTTTTTTAATATGCAAAATTGTCATAAATAGTTGTATCAGAGTATATTGAATAAAGATTGGCCTAATTTTGCTTGATATATTGCTATGCTTAAGTGCTGAGTGGAAATGCTATTTAATTTGTACCTTGTTTCCAATAATCTCATAGCTCCATCATCAAAGAAACCCCCACATCAGATTCTATTGAGACTGCATTCCCATCTCGCACAACAAGCAGAGAGAAATGTTGAATAAAAGGATCATAGTGCAGAAGGGAAATAAGGAAAAAGCTGATGGAAAAAGAAAAGGGCTTAAAGCCGGAGAAACTATGCAGACATGAGCAAATGATAACACAAGCTAGGGAGGAACTGAAAACGGATCAATAGGGAAGGTCGAAATTAGTTCTGAAGAATCCACAAACTAAGTAGAGCATCACAACAGGGCAACTTAAGCTGGTTGAATCTTCTCAAAGATGACTTTAAATTTGGTTTGAGAACTTTTCATGAACAAATAGGAGCTTTGGGACAAGTGCGCAGGTACATAACCATTGCTTTCAGGGGCTTTTTTTCTGATGATTTTGCAGGTGATAGAGTTTACACTTCTTTAAGATTAGAAATATGTCAGGCATACTTCATCAAAAGGTCTTTGCTAAGTGAATTGTGATTTAAAAACGTTATTCTAGAATAAAACGATGTGATTAAGAAATAGAACAGGAATAATCCTTCTAGTATAATGAAAAGAGAGTGTCTTCTACTGTAGCATGTTGTCCTTGGGACAAGTGGCTTTCCACTGTTCGACACTTGGCACATCCTCCATATTTTGAAGGATCCTAACCCAAATAATTCTTTGCTGCGCCTTTGTGGTGATGAACCACAATAATTTGCTTCATGTTATCCGAAATAGGCCTTTTGGTACTAAGAAGACATGGGTTCCCTTGTTTCTTATAGGCCCGAAGGATTATACTTACTTGACAATATGGTTTCTTGTTGTGCTGTCTAATATATAGCCATTGGATCAAGATTTGCAAACTAATGTCAATTTACAGCCATTGGATTATGATTAATTAAGTTCTAACCTGTTAAGTATTTTGTGATGGATGAGTTGATTGATTGGAAATCTGCTTTAGCCGTTTCTTGAGCCAAAACTCCGAATTTTACAGAGGAGAACAACTATCCCCCTACCTGATTGATCCTCAATTATTAATCAACCTAGAGATCAATTAAGGATTTGATGCTTCCTTGCCACCTTTTTTGTTTCAATAATCATGATAGTTTCTTTCGTTTAAGAGAGTCAAGAAAGCAGAATTGGTATTGTGCTACCATTCTGTCATTTTTCCTCTCTAGTATGTCTTCTTCTTTTTCACTCCTATTTCTATCTTGTTTTTATTTAATGAAAGCCATCAAAAAAAAATTTTTTTTTTTTTTTGCATTGGCTTATTGATATTGTCTTTTCATTTTAACTCATATTCTCTCTACCTGTGTTGATTTTTTTCTTTGCTTTTTTGGGTGCTGTTACAAAATGTCCATCTTTTTAAATTAAAGCTTCCTTTGATGTTGGCTGTATGTATTTTATTTCTGAAGGTTCCCACTGCTGCTATGAGGTTTGTCTAGACTACTCAATACTGAATTTGGCCTTTTTAACTTATGAATTGGGTTTTTTTTTTTCCTTTTAGTATGTTTACAGGTTTGAATCTATTGTGTTGCCGATTAACTTGAAACATTCATGTTTTCTCTTCGAAAGTTTTCAACTTTATCTATGTTAATTGTCATGTTTTTAATTTTTTTTTTTTTGCCATTATTAGTTAGTTTTGGTTTGCTTAAGCGAAAACAAAGGAAAAAAATTAGAGTTAGAAAGACTGAGAAGAACATGGTTCATAAAATATGCGATGCATGATGTAGTTAATACCTTTTCTTAGTAAGGAGTTGCCTAACTTGGAACCTTCATGTTTTCTCTTTAAAAGTTTTCAACTTTATCTGCATTAATTGTCATGTCTTTAATTTTTGCCTTTTGTTTTGCCATTGATAGTTAGTTTAGATTTGGTTTGTTGAAAAGAAAGAAGAAGAATAAGGTTAGGGAGACTAAGAATAACATGGTTCATAGAATAATTGATGCATGACGTAGTTAATACATGTAGGACTGTGCATGGGCCAGGTCAGCTCGAATTCAACCCGTTCATTCCAAGAAAATGCTCGATGAATCAAACCTTTCATTGCGTTGGGCTAAAATTGGATCTAAATATTAAACGCGAATGAAATATGAGCCAAGTTTTTACCTCATTAGGCTCAAAACTAATATAGTTTCAACCCTTTAATCTGCATATATATATATAATATTCATATTTTGATATACATAATTTTATATCTAAATATATAATACTTTATACTTATGAGTTATGTGCCAAAATATATTAATATATAAATATAAAAAATTATGTCAAAAGATTTAGAAGGATAAATCTTATTATAAATAAATTGAGAATCTTAGAAGATGTATAGACTATTAATCATGTTTTATTATTATTATTATTCATGTAGTTTGAACTAATTTAATATATTTTTATTGAAAATTCTTTTGTTTATATACTTTTTAATAATTATTATTAGTTCGTGTATAGTTTTAATGTTATAGTACTGTGAATATTAAATTACCTTTAGAACTTGGTAGTTATTGTAAGGAAATTAAGGAGCAATAAGTGAGTTTTGAACTAAACCCGAATTAGGTTCACAATCCGAATATTTTGTGAGTCAAATATGAATTTCACATTTATCAATTCAAAACTTATAACCCGCAAACCGAAAGTGGTACTAATCTATGAATTGAGTCTACGGTTGTTAAACCCGACACAGATAGCCTGATGAAGGGCCTAAATACATGTTACTTCGTAAGAACATTGAGAGTTTTGATATGATCACCGTGAACATGCGTGATTTAGATAGTTCTTTATAATAGCTTTCTGCTTTTGTGATGGATTTTGTAATCAGGTGAGGTGACTTATTTATTTTATTGGCAAAGTATAACCTTATGATACGGCTTCAAGCCTTCAAGTTCATGAACCAACATTTCTCTCCATTTTAGGCACATGTAAATAGGGATTTAATGTACTTGAGAGAATTACATGTGAATGTTTTAAAACATCTTTACCATTTGATATACTTTTAGTTAATTAAGAGATGTAGATATGGATCATTAGCTTCCAAGGTTAACTAAAAATGCCATTCTTGAAAGATATTAGGATCTATTAGGTTTCAATCTGTCATTAGAACTTAATCGATCCTAATACACGATATTATTTAACTATCATGAAATATAAATTAAACAATCAACGGGTTAGCCTATCTTTGTTTAGGACAAGATTCACTGAAAAGTACGGGTTTGTTTGGATTGTAAGTTATTTGAAATATTTTTACTGTAGTACTTTTTGTGATGTGATGTATGTGAGATAAAAAGGTGTATTGGAAATTGTAATGATGATGTAAGCAAATATATTTGGAAAAAAATCAGCTGTCCAAACAAACCATGGATTTGCTGCTAGGTTTACTTGACAGTTATCTAAATGACTATTATTCTACTAAGTTTATATTTATGTTAATTATGTCTTTGTTATGTGATTAGAAGTGATATATGAGCTTATTGATAACACAGCCTCTAAATCATATAATATGAAACTTGAACTTAATAGGGACATGAGTAAGAGCTTTTTGAAGGGTCAAGGTTGTGCCTTACACAACCTGATTCCCCGAGAATTGTAAGATACAGGAAATGGACATGCTCCAATGAATCAAAAGTGGACGAGAAATAGGGAATTGTCATTGGGAGGATGACTAACAAGTGGGCAAGAAAGACTAATAAGTCTTCTCAAAATTTATTTCTTATACCGGACGCCTGAATTACGCAAGCGCTGACGGTTTCAGGATTTTATAGTTTAGGGAGATGAACTATCAAAACTGTGCTAGTAAAAAAAATAATATGTTAAACAAAGCATACCAAATATAAAGTAAAATACTAAATATAAAAAAAAATTTAATAGACGATAACTAAGAATAAGATGTTTTTAATAATAAAGACAAAGCATAAAGTAAAATGTGAACATTAGATTTATACCATTCTATTTAATATCAATACAAGGTATTGCTTGAAACTTCTTTAATTTGTATGATAATTGAATTTTTTTCGTTTGTCTTTGATTTTCTATGTACATAGTATAGTGTTGCTTACATTAATGGCTATTTTGAAGATCCCTCTGTTTTTCAAAAACTAGTTTTTCAAATACTAAAATATTTAAAAAACACTCTAAAAGGTACTCTAAAAAGTAGTCTAAATTTTTTTGAATGTTTAAAAAAATCTCAAATATATTTTAAAAACTCTGCTACTCTTAAATATTCCAAAATATTTTCTAAAAATATCCCAAAATATATTCTAAAAACTCTGTTACAGTAAAATTTTTCAAAAACAACTCCAAAAACAGCTAATCCAAACGGAGACATAGTAATCAATGAATCTAATAATGCATCGTTTGTTATGATATTTCTTGTTATTCAGTGTTTGATTGTTTGTCCCTAAACTAAAATCCTTCGTCGTCCCTGATATTGTGCATCTTTTTGCACACACTAGATTTTTAGAGGATTGGTATCTTTTCTATAATGCAATAAGGGTGATTATTTTTTGGTAAATAAAATGATATAATCTAAAAGCATATATTGACATTTTATTTAATAGGGATGCTAATGAATGAGTGACTTGAAAATAGGTAGGTACTAGATTTTTACAATCACATGCGAAAATTACATTTTTGCGTAATGGCTAACAATAGATTTGTTGAAACACAATTTGGAAAAAAATTTTATGTGAGTGAAAATTGGGAAACTCGGTGCTCACTGTTCCTTCATATTTTTGGAGATTTTCATTTTAATTCAAGAAAATTTTGATTGCAAGTATTGGGATAACTCAATTTTTTGTCTTATTTCATATCTTTGGAGATTCATTTCTATTTTTTTTTTTTAAAATTGGAAGAAACTTTGTGCTCAGTAGAATGGAGCAACCTTTCCTGTTTCTTTCTAACTGGCCCTTCTGGTAATATAGTGGACCAATGGTGTTGGTTCAATTAATTTTGAGGAGGCTTCTGAAAAAAAACAAATTTTGAAAAAAGTGTTGGTTCAATTAGGATGGCCCTTCTGGCAATCGTGGACTAGTGGAGCTCCGACCCGTTATCCTTCCACTGCAAGGAGCGGGAAGTTCTCGTTGCTCTGTCAAACCAGTCTCACGCAGTGCCCTCCACTTTAGGAGCCAAGTGATCTCAGCCTCCGCCAAGTCCACATGGCCCAGCTCTTCGCTTGGAATGGGCAAGCCAGTGAATAGCTCCATCGGTCCTACCAGCTGGACCTATCCAACGTCCCAACACATTAATGCCCCCACTTGGGTCACAAGCTAACGCTACCGAGCTCGGCGTCACACGGCACTGAGGAAGTTGCTTATAAAGCAATACTATACACATCAATTCTTCGATGTGGGACAAACTCGTTTCCATTTCCACTCAAGTCTTGTGTGTGTTTTTATAAACAGATCTCAAAAAATGGACAGATTTCTTTTCTTACAAACACGCATCTTGATATGGGACCGACACACTTCAATGGAACCATTAAAAATGTACTAGATATATGGTAACTGGGGTGAATTGCTGGTATTATTGTCAATGGAAATGTAGGCTTTAAAAGAAGGTTTGGTTGCTGCAAATTCAGCATAAATAACTAAAAAGAGATTGAAGTACGAGCTAGTGTCAAACTGGGTTAATGCAAATGATGACAGGTGTAAATGTCTATGGGGAACCTAGAATGAGAATTATAGGCTTTACTTTTATTCTGTAAATTTTCTTGATTTCTTATGTTTATAGTGAAAGCAACTGTCATTCTGATTTTATTGCTGGATTTCCTATCTCTATAGGCACCTTATCATTGTCAAAATTGCCCTACAAAACTTTCAATATGATGGATGAATGTAAGAATGGTAGATTACTTAATTGATGCGATATTTTCACCTTTATTAATATAAGCTCACAACCTCTCAGAAATATTTAAAAAAGAGAAGAAGAATAACCATATCAAAGCATAACAAGCTGATTATACCAGATTACGATTATTGAAATGCCTGACAATTAGCATTGAGAATGCTGAAATGAAACTTTTTCGTATATAACAAATGGTTATTTATGGCTGAAAAACTAAGTGCTGAATATTTGACCATAGGGAAAGATTTTGTGAAAATTGGCATTTTAACTATTGTACTAAGACCAGCACTAATCATAAGTCTGACCAACACTTTCTGTTTCATGCTTCTATTCCTTAATTATACCTCACAAAAACACGGGGGTTTTGTGTATACACTATCACCGTTAGATTCATGACACATACGTAAAAGTTGGATTTCAAATTTAAATGTTTACATTAGTTGTGATTCATCCAAAGTTGACAAGTATAATGCACTGTCAATGCAGGAAAGATTAATTCTTAAAAAAAACAAAAAAGAACCAAAAAGTTTTTCCAGTGGTGTGCTATTATTTTGAAGCAATGTTGCTGTATTAAAGCCCTTAGCAAGTTTTACGTTACTTATTCTAAAATCCATATTGCTGCGATTAGATTAAAGCAGAAGATGCTATTTCTTTCCTTTTATGATCATCCAATGAACTAGGAAGATGGCATTTCGACCTCAAGCTTTAAATTGGCTATAACTTTTTTGTTAACGAAAGTGAATTTGTATTTTAAGTCATGTTTCTATCCATCTTTAGATGCTTTTCCTTGAAATATAAGAACAGAGAAACTCATATGGATGCGTTAAATCCGGCATAAACAATTGACTAACAAATTGTGTATATTTGACAACTAGAAGATACTTAATTAACTTCATATTCCTAGTAGACCCTTTTCATCGTCTTATAAGTTGATGCTAAGTTTATTACAAATCATTCAAATTAATATGATGTTAATATTATGGTAATCAAGATTTTGCACTTTGAAACCTTCATTTTTTTTTTACTGTCGTATTGGACAATTTTCTTTGTGCTAACCACTTGATTCCTTAAACTTTTTGTTGGATATGAAATCTTCATACGTAGCTGATATCTAGTACAGTAATAGGTATTAATGATCTTATATCCGATTGTTTTCTGTATTTTTCTGCTCTTCAACGTACCAATCACAAAGATTAAAAAAAACCTTTTGGTGTCTCTATATTTAAAAAAAAATGTGTTAAGGTCAAAAAAACGAAATTTGTCAATCTCTTCTTTCTCGATATCCATTCCTTAGCTGTAATTTTCTTTCTTTTTTTTTTTTGGTTTGCAATTTTTTTTGGTTTTTGGAAGTCTAATCTTAATCACATTTAGAAGTGCAATGAATATATCAAAGCAAGCAACAAATATATACATTAACACCAGTAACTATTTTGCATGTTTTTAGGAGTTGTGTACAAAACCATGGGAAAAAAATTTTTGATTTCCAATTCCTCGGACTAGCATAAAACTTTTCTCCATACTCCCCAAAAATTGAATCAAAGACTGTTTTCGAAGATCAACACAATTCACAATACACAAGAAGTATTTTTTACTGGTCAGTCAAGTCATTGGGAATCTGAAATTTGTGTTACAGAATATGCAGCTTTGGATTCTTCCAGGTTCATGAAATTGAACAACTTTTTTACACCATTGATTCAACCTCAAATATTTCTCCAGGTTTGTGCAGTCACTGGTGTTTGGCCATCGAAATCAACGATTTCATTTCCTTAGGTGGAATGCTTTTGGAGTTGTCATCCTAATTCCTTAACTCTATCATGTCCTGATGCCAAATTGAATAATGTTAAGTTAGCAAAGTTGGTCTCTGAGACGCTACCAAATAGCATAAATCTAGAAAATCCTGTTTCAAGAGAGATCAGTGTTGGCGGCATCAGCTAAAGGGAGTAAAGCATGAGGCCATCACAAAAACTCGAAGAGAAGGGCTGCCAGCTGACGTTATGAACTTTGATAACTCTGGTGGAGAAATCCAACATCTGCTACCCATCTTCGCTTTGGCAGTTTGTTGATTCGTTTCAATTTAGAATGGTGAGGGAGCGTCTTGCAATTTTATCTAGAGTGTGCAATGGCTTTAGATCAGTGCTCTGATAAATGCATATGTGATGCTATGATTTGTTACCGATCTTATTTATTCTATCTGGAGTAATTTATTCACAACAAACACACTGATACAAACTAGGGGTACATTCGAGTTAAGTTGAACTCGAGTAGCACTATCTGAGCTCAACTCGAGATAAAATAACTGAGTTCGAGTTCAAACTCGAGCTCATCGAGATTTTAGAAGTCGAGTTCAGGCTCAAACTCGACTTCAGCTTACTTTACTCGACCTCGTACTCAACCTCGAGTTTAATTAAATCTAATCGAGTCAAATCAAATTCAATCAAATCTATTCAAGTGTAATGAAGTTTAATCGAGCCTATTCGAATCTAATTAAGCTCATGTAATAAAAATTAATATTTTACATATCATTTTAAATAAAGGATATTATTGACATTTTGCAATAATAAATATAAATATATATATATATTATAAAAAGCTCAAATAGTTTTGTCGAACTTTCGAGTATAAAATATTGGAGTTTAAGCTCAACTTGTGAGCTCAAGCGAATATCTCGAACTCGAACTTAAGCTCGGTCAAAACGAGTTCGAATCGAGCTGTTGACTGAATAGCTTGCAAACTTGAATCAAGTTGCTTGATTTAGCGTCACCTCTAAATACAATGCTAGTTTTCCTTGTTGATTAATTGGATTTTTGAACCCATAAGATGTTTGCTTAGTTGAAATATCACTACATTTTTAAGCAATAGACACAAGTATGAGAATCTCTAAATCAAGAAATTGGGTCACCCTTTAATAAGCACTCTATCCTAAGCCTAACCATATATAAGAAGCACTTGCACTTTAAAGTGTTCACCAACTTTCATCCCCTCACTTGTGGTTCGAAAGCTTGTACCTTGTTTTCATTCCACTCTTTGTACTTCAAGCTCATGTACGTTGCTTTCTCCTTACTCTTGTACTTCAAGCTCCCACTTTCCATTTGGTATTGTTAGTGCATTTGTTTATTTACGTTATTACCCTTTGTAGATGCTTTGTTGTGGCTGCAGCCTTGGAGTTGCATGCTCTTTATAGTCATTTTGTATGGATTTGACTAAGGTTCAGCACTTACAACTTTAGTGGGTTGTGAAACTACTCACTTGGACAAGCATCTTGGTTGTTATATGGATAATGGTATGATAACAATGCGCATTATAGTAATTTCGCACTAAATTAAGCAGAATTAATTCTTGGAAGCCGTGTACTACAACTTTCATCTTCAAAATGCACCGCTCCATGTTGCATGATGTTATGCATTGCTTTTAGCTTTCAGCTTCAGCCTGTGTTTTGCTCCTCTGGTTTCTCAGTGCTTCGATTGCTGCTATCATTCAATTTGCACTTTATTTCCAATGTTTATTTTCCCTTGGATCGTTTGCTTTCATGCATCTCTTAGGGTTTGCTTTGTCTTTTATATTGCATTAGTTTTCTGCTCTCACTTTTGTGCTTATGAACTATAGCATTTGCTTGCATTTCTTATGAAATCTTCGTGTGAATGAAGTTAACAGGTTTTTTGTCCATACTAACAGTTAGTTGCAAACAAAAATTGCTATTTGTTTGATCGAAGGAGTATGTGTTACTTTTGGAGGCCTGTTTAGTATATACCTATACCTGGCAATTGGGCGGGTTGAGTGGATTTTGGGCGGGTTGATGTTGGGTTTTTATTTAAATGGGTTATACCCAACCCATCCAATTGGGTTAATTTTGGGTTGGGTCATATTGAGTTATCTCAAACCCATGACCCAAATATGATCCAATATATAAAATAATAGATTTTGATACATAAACTCTCTCAAATATATTTTCATATACAAAAAAAAAAAATTCACACACATAAATATATTTTTACATAGATAGATATATTTTCTCAGACTAAAACACTCACAAATACAAACACACACTCACTTTTTAAGTTCTTTTGAAATACTTGATTTTATTATCCTTTCAGAGTAATTATTTGACATGTTGCTCCCAAACCAATGAAAGAGTTAGACATAAATATACAAAGATTTCACTCGATCTCATCTAATATGTCAAGTTTGAGGGTAATAGTAATCTACTGACTTAGAAAAGTTTTATGCCGTTCCAGAGCAACTATTTGGCGTGTTTGTTCCTGAACCAATAAAAGAATTTGACATAGATATACAAATATCCCACTTGATCTCATTTAATGTGTCAAGTGGATTCCACCTAACATGTAATGTAAATTTCCAACAGTCAAAAATAAAGCTATTGAAAATCTAGCTATTACTAACATCCGTAGATGTGGACTTCCAAGTCAAAATTTCATCTGCGTCCACATACGTGTTCGCATTGCGTTCTCATTGCCTCTAGTCAACTTCTATTTCCTACTTTCTATGCAACTAGACATCTGCTTAGTAAAAGCCATGCATTCTCATCAAGTTTGGTTGTACCTTCATCAATTCTAATCACTTTCTATTATCACATTTAAGTAGAAACATTTGTACCTTTTGTCCATGAATGCTAGATAACCTATTTCGTCCGTGAATGCCGGATGGCCTATTCCGTCGGTTAATTAGATTAGATTTTAATTACAAAAAAAAGATTAAAAATTAGGACATGTCTATTTGATAGATACAAATATGAAAGTTAAATGCCATTCCAACTTAATCAAAAAGCACTTAAGAAAAATATATTATCTTCATTGAGAATTTTTGAGGTAGTCCTGACATTTTTCACATTTTTTTTGCTGATGATTCCCTTATTTTCTATAAAGCAAGTGCGTTTGATGCCACAAAATTGATGAGAATTTTAAAATCTTGAAGTGGCCACAAAATTGATGCATTTTGTGTTTAATTTATTTTTTAATTTAAGTTGGATAATGAGTGCCCAACACAAATACCCAAACCGCTCAAAATATGTATAGATATTTAGTACCCAACCCAAAATTGACCCAATACCCAACTTACCCAACCCAACCTCTCAAATTAGTGGGTGGGTTGGGTGGGTTATTGGGTTTTGGGCATAATTGCCAGGTCTATATATACCACTTGGATTATGCTCTTATTTCTTCTGTTCCTGTTGACCACGTTAAACAAGCTGAACTTGGGAGAAATTGAAGCCAGAGGACTGCCACCAATATATTCTGATGCAGAGAGTTCAACGGCAGCAAAAACAGCAGCAATGCATGCTAAATTGACAATAGCACCAACTGAAAAAACTACAACTTCATCTGGAGATCATGACAACAAACTTGAGGCAGAACTCCTCACTACACTGAAAATAACAGAAAGCCCTCCCAAGAAACAAAAGACCACTGCTGAAAAAGTGAAGGAAAAAGACGACATGGCCGAACAGAATTAATAGCCACTAATTCCTTCACCCTTTTGCCAGCCAGCGCACTTTTGCAGATTCAATGATCTAAACTCCAGCTCTTAAGCCATAGTTTTTGCAATTTATATTTTGCAGATTCAATGATGTCCACTGAAGTTCTTAACTGCCAACTTTTGACATCCGCCAACAATAGATGTAAAATACTTTTGCTAGCATAACAATGTCATCCTATTAACCAACACTCAAATGTTGTTACCGCCCCAAATTCTCTCATCTCAACTACACCTCTTCTAACAACATGAATTTCCTCATTCTTATTAAATGTTTCCTGATTCTTATTAAATTTAATCCAAAACTTTCTACCTCAATTTCTTAACAAAATCAACCTTTACATATATGCACAGCCGCCGCCACCGTCCGCGCAGTCATTTAGTATAGGATTTTCCTTATCATTAATTGGTTGAACTATATAACTAAGGCTTTGAATCCTCTATCCCCAAAGTAACATCTGTCCCTTCTGTCCCTTATTTGTACAGCTATCACGTGTTTCTAACCTTTTGTTAACTCAAACTCAAATAAACCGATAATAATCAGTTTATAAGTTTACTCAAAATCAATTAAAATAGAAAACTCAAAACTTTTTTTTATTTTCTTTTTAACAAAAAAGAGTCTTGTTGATCATAAACATAGAAATCAACTAAAACTCTTCTTTATTTTTTACCCCAAATCAACAAGTCTCTTTTTTGTTAAAAAGAAAATTAAAAGAAGTTTTGAGTTATCTGTTTTAATTAATTTTAAGTAAACTTATAAATCGATTATTATCGATTTATTTGAGTTTGGGTTAACAAGAGACTAGAGACACATGACAGCTGTATAAATAAGGAATAGAGGGGACAGAGACTACTTTGAGAACAGAGAATTCGAAGCCATATAACTAAAGCTACTTTAGCATCAACGTTGTGCCATTTTCTACATTTTGGTTTGCCTTCTATGAGTCCATGCTAGATTCCTTCTTCTTCATATTAGATAGGCCCATTTTTGGCAGAGGCAAGCCACCGAATTTAGCCAAGACAAAATGAAATTCTGTTTCCTTGCCATCAATAAATTTGGGCTCTTGTGTTTCAACATACTGTACATTTTTTGGGCCAACAAGTGGATTACGCAAAGCAACAAGTCCAAATTATATGTTGCAGTTCACGCCATAACTACACTAATACAAAGGCCTTAGGAGAAAGCTAAAAGGAAAAACATGTCAAATAAGTCTTAGTACAAACTTTTAGTAAATATTTGCTTCAAAAAAAAAACTTTTCGTAAATATTCTTCCTCTGCTACTTATATAAAATTCCAAGCAATGGAATGGAGTTGGTTTATCTTTTATTTGTTTTCTTTCTTGAAATTATTCTTAGGATGGTTTTTAGGTGTTAATTATCTAAAAAAGTAAAGTTAAATCAAGAAAGTGCATAAATATAAGATAGGGCAATAAATATGAGAGTTTTGTTAAAGGACCTATCTAATGAGTTGCCCACTAGACAATCATTCATATGTAGTCCAAGTCTTAATGATATTTTGAAAATGAAAGGTTAAATAGGGAAAGCTGATAAATACAATGTGGGTTGATAATTATTAGTGTGTGCAATCACATAATAAATTAAATATAAATTAGCTAATTTAATAAGTACACATTAGGTACCCGTTAAAAAAACTCTTTGTTAAATAATGAATTTGATGCATGTGTGTTAACCAATGCTCATTAGTTACCTATTAAAAAACGATTTTTCTAACAAGTGCTTATAAAGCACTCGTTAACATACGTATATTCTACCTAACATATCATGTATATGAAAACACTAACAATTACTACTTTCTTTTGCATTTATATATTTTTTCTAATTAATTTTCTTGTATTTATATACTTTTCTTAATTAATTTTATATTTCTAAAAAACCAACACCCGAAATATATTTTAACGGGTGCTTATAGAACACCTGTTCGACGGATGGTTAAAAAAAATGGTCTTTCATAATTTTACATCTTTGCACCCTTGATATATATGGTGATGGCAGTTGACACGCTCAAAAAGGTTGTATGGAAATAGGGAAACAAATCACTCCCCATAATTTTCAATGAGAAGACTATAAACAAGCCTACAACAACCGAAGGATACTGCCCCCCATCAAAGTCAAAAATAGTGCTTCAAAGGTAGTGATTTCCAACAACGACATCCCCGCATTCAACGGATAACTAATACGTCAATCAATGCCAAAATCTAGTTCTTCCTTTTGGTTTTTTTCCTGGTACTCTAAATAGATTGTCCCCAAGAAAAGTTGCAAGTACTACAAATTTCAGATGACAAAAATCAGTTGTAATGCAAGTACAATCTCATGTGAGCAAAAATTTTCTTGCACTTTCTGATTTTCCCTTTCGGTGGTATGAACCAATTGAGTGTGTACTACAAGCTGATAATGTTACATCAAAACTGTGCAAGAATTTTCTAGTCAAAAATTTTTTGTTTACTAAAATGCAACTTTTGCCCTATGCAAGACTTCAATTCTGTAAGTTATTTTGCCAAAATAACGGGTTTTTGTAACGGGTCGCACCCGTTAACATACCTACATTCCATTCAATCTATCATGCATATACACATATTAATAATTACTAATTTCTTTAACATTTATACATTTTTTCTAATTAATTCCCATGTATTTATATACTTTGCATAATTAATCTTATATTTTTAAAAATCTAACACCTGAAATATATCTTAATGCCGTTAGACAGACCGATTAATAATGTGCTTTTTCACTAATCACTACATCAAAGTGGATCCGGAGAATTCTATTAGACAATACTATGGTAGCACTTTCTTGATACTAGGCAGTGAACTATTTTCATTGTAAAATTTTAGTCAGTCAGCTAATTAATAGTTTCAATTAGCGTAATAAACTTCTAATTTTGAACACTAAAGGTAATTTCATTTATTTGCTCTATTAAGTTTGTTCGTTTCAATTAATCAAAAAGCATCACAACAATTTTCGTAAAGGAGAAAACTAAAAAAAAAAAAAATCAACATTTTCTTTCTCTTTTTTTGCGGTTCCAATACACTTCTCTATCTCTTTTCATATTTTCTTAAACATATTACATGTGGCTAATGGGTTTCTTTTGCATTTATCTTTTAACTTATTATATATGGACACAAATTTTCCTTAACTTTTTTCGGATCAAAAGGATTTAATGGTGAAATCGGACAGAATCATCAGTAGTTTATAGATTAAAAAATTGACTGTTTTTTTGTTACTTAGTAGCCTCTTCAGTAATTTACCCTTTTTATAAGATTTTTTCTCTGTGACACATACTTTTCACATACTATATACTTAGTAAAAAATTCTGTACAATTCTGCACCAATTATTGGATCAGATTAACACTCATAACCTAAATATACTTAATAAGGATAGCAAGGCAAGTCTGTAATCTTTGTACTTCAATGCAAAAGCACAAGGATCAAATAGTACATTTACTTGTTCTCAAATTAAATAACCACAAAATTAAGTTGAAGTTTAGCAGAGTTCTATATTTATTATTGGAGTCATCCTTAATTTGCACGAAATTTTATAAAAGCATATCAAATTACTACTCCAATCGTTTTCAACAATTACTAGACGGAAGGATTAGTCTTTAGCCCTTATCATAAACATGACTTGAACAGGAACACTAAAGAAACAACCTACGTGACATGTTCGAAATTATTGAGCAAGTACTGCTTATTGGTTCCGGCCAGCTTGCAAGCTTGGACCTCTTAAAACTGGTTTTATTTACTGAAAAATCGATATGGTCTTGAGGGTCGTTACTTTGAAAATTGCGGTCTCACCCTCGAACTTTCGAACTTCCCACTATGCCAATTCAAAAATAAAAGATTTGCCCCAGAAAGTTTTAGAGAATTGCAACGGATTCAACTGATCGACCAAAAATATCAGTTTCAAACTATGCACTGAGAAAGAGAACATGCTCAATCAAAATACTGGTCTAAAAAACATATATTGAGAAAATGGAAGAGAGTTCGCTAATGACATGTTGCCCTAACTTCGGCGAACCTTATTAATTTTTTTTTCTAGCATTCACCATATTTTGTGCATCTTAATTGCTCCTCCTTCATCCAATTTGTAAGTTCCTTTTGTTATTTATTATCTTCTAAACTTATAAATGATTTCTTGAGGAACATAAAATTTATCATATTCTATGTACCATCCAATTTGTAAGTTTTTTTTTTACTATTTATTATCTTCTTCTAAACTTATAATGATTTCTTGCGTGTCATACAATTTATCATACAAATTGAAATGGAGAATCATTATAACTTGTTTCATGATAAAGGGCTAGTTCACCAATGGTTGTTTTAGAGTCTTGTGGATAGGGAAAATAATAGTGGGAGAGTTACCTTCATAAAGAGGTTCGATAATACTTTAGTCGGGGTCCAATACGGCCATCCAAACACCCAAAAGAAAGGCGATTTTTCCTCGTGAGACAGCTCACTATTTTTTTGGACATATGGAGAACTTTTAGGAGGGATTTGCTATAGTATGCAAAAGATCACGAGCCATGAATTGTTTGGCGGACTTGAACTAGTATTTGCACTTTGACAGAAGCTACAAAGGATTGCATTACTGCCGACTCTGATTTTCTAGAGTTGAAAACAAGTGATATGGAAATTCGTAGTTGTAGAAGTGATCACTCATTACTTTTTGCTTTTAATTTTTCTTTTCATTTGACACGGTATCAAAATCTCTAGAAAAGCAAAATTTGGCACTGCACAAGTGACTTAGACGACAAGTTCAATTTCACTCATAAGTATCCATAATCATGATTCTTTGAACAAATTAAGAACTATTTAGTATGTCCATGCATAAACTATTACAATAGAGCATATATAAAAATCATCCCACTTTGGGATATATTTTACACATTTATGTTTTTGTGTTTCTTGATCCAAATCAAAAGGAAGATTGTCTTATCAAACTTTCCATAAGCTTGCATATGTGCATGTGACACTGGTACAGCAATAATGTCTAGAAGACTATAAAAACATGTTTTGTCACTTCCAAACATGTTACTATTCCAATCCAAAAATAAAAGATTTACCACCCCGCAAAGTTTTAGAGATTTACAATGGATTCAATTGGCTCTACCAAAATATCAGTTTCGGACTATGCACTGAGAAAGAGGAAAAGCTCAATCAAAATACCTGTTTAAAAAGCATATATTGAGAAAATGGAAAAGAGTTGGCTAAGGACATGTTGCCACCCTAACTCTAGTGAACTTAAGTGTAATTTTTTTGAGCGTTCATCATACTGTGTGTACCTTAATTCCTCCTCCTTCATCCAATTTGTAAGTTCTTTTTATTATTTTTTATCTTCTAAACTTGTAATAATTTCTTGAGGAACATATAACTTATCAATATAGATTGAAATGGAGAATTATTAGAACTTGTTTCATGATGAGTCAAGTGACAGAGAATTTGAAACTCATTAAATAAGATTTCAAAATCTTGTGGATGGAAAAAATAAACATTGGGAGAGTCACCTCCCGAAAGAGGTCCGATGGTACTCCCGCAGTAATCGGGGCCAATGCACATCATCGAACATTGGGAGGCTTACACCAAAAATTGTCATTTTTCCTCATGCCTGCTCACTGTTTTGGGCAAACGTTTCGCATATGAAGAACTTTTAAGAGTTATTTGCCATGGTAGGCGTAAGATCACGAGCCATGAAATGTTTGGTGGAAAGATAATCTAGAGTTAAGTGCAGCTAGAGAGCAGACATAGTAGCTTGGTGTCTTGGACTGGTATTTACACTTTAGCAGAAGCTAAAAACGCATCTAGGGTCTCAATTGCATCACTGCCTACACTGATTTGCTAGAGTTGGAAATACTGATACTGAAATTACTAGTTGTAGAGTTGATAACTTATACTTTTTGCTTTTAATTCTGCTTTCATTTGATATAATATCAAAATCTCTAGAAAAGCAAATTTGGCACTGAACAAGTGACTTACACGACAACTCAAAATACACTCATTAGTATCCATAATGATGATTCTTTGAGCAAATTAAGGCCTCCCTGCATAAACTCTACAGTAGAGCATATATAAAAATCATCCTAATTTGGGATATCTTAATTTTACAAATATATGTTATTGTATTGGGATGATTTCAGAAACCTCTCTTGAGGTTTCTAATTATTTTACTGTCCTCCTTTCAGATTTTAAAAATTATACTAACGTCTTTCAAGTTTTATTATCTTATAACATCTAGATCCAACTAATTATTAAAAAGTGTATTATGAGAAAGAAGATAATATAAATTTACATTGCTCCTCATCTATTAAATTAATGTAATACCCGCCCAAACATTAATAAAAAAATACCAAAATTTGTTGTTTACCATCAAAGATTAAATCACATATGGTATAAAAAATAATGTATCATTCTATATATTTTACTTAATTTAAGATCTAAATTGCTCTTTTTAGTTACAAACACATTATTAAACATGATCAATAACAAATAATTAAAAATTTTTGTAACCAAAATATTACAAAGCACGAATTTTAATACAATAAAAATCTCAGCAACTAACCTTAATTTATTGACAAGAATATTTATGATGTTAAGTTTGTTCTTTGTAATATTTTGATTGCAAATTTTTTATTATTTATTATTGATCATGTTTGACAATGGGTATATAATTAAAAAAAAGTAATCTAGATTTTGTAATAAGTGAAAAATATAAAATGATATACTATTTTTTTGATAATATATATGATTTGATCCTTAATGATAAATAACAAATTTAGTGCTTTTCCTTAATGTGTTGGTTAGGATTGAATTAATTAAATAATATAATAGATGAGAGGTAATAATGGAATCATATTATCTTTTCTCTTATGATATCATTTGTTAGTTATCGATTGAGTTTAAATGTTACAAGATAATTAATCTCAAGGAAGGTTAGTATAATTTACAAAATCTGTAACGAGGCCAGTGAAATAGTAAGAAGCCTTGTATGAGGTTTTTGAAATTATCCCTATCGCATTTTGAGCTCCAAATCAAAAGGAAGAGTGTCTTATCAAACTTTCCTTAGGCTTGCAACTTTTTTTTTATTTAAATTTGTTTTGCTCCATATCTTCTCGCTAAATCAGAAAGTTCTTTTGCTCGTTGAATTATTTTTAATGCTTTCAATCATCAAAATTCTCAGTTAAGAGGATTGGCAAGGGTACTTTGATTTGGTCACAACTCACAGGGTCCCCAAGAGCACCAAGTTTAATGATGACCAACTACTTGAACTAAATATAAAAGGTTTTTGCTATCACATGGACTGATTGTTGGACCCCAATTCTGAACATCCATTAGTACAATTTATTCAATTTGCAGGACTCAACTCAGTTACTTTAGTACTCTTCTTCTTTTGTATGTCGGACTCCATTTCACCCCCGGAAAAATTCAGGAGACTTTTCAAGCAAAAATGTACTTTAGACTATTTCCCTTCTGGATTACATATTGTCATTGCAATTATTTGATGTGGGATAGGATGAGAGATGACGCAAGATCATTTAGAAATTCATTGCCCCCAAAAGATTTTCAGTAATTCTTTAGTTGATTATACTGAAATAAAATAAATGTATAAGTCCACATTTACACTCATACTCACCTAAACCAAGCTTACCATCTATAGACCAAGAAATATGAATGAAGTTGTAATAGAGGATGAAGCTTCCCAAGTATGTGAACAATTTTACTCTTAAGTAAAAATATATGCTCTCAATCAAGTATAGATGAAGGTCTAGTTTAGCATTCGACCAGTGTAATTTAGCCAGAAGTGAAGAATATACTAACATTTTCACACATGATAAGCAATTTTTGTTAACCCACTAGTTGAAAAGAGTCATATAACCCCCTATAGTTTTATATAAAGTGAAAAATAACAGAATGTACATTCAATTACGGCATTTATATCAAACTCACTCTAAAAGTGCAGGTGATAAAATATTAATCTCCATGTAACCCTCTTTTAGTTTGTATAAATATCCATTTTACCGCTTGTGATATTTTATATTTATCTATATAATCCCTCTATACTTTTATACAAGATAGTTAAGCCATAGATTGATTTAGCGTTTAAGTAAGAGCACTATTGATATTTTAATTAATGATGTTATATAGGTTATTTTTAGCCAAGTTTCCACTTTACATAAAATCATAAGGGGTGAAGTGAATATTTTAAAACATTAGGGGATCATGTGACAATAAAAAAATCATAGGGGGTTATATGTAATTTAACTATAATTTTATTGTGTAGCATTCGTTGCACTTTTTTTTTTATGCAGTAGATCTAGTCTGCCTTGCTTCAACTTTTTTTTTTCTGATGGACAAAAAATTTTCCTTTTTTGAGCAAAATAGAATTCACAAAATTATGCAACGATACAGTTTTTTTTTTCCTTTTTTGTTGTGGGCTTGGTATACATGGTCAAATCTCAAGCAAAATGTAAGCGTTCTCGAATTTTTCTTATTATTTTCGACAGTTTCCCATTCATGCACTGCATAAGAGTCTATTTCTGTTGGAAATGATGGCAAGGCTGGTCTCTCCAACGTTTAATTAAAGAAATAATTATGAAAATTTAGCAAACTTCCAAAATCAGAAAAGTTATTAATCAATCTTCAGTACTTAAATATCATTTGAGGTAAGCTAAATGGTCAAGATTTCACCACACATCTTAGTGGTACTTTAAAGTCTTTGACATATGATTAATCTTGGCTCGTTGTTACTTTTTCCATTTAGTAGCTAAACCTCCTTTCTTGTTTTTGTCTGGATATTAGATGACAATCAACCCAAATCATCATGTGTGATATGACACAAACGAGTAATTGCACGTTAGGTAAATTGGATAAGATGCAAAGAGAAAAAGGGTAGAGTTAGAGAAACAAGAAAATTTTGAATTCAAGTTGCAATGCCATTTTAATTTGCTTACTGGCCTAATTATGTGTCAAATTGTTCCCCTATTTACGTGCTTATAATTAATTTTGGTTACAAAAGAATCATATGTATATATATATGAACAAGCCAGTTGAAGCATTCATAGATTGAGGTGGAACCATTCAAATGAATTTCAAATATTACCTCAATACAAAGGTGAAAATAAATGTAAATATATGCATTTAAATTATAAGTTTCGTGTAAATTAGATGTACTAATAAGCGCGCAATGATCTACACGATGACGGAAAAGGAAATTTAACCTATTTTCTCTAGAACTCAGTCTTTCTGTAATCTTTCTGTAAACAACTTCGGTGCAGCCACCATTGTGGACATTTATCTCTGCTAAATGCACTAAAACAAGAGGATGGTAGATGATTATTGGAGTTGGAATATGTGGACCAGCACAAACTGCAGCAAAATTCTAAAAGTTGGAATGGGAATTTTGATTATTTGAACCTAGTGCGCTCCAACGTTCGAAACCTAGTGAGAAACCTCGTGATCCATCAAACGGTAACAAATTTTACATGTGATTCCACTTAATTTAACCTGCTCAAAATGTTACTGCTTGTATTTTTTTTTTCTTTTTTTTACCAGAAAGTTGCAATTTTTCTGGTTTCCTATAAATGAGGGAGACAAGACTGGGTTCTTGAAAGCAAAGGTCCAGGTCATTGTTTCCTTAGTCAGCCTTAGATTTTCCTCTACCATCTTTTCTCATCATTATACCTTCTTGTTTAAGTGATAGAATGAAGCCATAGTCTCCTTTGTGCCACTTCTGCTATTAGTATATGTTAGTGACCCAATAAAATATACACTTCACTTTTGTTCCTCCCACTGAGATTTCCCTTTGTCAGATCCCAGAAACTTCAAACATTCTTATTCCATTTCCAGCAATATTTGCTGTCAGATCACAAAACCGAGTCCCAAAATGCAGATTCTAATGTGGGTTCTCAAGCTTTTCCTCATTGTAAGCTTGCAACCACCAATCCTAGCACAAGCCCAGAAGGATGTTCAGGCAACAGCAGCAGCTGCACCAGCTTGTTTTGAGGGTGATAGAGTTGCTCTTCTTGGGTTCAAGGCTAGAATATTTAGGGACACTACCGACATTCTATCTTCATGGACAGGCAAAGATTGCTGTGGAGGGGGTTGGGAAGGGGTTGAATGTGACCCTGCAACAGGAAGAGTTATTAGGTTGATCCTGCAGAGACCAGTTGATCAAGACTTGAACAATTTCATGAAGGGCATTTTGTCTCCTACTCTTGGCAATTTGCACTCCTTGGAGGTAATGGTAATAAGTGGGATGAAACGCATTGCAGGACCAATTCCTCAAAGTTTCTCAAATCTCACCAGGCTGACTCAGCTTATACTCGAAGACAATTTTCTGCAAGGAGACATCCCTTCCAATTTGGGGCATCTGCCCTCATTGCAGACACTATCGCTGAGTGGGAATAGATTGACAGGGCAGATTCCTCCAGCATTAGGGAATTTAAGAAACCTTCAGCAGCTAAGTTTAGCTAGAAATTCCCTGACAGGTCCTTTTCCAATCTCCTTCAAGAATCTCATCAGCTTGCAGTCAATTGATCTCAGTTATAATCTTTTATCAGGAAACATACCAGATTTTATGGGGCAATATAGAAATCTGACATACCTTGTTCTTACAAGTAATCAACTATCAGGCCAGATACCAGTTTCTTTGTGCAGCTTGATTAAACTCTCAGAGTTGTCACTCGGCCACAATAGGCTTGTCGGAAAAATCCCACCCCAGATTGGAAATCTCAAGTCTCTTGCAACTCTGTCATTAGATTCCAACCAGTTAATAGGTCAAATTCCAGAATCAATTGCTCAGATGCAGAACCTGTGGAACCTAAATCTATCAAGAAATTTGTTTTCAGATCCATTGCCTAACACCTTACCTAGGGGTCTTCCATCTCTGTTATCACTGGACCTTTCTTATAATAATTTTGATTTGGGGACAGTTCCTCAATGGATAAGAACCCGGGAACTTTCCAGCATTCATTTAGCTGGCTGCAAACTTCGAGGGACTCTCCCAAATTTCACAACCCCTGATTCATTAAGCTCTTTAGACCTGTCAGATAACTATTTCACTGAAGGTATTTCAAATTTTTTCACAAGGATGACAACCTTGGAACAGGCCAAGCTTTCAAACAACCAACTGAAGTCTGATGTATCTGCAATCAAATTGCCAGATGGACTTTCATCAATTGACCTCCATTCAAACCAACTCTACGGTTCTCTATCAAGTATTCTAAGCAACAAGACAAGCAAGTTTCTGGAGGCTGTTGATATTTCAAACAATCAAATTTCGGGTACCATTCCTGAATTCAGCAATAGCTTGAACCTGAAAGTGCTCAACATAGCAAGCAACAAACTTACAGGTTATATTCCCAATTCAATCTCAAACCTTGTTAAGCTTGAAAGATTGGACATTTCAAGGAACCAAATAGGAGGCACAATCCCAACCAGTTTAGGATTGTTGCTCAAGTTGCAGTGGTTGGATTTGTCCATCAACACACTTTCCGGGAAAATCCCTGACAGCTTGCTACAGATTCAAGCGCTGAGACACGCAAGCTTCAGGGCCAACAGATTATGCGGTGAGATCCCACAAGGAAGACCATTGAACATCTTTCCTCCAGTAACTTATGCCCATAATCTGTGTTTATGTGGCAGGCCCTTGCCACCTTGTAAGGGAAAGAAGTGATAGGAAAGGATGGGCCAGTACAATGCTGACTCGATCAATGAGGATGATACAATTGCTCAAGCCATGTTAGCCTTGCATCAACAATCAATTTCAGTTGTTTCTTAAATACCAGTCAAGATACACATTCTTCTGTATCTCACGATAGAATCTTTACTCAAAGAACTTAGTACTTGCTCCTATTAATTCAAATCAAGAAAGTTCTTCTCTTATTTTATCTGATACCGAGCTTTCTATGAATTTTTTAGCATACGATCTTGTCTAACCACAATAATAACCTTAAAACAGGGCAACCAACTATCAGGAGCAACAACAAAAAGTGTCATTAGTAGTTCTGTATTTTCAAATCATGTATCTCCTTCGAGCATCAATTTAAACATGTTAAAACCACAAATTGCATATAATTGGCACAGTAATTTGTCATTTCTGGATTCCAATAGTAGCATAAGCAGAATCCAAAACGTGCATAGAGCCTAAAAATTTGAAGCAAAAAAAAAAACAGAAACTACCCTGCCATTCAGAACTATTTGATACCTAACCAGAACCCAGTTGACTAACAGGGACAAAAATTTACAAGACGGAAAACTATAGTAAGCGAAACTACAAAAGGGCATAGCAGAGTTTGCAAGGCAGAACACTATTCTTCATCATCAACTACAATCTCCTCAACTTCCTTCTCAGCTGAATTTTCTTCACCCTGAAAAAGCAAATCAAATTAAGAATTGACACTATTATAACAATGCAAGAGTAATAAAGAGAGAAGCATCTAAAGAATAAACACTTTTCCTAACAAGCTTTGGAAATCAAACCACTTACATCTTCATTTTCAGCACCATCATCATTAGATTCCAAGGCCCTCTCATATTCAGCTTTCAGCTCTGCAGCTCTGTCCAAATAAGGTTGTTTCTCCTGATCAAAGCATTTGAAATATCATTACCATCAGTAACTGATCAAACAGTTTCTTATGGAATGCAATAAGCTCCAGCATACAGAATTGACACTCACTTCTTCAGTCATTGACTTCCATTTCTCACCACCCTCTTTGGCCACCTAAATCATTGGATAGTTAAAAATTCATGTCAAACACAACCAAGTAAATCAACCATGGTTCAATTTTCAAACAATGAAAATAAACAAAAAAGAATGACTATACCATTGAGACACTCTTGCAATCAGGATTTGCCTCCTTGAAAGATTTCCTGAAGTCTTCCCTGTAATTCAAGTCAAACACAATCAGCCACCTACCCTACAAATACTCCTAATGCATAGTACACATAAGCAAGGGATTACATGAAAATGAAGAAAGCAGTCGGAGGGCGTTTTAGTGCATTTGGATTCTTGGCTTTCTTTCCCTTCTTAGCCTTTGGTTCAGCAGCTTTGGCCTTCCTTCTGTACATCATCATCACCAGTGTAAAATAAAAAACAAACCAAAACGAATCAAAGCAACAATCAGTACCCGATAGGTAGCAAGTAAAAACAAAAGGAATTCTATAAAAATTACTTTTCAGCTGGTTTTTTCTTCAATTCAGCAGCCTTCTCCACAACCTGTGCCTCTGTTTAGCATCAAATTAACTCATCAGAAATGCCCCTCAGATAGCAAGTTAACTAACCAATAAACCTCCAGCAGCTAAACTAAAACTAAAATCAATTAACTGTGAAGAATAACAGATTAATAGACTTCAGAACCCAAAAAACAGTATAAAAAAGGGTCCGATTGATTAACCCAATTTCACTCAGAAGGAACCTAGGTTCATCTTAACATAGATCAAATCAAACCCCATTTTGCATCCTTATCATAGTAACATAGCAACCAATTAAAAGCGGGAAATAGCAGTCACATGCAAATTGGCATAACCATTTCAACGCAAATTAACATATTGAACACCCAAAAGCACCCTGCCTCGCTGTTTAAGGGGGAAACAAAACTGCCCCGTCTTAACACGAAATTAACAGTAAGAACCCCTTAACACCATGTACAAACTGATGCATGCACGACCCAATTCAACCGAAAAAAAGTACAAGCACCAGCCTCATGTTAACCAGAAAATAATCCATTCTCCATCCTCATTACAGCATTATATCTACTCAAAAGCAAGAAATACCTAGATTCATCTTGATTTTAGCTTCAGTGCTACAGTCATGCATGCTAATCAGCGCTACGGCAACATCCTTGTTGCATTCCCCACTGCCAAAAAGAAAAAAAAATCCAACTTAAGTGCACCATTTTTCCATATATCAAGAACCCACAAAGAAAACCCAAAAAGATTAGTAGACATCATATTAGTTCAAAAAAATCTCATACCATTTGGTAAAAGCGCTGCCATCTTTAGCCCGGAGGAGGGTAGAAGAAGATGCTGTAGTGTTGCTCTTGCCACCAGCAGCAGGAGACGTAGAAGAAGAAGAAGAATTCTTCTCCACCTCCACCCTTTTCCTTAGTCTTCCACCCGCCATTTGGACCGCAATTAGAGAGTTTCTGATGGAATTGGAGATGCAAACAGGAAAATGGAGATGGGTTCTTTGTTTTTTTTTGTGGGTTTTGGGGGAAATCGCGGTTGGGTATAATAAGACGGGGGAAAAAAGAGAGGAGGGAAAGAACAAAGACGAAAATTGGAATTGAAATGAAATTTTGGGGCCGCCATTTTTTTTTTGGTTGGCTTTTTCACATTTTCGTGAAAAACCCGCCAATTGAATTGTTAATATACTTCATTTAACTGATGCGGATGAATGACTTGTCGCGCTTCTTGACCGTTGGATCTGTTGCGTTCTCAAATGGACGGTTGAGGATTCAACAAGAGCTAATGTTCTAGAGAAGGTGGGATTTTTTTTAAAAAAAATTTGAATTTAGGATCTAAGTTGAACTAACATATATACTATAATGATTTGATTTACACGAGATAAAATGACATTTGAAAATATGATCATAAAAGATGTAAAAAATTTTCTGCACAAAATTATAATCCAATCATAATTGCTAAGAGATTATTTGTTATCTTTCGTAAAATTAATTATCAATTTCACTTTCAAAATGTTCATTAAAAGGTAACAGATGGCATATCCTGTATAACCAGGGAGATTCTTTAAGGCATGATGAGCATATTGATATTCACAAATTGAATAGTAATATTCGGTCCAATTTTTTTGTTGAATATCCATATTCTGAGGAGAAATTTTTTGCTGAATATTCATCGTGCCAAGTAAGCATGACGAGCAGGAAAAATTTAAAACAAAAAAAAGGACTCCATGAATAATTTTGATGTGGGCACTCCCTTGGAAACTAAAATGGAGAAGTGTTTAGATAGCTTTTCTGTTTGGATTGTAATTTTCTAAAATTTTTGTAAAAAATATACCGTAGCAATTTGATATTGTATATGTGAAATAAGAAGGTAATTGAGAAATATTTTCACGAAAATATAGAAAATTTTTGGTGAAAAATGGCCTTTCTATTTTTTTCAAAATAATAATTGATTTATATTATAAACACATTTATAACCCACTTTTCTATATTTCTAACCACTTTTTTTATCTCACATATCACGTCACAAAAAAGTACTACAGTAATTATTCTAATTAATAACTCAAATAATACTCTATCCAAACACATAGGGGAAAAGCAGATGCTTCCTACTATACTATTGTATTGTATATTTTGTTTGGATTTTGGGGAACTAATTCAACTTGGTTGTATTAATTAAAAAACAAAAGCTTGTAGAGGAGAAACTAGTATGCTTTTAAGTTGACCTCTTGATTACTTTGTATGATAGATTACTTCAAATTTATGTAGGATAAGGCTTTTCTTTTAGTTCAACATAAAATTTTACACAACAAATTTTGCAAATTAATTTCAAGCACTAGAGAATATCTACATATGTTTTATTTTTTTCTCTTCCTTTTTTGTGCAAACCTTCTGGTGTTCGGTGACCACATTGGTTCTTGACTAATCTGCAATCGAGTACTATCATACTATTTCTTGAGGATGGCTCGCCTAATATTGTCAAAATTTTTCCAGGATGGAATCATGCTTGGACAGTAGATTATTTGGGATAATTTTTTTGAAAAAAAAATACTATAACACTTTTCATGGTGTGATATATATAAGATGAAAAGATTATTGAAAAAATAAAAAGATATGTTGAAAAATGTATTTGTGATGCGAGTAAATAATTTTTGTACAAATAGTCAAGACTGTATTTGGATAATAGATTATTTAAAATAATTTTCTGAAGAAAAATAATACTAGTCTGTAAAACTTTTTTAATGTAATATATGAGAAATTAAAAGGTGATTAAATATGTGTTAACAATGCAAATAAATAAAATTTGACGAATAAAGTACTATCTAATCGCTTTCGTAGGCTAATGGTTTTACTAGTTAGACACGATGAACATAAGAAGATTGATGTACTTGCAAACAATAGCATAAAGAATTAAGGGACCTGATAACAAAAAAAACTCGAGTTCGAGTCTCTTGAGCGGAGATGTTTAAACTGACAATATGATCTCTTTTTTTTTTTCTTTCAGAAAAGTCTGAATATTAGAATGCAAATCAAGAAATTTAAAAGTCTGAATATTAGAATGCAAATCAAGAAATTTGATCCATTAATCTACACCTAAATAAAGCTTAAAAGTTCTCTTAGCGGCCAACTCCTCTAAAAATAGTTGGTTCTGACAATTTGATCTCAGGCATGGTTTCTTTTTGTCTACAGAAAAAATCATTATCGTTTCTCCAGTGACCCCATGCCTTGAACAAACTGAATACATGGATCTCTACAGAGAATAACAAACTTTATGAGATTGATCAGATGAATGCACCATGATTTTGAAGTAGCAAGCAGCCCGATACACGAACAATGTAGCAGCACGGTTAGGTAAGCACAGGAAACCAAATTTCACTAATAAGTCAGATATATCAGATATCTGCATTCAAACTGATTTTAACTACCAAAATCCATGGCTATTTAGAGCATTACAACACGTTAATTATACAAGCAATTCTAGATGTCCTACCGGTGCTTCCTACCACCATTTCTCTTCCCACGAGTCTTCTTACCACCCTTTTTCTTCTTCTTTTTCTTATCAGCAACAGGCCTGCTGTCATCGACTCTAGGCGCAGAAGGTCGTAATAAATGTTTCACGTCAAGCACACCGTTTCTAAAATGACCTTCAGTTGACTTCAATACTCTGTCCTCGGAACTGCGCCTCTCAGTCTTTTTAGCATCCCTACCACGATTGCTTGAAAAGCGTCCAAGTATCAAATTCTAAAAAGTCTTTAGTGTTAGTAAAAAATGGTACAGAAAGCACGTTTTCAAGCAACTAAATAAAATGAATAGACAAAACCAACCTCTTGAAGCATTTTTTCCTCCCTTTCCTTCTGTTTCTTCATTGACACTCTCGCAACACTAAGGGGTAACCTCTGCCTCTTGGGAGGCTTAAGTCAAAGGAAAGATACAGTTATTTGATGCCATGCACAATTTTACTGATTGAAAAATTATTGAGAGTGCAATTGAATTACCTTTCCGCCCCAAAGAGACAACCTTCTTGTTCTCCAGCTCTTTCTTCTCTTTCCAGGTCATGTGTGCAGAGCCTATAATGGACAATTGAACAACAGAAACATTCATGAAAATCAATTAAAAACAAAAAAGGGAAAAAAAAAGGAATGCGCTCATAAAATTCAATAGAGAGCAGGTTTCCTTTCTTAATTTTTCACAACCAAATTCTTCAGAATCCCAAAGAAACCCAATGTAGAGCAAGGAATTAAATTTCAAACCAAACCATCAAATTCAGTCATCAAGTCTAAGTGAACCAGCATGTGATTTTCTTCCAAAACTAATAACATTTGAATGTAATAAAACGGTGAAAATATAAACATTTTTGAGTTACAGTTATTTGGAGACTCGTACAAGTTGAGTGGCCAATATATATTAAGATAGCAACACTTTCATGCTCACGTAATTTTTTTGCCAATGTATCTTATGGTCTGCAGTAGCATCCTAAACTTGCTATTCCTGGTGGAGGTACAAAACTAAACTACTAGAGCTTTCTGCTTCATTGATTCTAATGTCAGCCCAATTGAATTAAAATTAACCACTCAATCTTATGGTATTCCACCCTCAAGCTTCATATATTACCTAAGAGATGAGACTCAAGTACAAGTAAAGTTGCCCCTTCATGACTTAAACTTCATAAGAAGTAGCTTTTCCTCAAGTAATACAACTACCCCCACTACGAAAGAAGAAAATAGTCTTCTAATTTAGATGCAAGCAGCATTCATCTAAGCCTTTTCCCTTTTTTGGGTAGGAAAACCATTTTCCCTTCACATGTGGCAATCAACAGCAGTATGCATCTACCAGTACTGAAAATATGGCTATTGAGTACCTTTCTGATTAATCAAGTGAATAGCTACAAATGACTACTTTATTCATTTTATACTTCATAAAACTGGGCTCCGAAGTTCATCATCTCAGATCTGGTGAGTCATGTATTTATGATATAAATCCTACTAGAAATTGTGTCACACAGTTTGAACGTGATCAAATGCTACTAATGATCTTGATCACAGAAAGACAGAAAGCTGAAAGCTGGATCTTTGATATGCAAATTCAGGAACAAGGGTCACTTTTGATAAACAAGTGAGAAGCAAGTACAGGAATCTTTTGCATTAAGAAAACGATAAAGCAGAGACAAGCTCGCAAAAAGACAGAAAAATTAAGGGAAAAGAAATAATCAACTCGAGCATGAAAATAGAGCATTTAAGCTTTGAAGAAATGCACGCAAAATGTGCAACAGAAAACAAAAAGAACTGAATCTGTTCACAACGTTATGCAGCTATTAAGGTGCTATTTCCAAGGACAATCTATTAGAGCACTTCCAGTTTCTTACGGGCATGGAGGAGATAATTATGATAAAAGCAACAGCAAGTAGAAAGCCAAGAGCTGGTTGTGCAATATGCAGAGGAGGGACAAATTTACCACGAGTCTTCATAAATTTTAAGTGGGTTTGTTAGAAGACAAAACTATATACTAAAGGAAACCATTACGTCTGTCAGCTAAAGAGCAAAGGAGGTCAACCAATGAACAAGAGCTCCCAAAGTCAAATTGGAGAATTACAATCTAAATGACTTGAGAAACTTCTCAAGTACGAATTGCAAGAATATAGTTCCTCCAGTTTTCATTGTTGGATACCTAATCCTCACCTGAATGCAGCATATCTAGAGCTTCCATGTACAGCGTACTTGACTAAAAACAGTAAATTTCTGGACAAACTCACGTATCCACAATCTGCTAAATCCTCAATAGCTAATTGCAATAACTCTCCATTGAACATAAGAACTAATCAATCTTTAAGTATATGCAAAAAAGAAACTTTACCATTCAAAAGATTTGTACCTGAAACTATTATTTTCACATTTTCTTGTGAATTCTCATAAAGATTTACCAGTGTTCTCCTTGGATACATCTACTATCCTTAACAACTCAAGTTCCCAAAACAAGTTAAAGCTGGCCAAAAAGTTACAATGAAGCACATCTTCCAAGATTATCTGAATGAGAAAGTTTGAATTGGGGATCATGTTAACCATAATTGAGTAATAGATCTAAAAACCAACCTTAAGCATCAAAAAAAGAGAAGTATCCATACTATCTAAGAGTAGGAGCCAAAAGAATGAAAAACACCAGCAAACATCCGTTTTAAGTATAGATTTAGTTCGACAACCAGAATGCGATGTCCATACTGTTTTCCACTTCAAAAAATGATTAACAACAGAAACATAGAGAAGAGTAGATAAAGAAGGAACTAGGGCCAAGGTATTGGAAGAAAACTAAAATCCATTAATTTAAAGAGGAAAGAAAAGCAAGAAATCCAGGTGAAATACGTAGCTTTATTAACTAAAAGCAATCAAGCATACTGATTTCAAATCTAACCTGAAATGAACTAATTCTTGAACTTCTTTTAACTTCTAAAACTAGCAATTTTTCTCCAACTAGATAATCAAAGATGCTTCATTAACCACAAGTCCTACATATTCGATTTGGAAAAAAGTATCTTAGCTTGAGGAGTATGAAAGATCAAATTACCCAAAATTCGATATCTTTCATTATGGACTTAAAGTCCATCTTCGAACCCCCATTATCCGTGTGGCTGGTGGATGATACACCTCCTGAAACTTGCCTTTTTCTTTGCCATCATCCAACTGTTTTTCCAACTGCAACTAATATTAAAAACAACCCATTAATAAAGAGCAAATTTTTAATAAAGAACCATAATAGCAATAATCATGGTTCAAAGACCGCTGAGTTGAGTCGAACATTGAACTTATCGAGTCAGGCTCGACTACTGTACACTTGAGCTCGAGCTCGAGTTCAAGCTCGTCGAGCTTGAGAAAATTGAGCTCGAGCTCGACTCGAATAAGTAAGAAGCTGGCTCGAGTTTGACTCGATAAGGCTCGATTGACTCAACTCGACAAGAGCTTGAAATGGCTCGAATTCAGCTCGAAAATTTCTGTCACTAAACATAACCAGCTTTATTTAACCTGGTTCCAATAGCTAGTTTTAAGCTATTCAATGCCTTGCAAACTTGAATTTAACAATTCCAGACATGAATTAAAAGTAACAACAAACAAGTTCTTCATTGTCCAATAAGACAAGCATGAAATTAGAAACAAATGTCCACAACTCCACATACATAATTGTTGCACAATTTTCAATTCAAATGTCCAACACCTCAAACAAACTCAAAAACAAGGAACAAATAGTTTGAAATCACTCTAGATTAAGTCCTCCAGCAACCAATAGCCTTGAGTCTTGGATTCTTTCGCCCACAGCCATGCACTAAGTATCAATAGAAACAAAAACAAGTCATTTGACTTCAACCAAAATAATCTAATATAAGCAGATAATCTAAGCACATAATTTTTAAACGCAATCCAGCTTGCATTTTCTAACAGGACAAACTAAAAATTACCCCAGAATGAGAAAATAAAAAGTGAACAATCAAAACTACAAACCAAAAGTATTTCAATCAAACAGAAGGTATATTCCATGAAATGTATGTACGAAGTTAAGAAAAGAAACCCAAATTCTTACCAATCTTCAAAAAACAGTCCCTAATAATAATAACAGATCCAAAATTCAAAAAAAAATGAGGAGAAAAAAGTACATTGACAGAAACCCTTCTTCCAATCAATAATCAGTACAATCTTAATTCACCCGATCATGATATAGAAAACAATTCAATACATGCGACAGTCTAAAATCCATGAGATGAGAGAAGAAAGCGAATACGCGAGAAAAGAGAAATTTTAAATAAATTGATTGAAATTGGGGACGGAAATGGGAAAGAAGAGGCGATCTAATTCTAACGAAAGCTCCGCACCATTAACAGGAAAGAGGAAATTAATAAGAGAAGAAGAGAAAGGGCAACCTGTTCGCTTTGCCTGTTCGCGAGGCCCTCCACCAATGGAGCTGATGAAATGGGCGTCGGAGAGAAAGGGCGGCAGTGGTGGGAGTCGGAGATTGCCTGTTCGCTTTGCCTACCGTAGCTTCCAACTGGGAGTCGGAGAGAAAGGGCGGCAGTCGGTGGTGGCAGAAGTGGCCAACAAACTGGGAGTCGGAGAGAAAGGGCTCTTCAATTGAAGGCCGGCAGTGGTGGTGGCAGAAGTGGCTTGAAGACAGTGGTAGCGGCGGCTAGGGTTTGCTTTTGATTTGGGGATTTGGGGAAGAAGAATGCGGGCAGCGGAACAGCCGAGTGGGAAGAAGGAGATGTGTTTGTGACTTTGGGTCCACCGTCCTTCACTGTCTTGGTCCTTAGAGAAATTGTTATCTAGTTTTTAATTTAGTGATTAGTTATATAGGTAGGGGTATTTATGTAATTTTGTACAGCTCACGAGCCACTCGAGCATTCATACAAATGATTCGGAACTCGATTCGTGTTACAAACGAACCGCTCAAGCTCGACTCAAACTCGATATTGACCGAGTTCGAGTCGAACGTTGATCGAGCTGGCTCGATTCGTTTGCACCACTTGTCGTCACCGGAACTTCAGCCTCCGTGCCACGACCGATCCGCCATTATCTCGGAGACGATAGATTCGGTGGAAACTCCGGGACTAAAAAGAGCGGTGGATTCTGCAGAGTCAATAACAATCCTAATTGACTCATCAGATATCCATGAACGGAGGCATTCGCCATGATTTTCAGAGACTTTTAGGGTTTAAACAAATAAAAATAATTTAAAAATCTGGATACATTACAAACTTAACATGTACTAACTTATTAAGGAAAATGATTTAAAAACCTGACTCACTTGTAAAAATATCTAGAAAATAAGGGCAATACGGTAAAGTAACGAAAATGTATTCGAAAAAATAAAATAAGAAAATTTTTCGAGTCCTCGCACTGTCGAAAACCTTTTAACAATTATTTACGTCATTTGTTTGGACAACAAATATTAAGATATTTAAAATTATACATAATTTATAATACTTGTAGGAAAAATTTGAAATATTTATAATAATGAGAATAACTTTTTGTATCAGCTTGAAAACTTCACAAAAATGTTTATATATAACTTTCAGCATTTTTCATTTTTCTAGTTTTCAAGCCATCAACTTGGAGAAAAACTATAAAATTCACAAAAAGTAAATAGTTTATTAAACTCCTTAAAATACTCAATACACTTTACTAATAAATTGTAACTTACAACAATTTTAAATAAACTTTGAAATATTAACTCTTTGTATTTCAAAAGCACACTATATCTTTGGATTTCATTTTTTAATTATTATTAATATACTCAATTTTTTTAAATTATTATATATGTTAAGGATTAGTACTCCTCTTTTATTTTTTTTAATCACCATGCATTGGAGGTTTCGGTTAGGTTCCCCTCCTTAGCTTAAATTCATATATTAATAAAATAAAGGGCTAATGAATAAAATTTTGTACTAAAGAGTAAGATAACAAAAAGGTCAATTTGAAATGAGATTATATTCTCTCTCGTAAAATTAGTTTTTTTAATATTGTATTTTGAAAAAGATTTCAAATATTACAAAAAGTCTAAAATAAGGGAGGTAAATGAGATTTTTCAAAATTTTGGAGGTACTAAATAATGCTAATAGAAACTTCAAGGACGGTTTCTAAAAATTTCCCAAAGATAAAATTATATGTCTTTAATTCATACCTAGTGGATAAATTGAGTCAAATAAACAATACACGTAACAAATTAATTAGGTCTTTCTTCCCCACACTCACATATCATGAGGTGCCTCTATTGGATAATAATTTTTTTAATACTTGTAATAAAATCTGTTTATAGCACAACATGTGATCAAGTGTAAAACTAATTACATTTATAGCACAAAAAGAGAAAATATAATCAAGTGTTAAACTAATTACATTTACCTCTCTTGTAGTTTGGCTAAACTACCTATACACCATAGAGGTTTAGACAATAATGGTTATCCCCTTTAACTTAATAGATGGTGGACAGTTTAAAACTTTTCATAAATGGACAAAAGTATCATCACCAAAAACATAAGGTTTAGTAGCTCAAAAAAATAAATAAAGACCGACAAATTCTAGAGAAAATCAAAACAAGCCACTAGTCAACCTCTTGTCTTCCTCCAAATTTCCCTATTTGACAACTCTATCAATACAAAGAGAAACCACATCTACTTTTGATACACTTATCACGAGATTAGTGTATAGTACTTTATTGATAAAGGAATCTTAGTTATGGTCAATGCCATGATGATAAAAGAGATATAAACTATACACAAATAAATTTAAATTTAATATTAATGTAATTTTGTTGACACAGTACCATTTCTAAATTAGTTGAATTTTCGAACCCCTACAACTAAAGCAGAATACATGAAAAAGAATAACAAATTAAAACAAAAGCAAAAAAATACAAAAGAATCGACTATAAAAACTAAAACTTTATAAGTATTGTGTCGTGGTCTTTAAATGTTTTAAAATTTATTTATGAACTCCTCTTGTAATTCTAATTACATCTACATCCTACATACAAAAATATACTTACCCTATAATTAATGTGATTTGAAATACATAATTAGTGTCAAGATATCAAATTAACATCCTATAGTTAACAATAAGGAAAATTTTGAAAATTCTAATAAATCTTTACTTAATAATTTATCGAAGACTCGTAAAAATATTTAATTAGTGGACATCAATATACTCTGAAATGAGTTAAAATACATATTTTACTAAACAAATAAATAATGATTACATAAGATAAGTAAACAAATAAATAATGATTACATAAGATAAGTAAACAAGTTTAACTCTTGAACATCAATTTCTCTACTCAAACTCCCATCCAATCTCCCACAAACATTATCCCCAGTGGTACGTGATCTTTATAATGACATAAATCATTATGGAGTTAACCAAATCAACACAATTCGCAGGCCAAGGGATTTGACCAAATGAGAACAAATAAACATACTTCGGCTGTAATGATCTAAGGCAGCCGAAAACAGAGGAATGCCAAACGTACATATGAACTAACATTGACAAAAGGGTGAATTTTAATTTGGCCCTTCAAAGTAGATAAAAAGTATTAACTCAACTCTCGGAAGTGATTAAGTCTAAATGATACATATACATACACACACACACACATATATATATATATATTTCATCATTTCATAATGTTGGAAGTGAAACTTTACTTATTCTTAAGGTGCTTAAGTTAACTTCTCGCCTAAATGAGTTAAAACGGATAATTTCTTTCATATCTTAAAAAAAATTACTGCTAGCTTAAATTCATGTTTACTCTTTTCTAACTCATTTATATTAGAAGAGCACTATGTTACTCTTTTCGATTTTGGGTTTTGGACTTAGGATTTATACCTGCGATAAGTAATGCAGTTAAACTCGAACCGGATAGTGACTCGACTAAATTATTAGATCAGAGATTAACTGGTCGGATCGGACCGTTCTCAAAAATCTGCTGACGTCAGCATGATGTTATAATTATTTTATATTTTTATAAATTTTAGAAAGATTGAAATTAAGTTCTTGGTTATATTTGACTGATCATGAAAAATGGTCTAAAATATTAGACTTGCAATCAAATATACAGCTAATAATCATATATAAAAATGTAAATTCATGATTAAAATATATCCATTCTCTAAAATTACTTGAAAAACTAAATTAAAATAAATTAATACAAGTTGAAATCACTATTATTAAATTAATGAGATCGTTGTAATGAAAACAACTTGATTCAGAGATCATTTAAAAAAGCGAGTGATTTTAATATTTACACTAAATGAGTGACATTTTCTTAGTTGTATTAATAAATAAAAGTATTATACTTTAGGTAATTCAAATTATGTTTGGAGAAAAGAAGAAAGTTTAAGAACGGGACCAGCCAGTTGAATCAAATCACTAATTTTACCGATTTTTAACCGGACCAGTTAGTCGAATCAAATCACTAATTTTACCCGATTTTTTATGGTTTTGACTAATTTTTTACCAAAATGATATTATACTACAAATCACTTAAAAAAGAAGGCCGATTTACTACTCCTTTTCAACTTCTCTCTACTGTTTCTTTTCTCTGAATCCCTTCCTTTTTGAAAGTAAGACCATTTCCCTCCTATAGGTTTCATTTTTGTTATTTTTTTAATAAAATCTCTCTTAAATTTTCTTAGTGGAAGATACCTATTTCTCCTACGATTCTTAGTGAAAATTTTTGTTCTCCTAAGAGTTCCTAGTGAAATTTTATATTATTTTCCTTATTTTGTTGTTTAAATTTGAATTTACTTCAAATCTCATTGTTAAATTTTGAATTTATTTCAAATTTCAGTCTATATCAATAGATCTCATTATTTTATTAAAACTTATAACTATTAATTAGCCAGATCTGCTGATCGTAATATATTCAAAATAAACTGCAACAATTTTAAAATTAATAATACCTTTGAATCTATTCTTAATTTCTCAAATCTTTTATATTTAATAATTTACAAATATATAATTTTAGTGCATATTTTATCTACCATTAAAATAATAATAAATGTCAATCATATTAAATGATTTTCAATAATCTATTAATGAAATATGTCTTATTATAACAAAAAAACCAATTTATGATTGAATCGGTCGAACCGTCGATCCGATCCGAATCTAAAGATAAATGGGAATTGAGTGGCCATCGATGAAGCTGTTTTACCATGGTTTTGATAGTCTATCTGGTGGTAAATTTTCTAATGGTATGTCAATCATATTAAATGATTTTCAATAATCTATTAATGAAATATGTCTTATTATAAAAAAAAAACCAATTTATGATTGAATCGGTCGAACCGTCGATCCGATCCGAATCTAAAGATGAATGGGAATTGAGTGGTTCCGTAATCTAAAATCCGCCATCTCGACCCTTCTCCCCATCTTCAGTGTCTTTCATGAAAATCTGACATCAATTGCGCCTCCTAACACTTCCAGATCTCAATAGAAGTTAACCCCCCATCTCAAACATCTTACTTAAATTCCTAATTGAACATCAGAAATCGCTTCATTGTTTTCGCTGAACATAGGATAATTCCGCGGTGGCAAAAAGATATAAATTAAGCCAAGAAGAAAACTCTAGTAAGAAACAGGTATCTACCGATACTCTTTATTTCAAGAAATACAAGCCCTTTACACAAAATTCATCATCATCCACACAGCAAACAAACAAATTCATACAAACGGAGACATCTCACAACCAGTTTGCACGCTACACCTCACACTCTTTTATTCTTGTTTCACATTCAGTTTCCACAGAGCTTAGCTTAGCAACCCAAAGCATTTAGCCGGAGATCTCAATGGCTTAACATCAGCCTTCTTCACTTCCTCTTTCGGCACGGTGACGGTAAGCACCCCATTCTCCATGCTAGCCTTCACCTGATCCACCTTGGCGTTCTCCGGCAGCCTGAACCTGCGCAGGAACCTGCCGCTGCTCCTCTCCACCTATGCCACTTTTCGTTCTTCTCCTCTTGCTCCCGGCTCCTTTCTCCGCTAATCTGCAGGACATGGCCTTCCTCAACCTCCACCTTCACTTCCTCCTTCTTCAGCCCCGGAAGGTCGGCTTTGAAGACATGGGCTTCAGGGGTCTCTTTCCAGTCGATGCGGGCGGTTGCAAATGCAGATGCATCCCTTGCTGTATCTGGGACGTTCGCCAGACTGGTGTTCGGGAAAGGAAAGCCTTCAAAGGGATCCCAAATGTCAAGTGAAAATGGGTCGAAAACGTTGCTTCTTCGGCCACCGAAGACGCTTGGAATGAGCGCCATTTTCAGGAGAACTGATGGTGACGGTGATATTAAATATTTGAGAGCTTATGAAGTTAAACAGAGTTCTGATTGTACTGTGAGATTCGATCAATTCTTGTCGATTATGACGAAGCAGGTGAAGGAGGTTCATATTTATAGGAGAGGAGAGCAGAGCCCAGACTTTTCGAGGATTTTCGTGAATTGATTGCCCAACGGATTAATCTGGAATTCTTTTGCTTTCCCTATCAACTTCTACGATCTTCCTTCATGATCTAGAGGGCTCCGGACAAGTTGCTGTTCTGACAAAGGATCTATTATCACATCACGCCTTCGTGTTTTAAAATATCCACTTTATCTCTCTCTAATTTTATATAAAGTAAAAATTTAACAGAAAAATAAATTATACTAACTAACGTCATTCGTTGAAATTCATAGCGTATTTAAATGTTAAATTAAATAATGAATTTCACACCTTATGTAAAATAATAGAAGGATGGAATAAAATGAATATTTATATAAATCATGAAGGAATAAGTAAATATTATGATTTGATCATAAGCACTTTGAAGCATTTTTCTATAATCATTATAATTAATTATATATTTTATTTATTTTTTCACTTTATACTAAAATCACATGAGAGTTATATAACTATTTTAAAATGTTACGAGGCTCACCTGCCGCTATGCAAAACCACAAGGACTTATATGTAATTTATTTGCCCTTTAACAAAAGGAACCAATTTGCCGTTTTGGGGGGAAAAAAATCTAGAGAGCTCTGGATGGTTCAAATTTGAAGGCCCACTTAATTCTGGGGAGGCATGAGATGGACTTTTGCAATCTGTTGGAGCACTAGGCGTGCATATTAGCCCAAGAAGATGAATTACAAGTTACAGCCCAACTTCAATTGTACATTCAGTATTTATCACACCAGAGATTTCTTGTGAAAAGGTGTTTTTTCCCCTCTTGTGAGAAGTTAATTGTTTGGATTATGATCTTTTGGAGAAAAATTTTTACGCTTTCATGAATATTCCTTCTACATAATTTTTAATTACCATTTTACTTTGCATATACTGCAATTTTTTTCTCAAAAACTTCTCTGAAAAAAAAATGCAATTCAAACGAGTAGTAAGTCTTTTATTTCTCTCTTGTGAAAAGTTAAAGTCTTTTTTGGTAAATAAACATCCAACAGAATTACGTAGTAGAAATGTCACATATAATTATCACAGTTTGGTTTAATTAAAGTTTCGTATGGGGACCGGTGCAAACTGCAATGAGACAAAAAATCCTCTTTCTAAAGTTTTTTGGTCTTTGACTAACTTGTTTTAAAACCCATTCACAAACATTGGAAAAGATAGTCTTTAAAAAAAAAAAGTATTGGATAAAACAATTTGAAATTGGTGAAGTATGATTTGAGAATAGACATAGGTTTTTGAATATTAACAGAATATTAAACGACTTTTTAACACTCCTAATCAAGAATTACAGAATGCTACCCCATCCAGACGTGGTTAAGGCAGCCTGTAGTAGAGCAGACTTTGTGGCTGTGACGGGCCTTGGCCCAATATTAGGTCTCCACGGGATGAGTTAAAAAATTTACTAGATCATAATTCAGGATTTAGATCAAACGTGGTAAGTAATCTTTAATTTATGTCACTGCATTTATTCAGCATAAGTAAGGGTTAATTACATCTACCTCCCCTGAGATTTGGCCAAACTACGAATTAGTCCCTAACATTTGGCCAAATTACAAAACAGGCCTTCAAACTCACAAATCTATAACAGCTACCTCCTTGCCGTTAGTCAGAAGACGTTTGACCATTCATTTGTATGACCACAACAAATAGTATGTAGGGAATGTACCAAAGTACCCACCATTAAAACTTATATTTTCTTTTGTTGTTTTATTTTCTGTCTTCTACTACCTTTGTATTGTCGAGGAAAAAAAATTTCAACCATAACAGGGGTAGCATAAATGGTCGCCGGCAACCATGGCGGCCTGCCTCCACCACTTTCAATAACTAAGATCAGTGACATTACCCATCTAACTCGTATTTTGTCTAGAAAGCTGTTTTCATCATGAAATTTGGCAAACAATGATCAAAGAACAACCACATAGAATGAAAACCATGGCTGTTCCTACTCTTCGTCTCACTGAATAACAACTAAAAATTACAAAATTCATACCAAAATGATCATGAAAAAATATGGGTATTAGAAAAAAATCATTGAATAGTTACACCAATTTCTATTTATCATCTTAAACTCAAACCTCAGGAAAATCTAATTAACAAGTTTTATGCTCTTCAACACTTTTTCTCAAGAACTTGAATTTGAAGGCATCTTAATCTTTCACGTTATGGTTTGGTAGAGGAATCAAAGATGGGAAGATGATATCAATGGAGAGGACTGGGTCATAGGAAATTTGAATTGGGTTGTTGACAAAGATAGAGGAGAGCTAAGGAAGCAAAGAGGAAAAAGGAACACCACTGGATGGAAAGAACTAATTGGAGAGCACAGTTCAGGCACGAGAATAGGAGACATGTGGAAAAGGAGGAGGAGGATAGTGGTAAAAGAATTCTGGCATATTTGGGTTTTCTTTTTTCTTTTTCCTTTATATTGTACTTTTTTAAATTTTTTATTGTTTTCATTGTTCAAAATTTTTAATCCTATTTTTTCTTTTCTTTTTTTTTAATCATTTTGAACCCTTTAATAAAGAGGGCATTCCTATCATTTCATTACTGCTGTTAGTTGGATTTCTAACGCCGTCAGTGATAAGGAGGTTATTGTAATTTGGTCAAACCTCGGGGATTGATTCGTAGTTTGGACAAACCTCAAGGGATGTAAATGTAATTAACCCCATAAGTAAACGATAAATCATACAACTAAAACCTATGCAGGAAACAATAAAAATGAGAAGTGCAGTTGTAATTTAGTATGATAAAGTCAAAGCATCAAATACGTAATGAGTTAGCATACTATTAGTAATAAAGTTGTACAGTTTCCTCTTCAAGTATCAAGTTCTTTTTCTATTAGAGTGGTTTGATTTTTATAGCTGAATTGGTCCTTCTTCCCCCCTTAATAAAGGCTCCATGTAATTCGATAATGAGTTAAGCAATGAAGTGTTATAAATTGCAATGAATTAGTGCATTTGGGCATTAGAGTGGTACGTCTTTTGTAACAATCCAATATTTATTTTTTCTAATAAGCTAGTAGTAAGTTTTCTAATAAAGCGGAATATTTATTTTTATGAAGTATATTCTTCTTTCAATAAATTGACTTGGTTCAATTTGCAAGTAGATTTTTTTTTCTCTAAATTTTGTTAGAAATAAAATGGTAGGTTGTGCTGATGAAGTGGCTTGTTCAATGAAAGGATGCTCTATAAAATTTAACGCTTACTTATGATGGTACATAGAGGGTCCTAAATTGGTAATTTGTTATCAATTAAGTGTAATATTTTGCTGATTAAGTTGTACATTTTGTTTCAATAGAGGAATAAGTGCATCAAAAAAGGCGGCAACATATTAATACTCTACCATGGAAAAAAAAATTGAGATAAGTCAGAAATTAGTCTTGTTTGGATTGCATTTTTGACAGAATTTTTTTAAAAAGTTTTCATGAGCCTATTCTTTCATACATTTTTCAATCATCTTTTTACTTCACATACATCATATCCTACAAAAAAAAATGTTACAGTAATTTTTCTTTAAAAACTCCACAAAAAGTGCAATCCAACTGATTAAAAGTTGTTATTCGAGGTCTTTGTTTATTTGAGGAGATGGCATATTATAAGTTGTTATTTGAGTTTCGGTGGACTTGAAGGTATTAATTGTTAGTAAATAATTTGCTGTTTCAAGTTCCCTTTTTTTTGCCATAACTTCACATTGTTTCAGGTATTTGCAAATTATTCCTAACCCTACAGAACTCCAATTTGTAATAGTAACTATTATCTGAGAGCACTTGAAAATTTAAGACATTTGCTTTGTTGCTTAAATGTTCATCAGCATTAACTTTCTTTTGGCTGCAAGCAACGTTGTTAAATTTGGACCAGATAATGATTCGGCTAAACTATTGTGTTAGGGATCAATTGGTCGGATAGGTAGGACCATTCTAAAAAATTCATTGACCTCAATATGAAGTCATGATTATTTTATATTTTTTATAAGTTTTAGAAATATTGAACTTAAGTTCTTGGTTATATTCGACCAACCATATAAAATGTTACAAAGATATTAAGCTTGCAATCAAATATACACCTAAAAATTATATATAAAAATGTGAATTCATATCTAAAATATGTCCATTCTCCAAAATTACTTGAAAAACTAAATTAAAACAAATCATACCCAATTCGGCATCTTTTTGTTGGGAATATGGTTTTATAATACAAGTTAGAATCAGTGATGATAAATTGATAAGAAATAGGGATGAGAACTTCTTAATTTAGAGATCATTTGGAAAAGCGAGTGATTTTAATATTTACACTAGGTGAGTGGCATTTTCTTATTCCTATTAATAGATGAAAGTTTTATAATTTAGCTAACTTAAATTATGTTTCAGAAAAACAAAAAAAGTTTGAAAATCGAGTCAGTCAGTTGAACTAGGTCACTGATTTGGCCTGTTTTAGACGATTTTCTCTAGTTTTTGACCAACGCAATTTTTTTTAACCTCGGAATTTTATTTATTGTTTTTGAAAAAGTAAAAGTCTATGAAAATGTTAAATAAGGAAAATGCATCCTATCTAGATTAACTATGCCTTTTACAAGTCGCGGCAAATCTTGAGGATGATAAAAAGTGGAAACTTGGCTAGAATTGGCGAGTTGAGCAAGTGCATCTGCCATAGAATTGACCTCCCGATAACCATGAACAAAATGAAACTGCCTATTCTGAGAAGCAGCCCAAATCTGGCAAAAAAAAAAAAAAGCAACCCAAATCTGGCAAAAAAAAAAAAAGCAGCCCAAATCTGGCAAAAAAAATGCATCAATGCACCATGCACACTTAGCATGTCTTTAAACCACATCAAGCGGAATCTTGGAGTCCATTTCAACCAAAACCTGAATGTGACCAAGTGCTGCGCAAATAGCCAGACCTTCTAGTAAGGCTCTTGCCTCGGCCTCCAGACTGGTGCAATGTCCATAAAGCGTAGAAAACACAAGAATCACAAGCCTAAATGATCCCAGAGCATACCTCCCTCACCTGAGGGCCCAGGGTTCCCAAGTGAAGAGCCATCCACATTTAATTTGGAAAAAGGGAATGATGGTGCTTGCCCAGTTAGGAAAGTAACTGACTGAGGATTCCTCGGAATAAGAGAGGAAACCATACTTGTGGAAGAAGCTTTGCATCAGATGCCTCCTTATGAGTTAAAGGCCAAGCTATCAAGATAGCTTGAACTTCAGCGAGAACTCGATGACAAATCAGAGTAGCTGGGAGGACAACACCTTCAAAGAAATGGAGATTCCGTACTTTCCAAAATTTCCCAACAGACTATCGATGGCAATATGTGTAGAAGACAACCAGTCATTGAAGAACTTGAGGCACCAGCCCATAAGCCCCGCAGTCGATAAAGAATATCGAGGTGACGCTCGCTCGGAATATCTAACAGATGCTCAAAATAATTCCAGACTTCCTCTGCTAGGGGACATTTCGAAAATAGATGATCCATTGTTTCACAACTTGTACCAAAAGAACATTTTGAGGGCATATTAAAACCCAAGCCCCCAAGGACATCAACTAATGGAATAACATTATTCAGAAGCCTCCACATAAACATCAATATTCTTAGGGAAATTCGAGAGCTCCAGAAATCATTGTTGGCTTCTTTTGACGCATTATGTTGAAAGTAGATGAAACTGAAAAAAGGCCAGATGCTACAGGACACCACACCAGCTCATCTTTCATATCGTTAGACAAAGAAAATTGCCTTCTATTAGTTCTCTGTTCACTAGAAACAAGTGACTGCAATGCATCTAAATGCCATATCCTGTTATGGTAGAAATCTGAAATTCGAACCTTCGGAAATGGGACGACTGGCAAATTAGTGGCAAGAGGCCCCTCACCTATCCAATTATCAAACCAAAAAGATGATGATCTATCTCGAACAAGCAGGCGAGTATTATCTTCCACTACTTGTTTAGTGCATAACATCCTTCTCCAAATCCGCGAATCTGAATGCCGGAAGTTGATTGAAGAGGCATGATCAATACCTTTGATATATTTTGAAGCCCTTAAATTAGCCCAAATGGAAGATCCATAACGAAATTTCCACCAAAGTTTACAACCAAATGCTAGTTGAACATCTCCCAGTTTCCGAAATTCAAGGCCATTTTCCTCCATCGGATAGCATAACTTGTCCCAAGAGATGTAACGCCTTTTATTTACCCCGTCTGAAACCCCCAAAAAAACCTGGACATCAATTGTTCCAGTTGTTTCAAAACCTACTTCGGAGGATCCAGAACAGCCATTGTATACAAAGGAATTGTAGCTAAAACATGCTTAATAAGTATCATTTTGCCTCCAACAGTCAAAAGCTTACCCTTCTATTCAATTAGACGTCCATTAAGTTTGTCAACTAGTGGTTAGAAATATACTGCTTTTGTCCTCCCTTTGAAAAGTTTGCATCCCAAATAATCAATTGGGAGATGCTTATAATGCATACCTGTAATAGAGGATACTAATCTTGATTTAGCCATAGAACACTTCTTGGAAAGGACAAAGAAACTCTTCAACTTATTCATCCTCTAACCAGAGCTATGCTCATACAAAGTTAGGAAATCCATCAAACCTCTAAGATACTTCGTATCAACCCTGGCGAATATCATAATGTCATCTGTAAAGTTCAAATGGGAGACTAATAAGCACCTCCGCGGCAGCCAAAACTAGCTATAGTCCCAGTCATAAATAGATTATTGAGCCCCTTACTAAGCATTTCCGCCACTAAGATAAATAGGTATAGCGATAGTGGATCCCTTGTTTAAGACCACTCGAAGCTTGGAAAAAACCACATGACTTCCCATTGATCAACAATGAGAATCAACTTGCAATTAAATTATTCAAAATTAGAGCTACAAAGTGGGATTGAAAGCCAAATTTTTGCATCAATTTAGACAAAAATAGGCCAACAGACCCTATCAAAAGCCTTCATCATATCCAATTTGAAAATAATGTTATTTCCCCGTACCTTCTTGTCTAATGAACACACTATCTCCTGGGCCAATAATATATTATTAGCAATTTTACTGCCTCAAACACAAGCAGACTGCTCCATTGATATTAAAGATGGTAACAAAGGCTTTAAAGGATTGCATAGCACTTTAGTGAACACTTTGTTCATAAAGGTGCACAAACTAACGGGTCTAAAATCCATAAAGAGAAACAAGCATCCTTTTTCGGAATAAGCACTATAAGCGTACTTGCAATGGATTTAGGAATTGGAACTCCAATAAAGAACTCCTGAACTGCGTTGAATACGTCATAAGCCAAGAAGTCCTAGCAGTGATGGAAAAATACCCTCGAAAATCCATCTGCACCGGCTGCACTATTTCCATCCAACCCAAACACCTCCTTTCTGACCTCTTCTAAAGACACCATTTGAACAAGATTTGGATTCTGTTGCAATGTAACTTGGAAAGGAATATTTTGCAAAAGCTGTTGAGCCGCGTGCTTCTCCGCAAGGTCATCATCGGAGTCCTGCTAATCTTTGTATAATAATTTCTAGAAAAAAACCACTCCCTCATCTACTATAGCATCCAAATCTTCAATCCATTCCTTTTGAGAGTTTTTGATTCGATTGATACGCAATTGTGCTCTCTTCTCTCTCAAGGATTAATGGTAAAACTTTGAGTTGGACTCGCCGTCCTTTAACCACTTGACCTTTGCCTTCTGCTTCCAAAAATGCTCCTCATTCACCAAGGCTTGGAGGAGGTTTGCTTGAGCTTGGCTCCATTCAAGGTGGGCTGCCTTTGTATTCTCCAACTCAAGTTGGATTTCTTTTTGACGAACTAGCTCCTTTGCCTAAGCAATCTTGTCAAAGACATTACTGAAGGTATCTCTGTTCCAAGCTTGCAAACATTTCTTCAACCACTTCAATTTACTTGCCAAGGCATACATCCCATAACCTTTCAATTGGCAAATTCCAATTCTGACGAACTACACCCTAAATGTGGAGTGATTGATCCACATGTGTTGAAATTTAAATGATGTTGAACCAAACCGATAGGGATTACCAAACAAGCAAAGCAAAGGTGTATGATCTGAAGTTGTACTATTGAGATGGTGGACATAGAGGTTCGGAAATTGCATTTCCACTTACTATTGTAAAGAACTCGATCCAGCCTGTTCCAAATTTGTCGCGCATTGTGAGTACCCGACCATGTAAACATACTTCCATTCACCTGTGTCTGCCGAAGCAAGCAACTATGAATGAAATAATTAAAGTTTGCAATTGCTCCAATATCTTGGGAGGAATTTCCTGAGTATTCGTCTGGTGAAGCGACAACATTGAAATTGCCTCCCAAGAGCCATAGCCGCTGCCCAACTATTTGTTTTATTTACAATAAAGCAATCCAAAGCTCTTGTCGCTCTTGCCTTGTGCACTTCGCATAAACAAAGGTGCAATGAAAAACTGTCGAGACAGACTCGTATGTAACAACCAAATGAAGAAACTGCTCACCATTTTTGATAACATTCATAGTAAATGAATGTTTCCAACAAACCCAAATTTTGTTGGATATATTAAAAAGGCCTAGATGAAATCCAAGTGTCGTCACAAAATCAGACAGAATAGAAGAGTCAATCATAGGCTCTAGAAGTAATTTCTTTAGTCTATGGAATGTTGCACGACTTGCTACACCTCACACATTCCAGATGAGCACTTTAATCATTAAATCAAAGGAGACGTTATAGCTTGAGAAGCCTCAACAGCTTGTCGAGTATGAATCATCCTGGGTCGTCTTAAAAAGCATTTTTTCCTTGCCCGTTTTGTTTGGTATAGCCGCGTTAACATCTCTTGATCAATCAGGCTTTCAAAAGGTGGAATAGGAGCGAGCCTTGCATCCATCTGGGCTTTGAATATGCAAATTAGCTAGTTGATTAGCTAAGGTTAACGGCTCATCCATATCTAAAACCCAGTAAAAAACATAAGTCTGTTTGGTAGACAAGTTCTTCTTAGGAAATCGTTTTGCTCGATCGAGTCTACAGTCATCGTAAAAAGAGAGAGCGAGAAGCTGCACATTGCGGTTAACATCAAGATTAACAACAGCCATCTACTCATTTTTCCCCCTGCATTTGTTCTTCTGATAAACCAGAAGAGATTGACTAGACTGCAGGAGATTTCAGTGCACAGAAAGGAACCGAAAAAGACTGTTCGTTACTGCAATTAACAACTGTCACTTGATCACCACTCTTTGGCTAAATGTCCAGCTGATAAACAAGAGAAGTTCAAGTAGACACCATCAGATTTCGGTGCGCAAACATAATTAATAGCATCCTCCTGATCATGACCTTCCTGCTGGTTTTGTTCAGCTGATAGACCAGACGAGTTCGGGTGAACTGATCAGGTCTCAGAAGTTCCCGCTGCAATTTCTCTTTTACAATCCATCCCTTATCTTCATGAGCTTTAGATTGGTGTGATGCATTATTTTTTGGAGCCTGATCAACTTTATTCTCCACAACTTTACGTGAGCTTCGGCACGATTCAGATTTATGGCCTAGCTTCTGGCACAATGGACAGTAATCTGGCAGGTTATCATATTTCACGGTCTGCCAGAATCCTGAAGCTCTATTCCCAATCCAAAGTTTATCTGGGAGGGACTGTCGCAAGTCCACCTTAATGCAAAATCACGCTACGCTGGGTCGATTAAGAGAGATTGTTGAAGCATCAACCTTTAAAGGTTCCCCAATCAGTCTAGCAATCGAAAAGAGAGGTCCCTTATTAAAGAGATGAAATGGAAGTCATGGAAAAGATACACACACTGGAGCTAATGGTGATTCGGTCTCTACAGAGAAAAAAGGTGTCCATTTAAAAATAGGCATTACGAGCCCTTGCAAAGACCAGATGCCCCACAACCAACATCGCAAATAATCCTTTTCAAGCTTGAATTAGATGAGAACATGTCGTGATCATTAAACCCAACAAAAAAACCCCTTGAAAACCAATCTCTTGAAATTCTTTCCGGAACGCATCCATACTTGGTCTTCTTTTAGAAAACTTCCCAACCAACGAGAAGCGAAAAGGGCTGGAAAGGGCATGAATATCATTTTCAGAGAAAAAAACCCGTTGGTTTACCTCTGTAGGTAGAAGGCTCACGAACTGTTGAAGGCTGTTGAGGGGAAAAAACGAAAGCTTTAGAGGCCTCAGGAGCAACACTCTGCGGGTGTTGCGAAACAATGTCTGCAAAAGACTTCTTAGGGAGGGGGGGACATAAGCCGTTCAACCACAAGTTTGCCATGGAGGAACCCTAGCGATTACAATAGAAACCCTAGCAATTACAACTTCACGCCTTTGAAGTGATATGTCACTTCTATTTGTAAGTCATAATACATAAAATTTTAACTACTTTTCTAGTTGCAATGGCTATCATCCTTCATACTATGCTTTGAGTCTCCATCACCAAAGCAATTTTGTACTACTAACTAAATCGAGAAGAAGGCTGATTGGTCCGATCCGAATTTAACAACACTGGCTTCAGGTTGCATTTTATACCCAGAGGCAAATTCTTCCATGTTGAGCTTTAGTATGCATACATGTAGTTGGAATTTGAACTCCAGTATTGTAATACTTGAAAGTGTGAAATAGTAGTTTAGAAACAAAGATATGCCTTCAAATCAGAAGAGTTAGTCCAATAATCAAGAGAGGACTTTAAGAGTTCTCCTCATTAGTAGATTCAAGATTCAAATTTTAGGCATGATAATTGAGGATAGAAAGGGTGAAGGAAGGGATGAAAGATAATAAAACAATAAAAAAGAGATATGCCTTCAATCCTCTTAATACACACGGGCGTTAAGGATGGATAGAAAGCTGAAAGAGTAACCAGCCACCGAAAGATGCTCCATTTCAATACACAAATTCTGTTCACCCTTTACACACAATTGATCATTGTCCCTTATACTAGTCAGTTGAGTTTTCCCTCATTTATAGAATATGATAGCATAAATCCTACTGATTGACAAAAGAAGAAGAAAAAATTAAAGTTTTACACACTTTTGTTTTTTTTTTTCTAATCAATCATTTTCAAACATATTACTAGTATACACTACACAAAAATGTTGTTTAGTATATAACCAAAACTAAACATTCATAATGTTGAGAAACCCATATAACATTTAGTTGGAGATTTCAATGGCCTCAACCTTATGCTTCTTCACTTCCTTTATCGACATGGTGATGATAAACATACCATTCTCCATACTAGCCTTCGCCTCACCATCTTGGCCTTCTCTGGCAGCTTGAACTTGCACAAGAACTTCCTGCTTCTTCTCTCTACCCTATGCCACTTGTCGTTCTTCTCCTCTTGCTCCTGGCTCTTTTTTCCGCTAATTGACAACACCCAACCTTCCTTAACTTCCACCTTTCGTTCCTCCTTCTTCAATTTCAAAAGATCTGATTTGAAGAAATAGTGCTTCGTTTGCCACCAAAGATGCTTGGAATGAGCGACATTTCTGGAATGCTTGGACTACTTTTTATAAAATTGATGTTAGATTCAAGAAAGCTTATTAAGCTAGCTGCTTGTATCAGGAGCTTCAATTGTGACAAGTGCCGAGCCTGTGCAATAACAAAAACCTAACTACCACCAAAGGCAGTCAACAATCAATTCCAGGTACTGGAGTAAGGACTCTGGATGTGCAATGATTACTTAATTCACCATGGTTTCGAAGAATTTGTTTAATCCGATATATCAGAATTGACTAGCTGACAGCAAAATATTAACTCGTAGACAGTGGCAAGTAAGGTCGTCTTCTCAGGGACTGGCGACAATTCGCTCTTTTCAAGTCAAAGAGAAATGGGGGTTTTGAGAATTAAATACTAATGAATTATTAACCAAATTAATCAATTGTGAAAAATAATTAAGAAAGACAATTAATGGGAAAAACTCTAGCCAATGACACACTTCAGAAATGGTTCATGTAACTGATCATTGATTCAATATAACTCCAACATTCATTAATAAGCAGGTTTTTAATTGCTGATACGATTTGACAATTAGTTTCTCCTTACTATTTCAATAGCCAAGGTACGACTATTGATTATTTCCCTAATCCAGAGATAACTCTAGGTACGACCATAGGATTTAATTTCCTGATTGCATTAAAAATTAAAGAAACCCTACTCTAATCAATAAACACGCTATGAGAGTTTATTTAAATTAAATTATACGCTTCCCTAGCACAAATCCAATTATGCCAGTCGCTCTACCGGGGATTAGAGCCGTCAACAATTACGAATTCAACCAATCCAATTAGCAAATAGAATACGTGAATAATTAAATATTGCACACTATTCAATCATTACACAATAATCATAGCCCACGAAAAGTAGAAAATATACAAATACCAATGAATGAAAGAAGTAATTAAAATAATTTAGATCTCACAGTTATTGTTGAACCAAATTTTCAAGTTGTTCCTTGTTTAGAAGTATGAAGCTTAGTTCTCCATTAATGGAGAACTAGCCATGCGAAAAAGCATCTGTTGAAACTTTTAACTCTTTTCTCTCAAAATCGGTCAAAAAGGGAAAGACAAAGCAAAAACACTCTCTATTGGTCCCACCTCTAAGATGATCTGCCGAATTCTCCTTTTTTTTGACTCCCTCTTAATTGATTGGTCTCCTAAATACCAATCAAATTCCTAAGGAGTTTACTATTACAATTTAATTTTCTAAAAACTCTCCCAATCCACTTGAGAATGATCCCGCGAAATCAGGAAGGTCCTGATAGCTATCAAATTAAGGAAATTGATTTAGATTTGGAGATTTTTCAATATCAATCCCCGACTTTCTGGTTTTGAACAGTGAGTTTAGGCGCACCCACATGCAAAAATTGGATATTTTTCACTAGAAAATCTCATCTAAACACTTTTTGCTCCACCTTCCTACAATTAGCACCAAATATCAAATATAAGTAAAATCTATCAATTAAAATAATATTTGGTAATAATAACGAGGAAAACAATCATAAAGTTAATGATATAAATGTAACCTATAAATTTCCCCCACATCTAAACCATGCTTGTTCTCAAGCATGAGAACAACAAATCAAGTAGTCAAATTCAAACAATGGATATTGCTCAAATCTTTTATTGTCATGATACAATTAAAACACATGTTAAGTATTAGTGACAATTTTCAAGAAATATCTCTCCAATTACTTTCAAGATCAGGGACTCTTCCAATTCATGACTAACTAATTTAAGAATATAAAATATTCAACCAACATCCATCAACAAAAGGTTCAACTATTAAGCAAAAATTTCAACATTAAAATTCATGGATCAGCGGGCCAACAATTCATTCAAACACTTCCATATTTTTCATTATTAGCACATATATATATATTTTCTTTTCTCGAATATCCCCACACTTGAGTTTTTTTTTTAGGGGAAATGCTTAGTCTTTAGCCATTTAAGCGTTTTGACATGAACTCCGACATTTGCCAAATGAAGGAGTCCGATTACTCGACTTTTATCGCTAAAGGACTATATACTTATAGTTATCGTCACTTTTTGACACGAAAGTCGACATTTGTGGTGAATAGTCCCGGTTACTAGGCAACGATATCTAGCGTAGTATAGCTAAACATGATTCAAATAAGCACCAAAAATAAAATTAAAGACTACACAAGTCTACTTCATTTCTTAAACATGGAGAACTAAGATTAATAATTGAATCAATTTGCATAAAAAATGCTAGACAAATATTTACAATACTTAGAGAAGTTAACCAAAAAGTGTAAAGTCACAAACTCTCAAATATTCACCAAGAGATATCGTTAAATTTAACCATGTCATACTTAACACCTTAGAGTGTAAAATCTTAACAATAGAAAAATTTGAAACATCTAATCATCGTTTATCTGGAACAATCATAAATATGCATAAAGGTAGGCAAAAATTGGATAAAATTCGATAAAAGTCAAAACAAAAAAAATTCCAACAAAATGCCGACACTTGCACTTTGTCAATATATTATCAATATACTGCTCCCCCCACACTTAAATCTTACATTAACCCCAATGTAAAGGATAAAGAATAGAATACGAAACAAAAGAGACAAAGAAACTTTCCTAATCACGTAATGGAGGGTCTCGAGTAGTTATGGCATAGGTGGGAATGGTGGTATGAAACCAATATGGTGGACCTTCACTGCCCCCAAACCAAAATCGAAAATGCCAACAGATAGCGGAAATGGAGATGGTCATGGGTGGTGGCAAGTAGCGGTGATAGCATGCGAGCGGTGATTGGCAGCCACGTACATTCGCAGAGAGAGGGAGAGATAGCAGCGGTAGCAGGAAAGGAAGAACAGGGGAGGGAGAAGAGAAAGAAAAAGAAAGAAAAAGAGGAGAAAGAGAAAGAAAAGGGCAGCCTCCCTTTTTTTTTTATTGTTGAACCATTGTGTTCGACTTGGGCACGCCTAACTGCCCTTGAGTCTTCTGACCAACCCTCTGAAATTAACTTCCTTAAATATGATCACCTGACGTGGGCACGCCTAACTATTGGAGAGTCCTCTAACCAATTCTCGGAAATTAAGTTTCTTAAGCGTGACCACTTGACGTGGACACGCCTAAACTAGTGGGTAGTCTTCTGTCCATCAAATTAAAATTGCTTCCTTAGGCGTGATCACTAGACGCGGGTACGCTCAACTACCAGATTCCTACCACAAATGCAACAAATTACTAAACGCAACTAACACTTAACAAAAAACTCCAAAAATATAAGAAAACTAAAGCAAACGGCCTTGGGTTACCTCTCAAGCAGCGCCTTTCTTTAACGTCTTTGGCTAGACGTTAAACACCACTCTTCAATCTAGATGTAATTCAAATTTTCTTGCATTCCGTGACATTCCTCCGGGATCCAATTAGCTTTTGGGTGCAACTATCTTCTTTAATTTCCTACTTATTTTCACCTTATAAATTGCTTTAATCCCGAAATACTTGTTCGCAGCAATTTTGGAGTTATCCTACAATCGAAACTCAGGAAATTCTTGCATTGAGGGATTAGTAGTATGAATTGCAAACACAGAATGAGAATTAATAGGATGTTTCATTGTATCAAAAATATTAAAGTGGACTATTTTTTCATCAAATTCCATTGTGAGAGTACCCTTACTAGCATCAATCTTTAGTTTGGGAAGTACTCAAGAATGGCCTTCCTAATATAATAGGTGATGGATTTGGAGCACTTTTATCATTCATGTAAAGCACATAAAAATCAGCAAGAAAATTTAATCAATCTACTTGCACTAAATCATCCTCAATTACCCCATTCGGATAAGCAAATGTACGATCAGCCAATTGAATTATTATCCCTGTTTCTTTCAAAGGTCTTATTTAGAGAATCATAAATTGATTTAGACATCACGTTAATAGAAACCCCTAAATCTAGCATTGCATCTCTAATCTTATTATTCCCTATTCCACATGAGATTGAGAATATACTTGGATCTCTACATTTTGGAGGTAGCTTCTTTTGCAACATTGCTGATACGTTCTCTCCGACCACAATTCTTTTATCTCCTCTCAACTTTCTTTTATTGACGCACAAATCCTTTAAGAATTTTGCGTACTTGGGCACCTACTTGATCGCGTCCAGTAGGGGAATGTTTATTTGCATTTTGTGAAACACCTCTAGGATCTCTTTTCCTTGTCCTGTTTCCTCGGCTTCTCCAACCTACTAGAGAAAGGTGGTGGATTAGACTTATGATTCACAAGAGAGTCAGAAATTACCTTGACATTTAATTTTTCCCACTTTTTTCCTCAAACTCTTTTTCTATTTGCTCATTACTCTTATCTTTAGGGACTATTGGTCGGGGCCCTTCAACTTCTTTACCGCTTCTCAAGGTCATGACACTCACGTTCTTTGAGTTTGGTTCGAGTTGAGATGGCAACTTCCCAAAAACGTGAGACTCTAAATGGTTGATTGCAGTTGCCATGTGGCTTATCAGATTTTCTAAATTTTTCCTACCAAAACCTTGTCTCCTGTTGTAATTGAGCAGTACTTTGCTGGAGGGGTGGTACTTTCAGCCAAACTTTTGACCAGATTTTCCAAAGAGTTTCCTCCATTAGAGGATGAGGGATAGGCCTTCGGCTAATATTGAGACTGGAATCCTAGCAGTCTATTTTAACCAAATTTTGCTGGCGATTCCCTCCGTAGCTCAAGTTCGGATGATCCCTCCAATCCGAGTTGTAGGTGTTAGAATATGCACCATATTGCCTTCTTGGCGCAGACACGCTGCCAACCATATTTACTTGTTTAGGGCTCTCCTCTTTGAGCATTGGGCACATATCAGTAGCATATCCCGTGTTGGTACATATCTCACAAATCTTAACTTGTTGTGTATTTTCTACAGCCAATTGTCGGACAAATGAAATTAGCTCCGACAGTTGCTGCTGAATAGACAAACTTTCCATCTCATTCATTCGACGAGTGGGAATATTATCTCTGGGGCCAAATTGTTGCGAGTTATGCGCCATTTCCTCAATCAACTCCCATGCCTCTCCAGGGGTTTTATTCACCAGTGCTCCACCACTTGCGGCGTCAATGATGTTCCTGTCAGAAAAGGTAAGACCCTCGTAAAAATATTGAATTAACAACTGGTCACTTATCTAATATTGGGAATATTTGGTGCACAATTTGTTGAACCACTCCCAATACTCGTATAAGGTCTCCCCTAATTGCTACTTAATGTCACATATCTCTTTTCACGAGCTAGCAGCTCGGGAGGTAGGAAAGTATTTCTCCAAAAACTTCTTCGTCACTTGCACCCAAGTGGTAATACTTCCTGCCGGCAGGCAGGACAACCAATCTTTGGCCGAGTCCTTGAGAAAGAAAGGAAATACTCTTAGTTCAATCTGCTCTTCAATCATCTCGGAAGATTTCGTACTTGAGCACACTACTTCAGATTCTTGTAGATGCTTATGGGGTTGTTCACCTGAAAGACCATGAAAAGAAGGTAAGAAGTGAATTAATCCAAATTTTAATTCAAAAGAGGTATTTTCATTCAAATTAGGGAAGGTAATGCAAAGTGGCTGCTGAGTTAAGTCAGGAGCAACCAATTTCCTTAGTATCTTGTTATTTAGCATAATATACTTTTCTTGTTCTGAATCGCTTGCAATATATGAATGTCTTCCTTGCGTTTCTTGGTTTCTTGTCTTTGCCTACATACTGTTTTCTCAATCTCAGGACCGTATATTAATTCACCTATGTGGGAAGAACGAGGCATACACTAGCAAAAATACCATAAAAAATAAAATTGAAATGAAATAAAATTAACTAAAAAAGGAACAAAAAAAATCAGGCACTAGTCCCCGACAACCACGTTAAAAATTAATTGGTGCCGGGCCTGTGCAATAATAAATCTAACTATCATCAAAGACAGTCAACAATCAATTCCAGGTACTAGAGCAGGGATTTTGGATGTGTAACGGATTATTTGATTCATCCTGATTTCAAAAAATTTGCTTAATCCGATATACCAGAATTGAGAAGTTGACAGCAAATTATTAATTCGTAAACAGTGGCAAGCAGGGTCGTCCCCTCAGGGATTGGGGGTAATTCGATCTTTTTCAAGTCAAAGAGAAACGGGAGTTTCGAGAATTAAATATTAATGAATTGTTAATCAAATTAATCAATTGTGAAAAATATTTAAGAAAAACAATTAATGGGAAAAACTCTAGCCAAGGGCGCACTTCAGAGATGATTTATGTAACTGATCATTGATTCAAATATAATTCCAACATTCATTAATAAACAGGTTTTTAATTGCCGATACGATCTGACAATTAGTTTCTCTTTACTGTTTCGATAGTCAAGGTACGACCGTTGACTATTTCCTTAATCCAGAGATAATTCTAGGTACGACCATAGGATTTAATTTCCTAATTGCATTAAAAACTAGAGAAACCCTGATCTAATCAATAAACACGCTACGAGGGTTTATTTAAATTAGATTATACGCTTCCCTGACACAAATCCAATTATGCTAGTTGCTACCGAGATTAGAGCCGTCAAACAACTACGGATTCAACCACTCCAATTAGTAAATAGATTACGTGAATAATTAAATATTGCGCACTATTCAATCATACACAATAATCATAGCCACGAAAAGTAGAAAACATACAAATATCAATGAATGAAAGAATCAATTAAAATAATTTAGATCTCACAGTAATTGGTCAACCAAATCTTCAGTTGTTCCTTGTCTAGAAGTATGAAGTTAGTTCTCCATTAATGGAGATCTAGCCATGTGAAAAAGCATCTGTTGATACTTTTAATTCTTTTCTCTCAAATCAGTCAAAAGGGAAAAGACAAAGTAAGAACACTCTCTTTTTGGTCCCACCTCCAAGATGATTTGCCAAATTCTTTTTTTTTTTTTTGGCTTCCTCTTAATTGATTGGTCTCCTAATACCAATCAAATTCCTATTACAATTTAATTTCCTAAAAACTCTTCCAATCACTTGAGAATGATCCCATGAAATCTGGAAGGTCATGATAGCTATCAAATTAGGAAATTGATTCAGATTTGGAGATTTTTCAATATCAATCTCGACTTTCCGGCTTTGAACAGTGAGTTTAGGCGCACTCACATGCAAAAAATTGGTTGTTTTTCACTAGAAAATCTTCATTTAAGCACTTTTGCTCCACCTTCCCGCAATTAACACCAGTTACCAAATATAAGTAAAATTTATCAATTAAAATAATATTTGGTAATATAAACGAGGGAAACAATCATAAAATTAATGATAAAAATGTAACATATAAATTTTCACCACACCTAAACCATGAGAAAAACAAATCAAGCAGTCAAATTCAAACAATGGCTATTGCTCAAATTTTTATTGCTATGATACAATTAAAACACATGTCAAGTATTAGTGGCAATTTTCAAGAAATATCTCTCTAGTTAGCTTTCAAGATCAGGGATTCTTCCAATTCATGACTAACTAATATAAGAATATAAAATATTTAACCAGTATCCATCAACAAACGGTTCAACTATTAAGCAAAATCTCAACATTAAAATTCATGGATCAGTGGGTAAACATTCATTCAAACACTTCCATATTTTTCACTATTAGCACATATACATTTTTTTTCTTTTCTCGAATATCCTTACACTTGAGTTTTTTTTTTTTTTAATGTTTTGGGGGAATGCTTGATCTTTAGCCATTTAAGCGTTTTGACGCGAACTCTGATATTTGCCAAATGAAGGAGACTGGTTACTCAACTTTTATCGTTAAAGGACTACATACTCATAGTTATCGTCACTTTTGACACGAAAGTCGACATTTGTGGTGAACACTCCTGACTACTAGGCAACAATATCTAGTGGAGTATAGCTAAACATGATTCAAAAAATAAAATTAAAGACCACACAAGCCTGCTTCATTTCTTAAACATGGAGAACTAAGATTAATAGTTGAACCAATTTGCACAAAAAATGCTAGACAAATATTTACAATATTTAGAGAAGTTAACCAAAAAGTGTAAAAGTCACAAACTCTCGAACATTCACCAAAGACATACCCTTAAATATAACCATGTAATACTTAACACCTTGGAGTGTAAAATTTTAGCAATAGAAAAAATTGAAACATCTAACCATCGTTTATCAGGAACAATCACAAATATGCACAAAGATAGGCAAAATTGGATAAATTCGACAAAGTCAAACAAAAAAAAATTCAATAAAAAATGCCTACACTTGTACTTTTCCAATATATTATCAGTATATTGTTCCCTTCACACCTAAATCTTACATTATCCCCAATGCAAGGGATAAAGAATAGAATACGAAACAAAAAGGACAACGAAACTTCCCTGAGCACGTAATTGAGGGTCTCGAGCAGCTATGGCATTGGTGGGAATGGTGGTGTGAAGCCAATATGGTGGACCTTCACTATCTCCAAACCAAAATAGGAGATGCCAACAGATAGCGGAAATGGAGATGGTCATGGGTGGTGGCAAGCAGCGGCGATGGTGTGCGAGCAGTGATTGGCAGCTGCGTACATTCGCGGAGAGAGGGAGATATAGCAGCGGCAGTAGGAAAGGAAGAAAAGGAGAGGGAGAAGAGAAAGAAAAAGAAAGAAAAAGAGGAGAAAGAGAAGAAGGGGGCAGCCTCCTTTTTTTTGAATTGTTGAATTACTGCGTTCGACGTGGGTACGCCTAACTGCCCTCGAGTCTTCTGACCAACCTCTGAAATTAATTTCCTTAACCGTGACCACCTGACGTGGGCACTTCTAGCTATTAAACAGTCTTCTGACTACTTCTCGAAAATTAAATTTCTTAAGAGTGATCACCTGACGTGGGCACGCCTAACTAGTGGGTAGTCTTCTGTCCCTCAAATTAAAAATTGCTTCCTTAGGCGTGACCTCTAATGGTCACGCTCAACTACTAGCTTCCTGTCACAAATGCAACAAATCACTAAACGTAATTAACACTTAATAAAAACTTCAAAAACATTAGAAAACTAAAGCAAAGGGCATTGGGTTACCTCCCATGCAGCGCTTTTCTTTAACGCCCTTGGTTAGACGTTAAACACCACCCCTCAATCTGGATGTAATTCAACTTTTCTTGCATTCAGTGACATTCCTCTGGGATCCAAATAGCTTTTGAGCACAACCATCTTTTTTAATTTCCTACTCATTTTCACCTTATAAATGCTTTCATCCCGGGATACTTGTTCGCAGCAATTTTGGAGTTACCCCTACAATCGAACTCAGGAAATTCTTGCATTGAGAGATTAGTAGCACGAATGGAAAACACAGACTGAGAGTTAATAGGATGTTTCATTGTATTAAAAATATTAAAGTGGACTATTTCTCCATCAAATTCCATTGTGAGAGTACCTTTACTAACATCAATCTTAGTTTGAACAGTACTCAAGAATGTTCTTTCTAATATAATGAGTGATGGATTTGGAGCACTTCTATCATCTATGTAAAGCACATAAAAATCAGCAGAAAAAATTAATTCATTTACTTGCACTAAAACATCCTCAATTACCCCATTCGGATAAGCAAATGTACGATCAGCCAATTGAATTATTATCCTTGTTTCTTTCAAAAGTCCTAAATTTAGGGAATCATAAATTGATTTAGACATCACGTTAATAGAAACCCATAAACCTAGCATTGCATCTCTAATCTTACTAATCCCCATTCCACATGAGATTGAGAACATACCTGGATCTCCATATTTTGGAGGTAGCTTCCTTTGCAACACTGTTGATATGTTCTCTCCTATTACAATTCTTTTATCTCCTCTTAGTTTTCTTTTATTGACGCACAAATCCTTTAAGAATTTTGCGTACTTGGGCACCTGTTTTGATTGCATCTAGTAGGGGAATGTTTATTTGCACATTGCGAAACACCTCTAGGTTCTCTTTTTCCTTGTTTTGTTTCTTCAGCTTCTCCAACCTACTAGGGAAAGGTGGTGGATTAGACTTATGATTCACAAGAGAGTCAGAGATTGTCTTGGGATTTGAATTTCCCCCTCTTTTTTCCTCAAGCTCTTTTTCTATTTGTTCATCACTCTTATCTTTAGGGACTACTGGCCGGGGTCTTTCAATTTTTTTATTGCTTCTCAAGGTCATGACACTCATGTTCTTTCGGTTTGCTTCGGGTTGAAATGGCAACTTCCCAAAAACATGAGACTCGAAACGGTTGATTACAGTTGTCATGTGACTTATCGAATTTTTTCAGATTTTTCATGACATACCTTGTCTCCTGTTGGAATTAAGAGTACTTTACTGGAGTTGTGTGGTACTTTGTTGAAGTTCGGTGGTACTTTCGACCAAACTCTTGACTAGATCTTCCCAAGAGTTTCCTTCATTAGAGGATGAGGGATGGGCCTTTGACTGATATTGAGGTTGGAACCCTGGCAATCTATTCTGACCAAAATTTTATTGGCGATTCCTTCCGTAGTTAAAGTTCGGATGATCCCTCCAACCCGAGTTGTAGGTGTTGGAGTATGGATCATATTGCGTCCTTGGCGTGGGCACGTTGCCAGCCATGTTGACTTGTTCAGGACTCTCCTTTTGGAGCATTGGGCATATATCAGTAGCATGTCCCGTGTTAGTACAGATCCTACAAATCTTAAGTTGTTGTGTATTTTCTACAGCCAATTGTCGGACAAATGAAGTCAGCTCTGACGGTTGCTGCTGAATAGACAAACTTTCCATCTCATTCACTCGACGAGTGGGAACATTATCTCTGGGGCCAAATTGTTGCAAATTTTGCGCCATTTCTTCAATCAACTCCCCATGCCTCTCCAGGGGTTTTATTCACCAATGCTCCACTACTTGAGGCGTCAATGATGTTTCTGTTAGAAAAAGTAAGACCCTCGTAAAAATGTTGAATTAACAACTGGTCACTTATCTGATGTAGTCTAAATTTTTTTTAATATTTAAAAAATATCCTAAAATATATTCTAAAAACTTTTCTACTCTTATATATCCCAAAATATTTTCTAAAAATATCCCAAAATATAATTTAAAAACTCTGTTACAATAAAATTTTTCAAAACACCCCCAAAAGTAGCTAATCCAAACAGAACATATATAAAATAAAAATTTTGAGTTCTCATAGGAAGAAGCGTCGAGTAGAGATAGGTGATTTTGGGTGGTAAAATTTGTATATCGCTATTTAAATCCTGTATTTTGTTTCTTTTAACAGACGAATTTACATTCTAGTCTAGTTAGCTATGTACTTAAGATTGAATGTGCGGTTGTTTAATGGAAATGTCATCTCTCAAGTTAATGTGAGTGAGTAAATCCTAACGAGAGTTAGGCAGGTGGTCCGCTAACCCTTAGGGTACGCCCTAGGGTTCGGTTGGGTCGTCACATTTTCATAGCAAGAAGATAATACATTTGTTATAAGAATTGTTTAAATTAGTTATTCAACCATTTTACAACAAAAACAATGTCTATCTTTAGGATAAATAAAATTCCAAAACTCTTTAAAATTAATGTTAACAGGCCTAAATGGTTAGGTTTAATTGTATGTTATAGGGGTGTTCATATACTGGGTAACTAGTTCATTTGCAATTTTGCTAACCCTAACTGCAAAATTGCATTCCATACTCTTATCCAATTCAATCGATTAACCAGTGACCTATTAACCAGTAGGATAGGGTCGAGTATATAGGATAACTGAAATACTTCTAACATATTGTAGCACATCGTAAATTTCTAACGCATCGCAACCCAATACTCACAGATAACTCCTAAATCAAATCAACTATATGGGATAAAAATAGGCATGTGAGGACATACTTGGAAGTATTTGGGTACAAATTATTAGCACTTCTAGTCACATATTTGTCTTCTCAAATATTGAACTTACAAACTTCTACCACATTCAACCTAACTGGTTGATTTTATTGACGGCATACTTATCCTTTTATGAAAACATGTGGATCTTATACGTAAAAATTGTGTTCAAAGGAGTGTTTGCTAAGTTGATTGTATGACACGCGAGTAAATGGGAACATTTAAGAAGCAAACTGGTTAGACAATGCAGGAGGCACAGTGAAAAAGTTTCAGTTTTGAGGGAGCATTGGATAAATTACAAATGTGAATGAACTCCAATCTAATTGAATGATAACAAGTGGCAAATTAGCACGAACAACTTTCCTCTTACTGGACTCGTTAAAGGGACTCTTGCATCGAATTAGTAATAGCGTCGGCCGACCAGAGTCCAGCCTAGCCAGATAAATACAGGATTGGTTCATGAATTTGGGCTGGAGTTGGGCAAAAATTGGAGCCCACTTTGATAACAGACTATGCTTGGACTATGATAGGCTAAACCGGGTTAAAGTCCCAACCCATCCTTGCTTATTTTAGTTTAGACTTTGAGTTGTCTTCTTCTTTTGTTTATTCACTTTTTAATTGACACTTCCATATTTGTGAGTTTTTCAATTTTTTTGCCAGTGTTTTCTGATTAATCCCATAGTTATATTAGTAATTTGCCTATTGTCCTTTTCTTATTGCAGTATTTATTTTGTGTATTTCTTTGGTGTGATCCAATATGAAAAAGACAAGACTACGGGAGCTATGTAAAAAATGTTAATTTTATTTCTTTGAGCTTTTGCTCTTACTATAGTGCCTGTCGTTTGACTTCTCTGAAATGAGACATTTTAGTCTTCGCTAAAATTATTATATCCTTATACTATATAAGAATGAGTTTAGGGTAAAGATGTTCTTTGGATTTCAACCGTAAGGGTAGGGCTATTTTAGGAATGTAAGAGTTTAAAGTGCAATTGAAGTATTGAATACAAGTCATTATAGCTAATTTAGTTTGTTCTAATTACGTAGATGTCCTTTTAGACATTTAAAGCTAGGGGTGACAGATATCCGATTGAACATTGGGTATGACTAATTTCAGCTTGTATTTTAGTGAAATTACATAAAAGCCCTTCTAATCATTTAATTGTATTAACATCCAAGTCTCTTAATTTCCTAAAGCATTTCTCATCAGTTATCTGCAAACTTATGATATATAGATATTAAGACACAATTAATGCCAATTAGTAGAGAAGTTTGCTTTCTTGGCCGTTACCCCCATCTGTTCATATCTTTTTCATTTACTTGCAACTTTCTTCCACCATAATCATGTAGCCTATTAAATTTGGATTTTGCTATATTAGCTACTCCTCTTCCCCATTTTGCAACACCTTTCTCAATAAGTATATTTTCTTTAGCCAATCTACTTTTTGGTTGTAAGATATCTCAATAGGTATGTTTTCTTTAACCAATCTACTTTTTGGTTGTAAGAAATCTATAATCTTGAAGGTTGTATATCTGATAATTTTTTAGTATTTTAATTCAATTGTCCATATTAGATAGGCATGATAGGGAGGAGATCACATTTGTTAATTATTATTTGTGGTTTAAAGTAAGTTTATCATTATAAATTTTCCCATATGCAGATTGCATCTACTTTTGTTCTTTTAACTATTAGTTATGATAATTTTCAAATTGTTTGTTATTTTATTGATGATTCTATTTAGGCAGATTTTTCACTTCATTTGATTTGCCAATAGGTTTAACTATCTACTTAAAACTATTTGGCTGCAAATCTAAAGTATGTACTTCATTACTTTTAATTGTTTTCTTGAATTGAGTGGTCTAAGATGTTTTAGTACTTTATTTGATGTGCTTATTCCTCTAAATTAGCATGTTAGTTGTTGTATATCTTTACAACTAGATCAAAAACTGATGTTTAGTGATTGTAATCCCTATCTAGAAGGAGATGCTTTATTATATGTTCTAAACCATACAATAAATCATAATTGATGGATTGGTGAATGTGGAGATTTCTTGATGATATGTCCTTGGAATCAATATAAATTCAAGAATTTGGCTTGCAAGAACCGAAATTCCACTAGCAATGATTTTCTTCAAATATGCTAATTGTTCAAATCTCACTTATATGACAAGATAATGTGGTGGATTGCCCTTATATTAAGATCAAATTCAAACTAAACAACAAATTTTAATATCCATAAAGCGCATGAGCAGATATAAATAGGTCTTTTATTTTATTAGGTTAAATGCAAAGTAGTTGATGGTATCTTATAATTTTGTTTCATTGCATATTAGTATATTTTTTAACTCAATATGTAACTTATGATTTTTCTGTTTAATATCATTTATTAAAATTGTCAAACTTCAATTCTTATACTACAAAATACCAAATAATAATTATTAACCATCTTTAATTATAGGCACTAAACTCGCGTGGGCTTTTCCTCCTAGTCTTTTACTTACAATCGCCAATCGGCAATCACAACTAGGTCAAATTTGACCATTTAGTTCCTAGCTACATGATCGTAAATGCATCCACGTGCAAACAAATTAACTAATTATATTTTTATAATAGACATAAATATTCACGTAATACATTTTGATTAGGTAAATATAAATGGCACCTTATTTTTTTAATCAAGTTGTACAGTTTGATGCCTTAGTATACATTGTTCAAAATACACTTTACCCCTTGTAGTTTAGCATATTTTCACATAAGTTCCCTATGGTTTCAAAAGTTATATATAACCTACTCATGATTGGGATTAAAGTGTCAAAATAACAGAATTTGCATACCTAATGGCGTCAACTAAAATGTCAAAGGTACCCCTATATAAAGTAGAAAATTCTTTATTAACTATTGGGGGGGGTATGTATATGTTTTGAAAACTATACGAGAATTATATGGTAAAACACTAGTCATTAAGGGGGTTATATGGTAAAATATTAAATCAAATGGGGTTAGAGTGCTATATATATATATTATATTTATATATTTAGTCACTTCAGCCATTTTAGTTTTTAAACAAGGGTTCGACATTTTTATAGGTTCCGTTATAAATGATTATTTCTGTCACTTTAACACTTTAATTCAAATTATAAGGGGGTTATATATAATTTTTAAAACTATAGAGGGTTCTGTGAAAAATCACTAAACCACAGAGAGAGATAAAGTGTATTTTGCCCAATATTATTACAAATTGTTTTTATCTATGCATCTTAGAGGGTTGAACTAGAACTAGACCCTCTCTTAAAAAACATCGAAGATTTATAAAAGCGAATCCAGATATAGATGACTAAAACAATGCGTTATATGCACCTAAATTCAAACTTATATTTGAGATAGTTTTATCCATTCCATAGTTTAATTTGAGAAATTACTTTTCCAAAGAGCTAATGTAGGCTAGACAATCACTTGTGTCCAAATTATCATTATTTAAGTCCGATTTGAGGGGAAGAAATTTGGCATTTATGGAAAAAGCAACCAATGAATTTTATCTTATGTTCTCATGTCCTTTGCGTGATGTAGTAATTTTTTTTTGGAACGAATTGCGTGATGTGACTTTGGAGTAGGCTATCACATTGGTCAAAATTAGATTTATCAATTTTGTTCCCCATATTTGGGAGAAGAATAAAGAACAATTAATGTTCTCGATATATATATATTTTATGAATAATAAAACTATATTGAACCCTATAAATTTACCCCAAAATAGTTCAAAAAACAATCAGAAATTTCCAAACGTCATCAAGTATCCTGTATCCTATATATATAGATATACACACATATATAAAATGGAGTTGTTGTTTCATTATTGAGCGATTTTCATTTGACCTTTATAAGGGCCTTTTGAGAATGATAAAACTGTAAAAGTATTAATAAATCAAAGTGTACAAATGTGTGCTGCTTACTTCTTCATGGTTTGTCTACTACACCCTTTGGTGTCTAATGGTTTAGCTACTTTCTTGTTCAATTAACAGAGTAAGTGGAAAGGCGAAATGAAATCTTCTCAACCATGTTCAGCTGAATTGATTACGCAACTTAAATGCGTTTAAGATAGCATAAGTGCGGCAAAGCTCAAGGCGCCAAGTGTAACTGTAAAAAGTTGCGTCTCCTTCATCCCCGAAGCTCCAAAACCATTAATTCAACTCTTGCAACAAATGACACTTATTTGAATCAATAACTATAGCACGTTGAAGAGACCATTAAAGTGTGAGAGGTGAAGAATCATTTGGGCCGAATGTTTCAAGTGTAACTTTGGGGCTTCCCATCTTCTTCAACATTTGCTCATCAGTTTGTGAACTAGGATGCAATAATGGCTACAATTAGGATACAAAATTGTCGGTTGAGTTGGTTCTATTGCACAATATTAGAGTTGGGTTTGTAGAGGTATGCTTAATTTTGCTCTTGCTTTGTGGTCTATGGTCTGTATGGCTTTCATTCGATAATAAAAATTCTGAATAAGCTTTTGTGCTTGCCATTGTAGATGGGTAAAGTGTGGAGAGAATTTGTTGTTACATTGCATTTTATTGCTGAAGCAACATGGTAACTCTATATTCCCACTTGATGCATGCCATTTGCTGCTTAGTGTGATTACAATTGCACTTGATTCACGTGAATTGTGTGCTTCAATGAACAAATGTATGAATGATTGTTGCTATTTGAAAATTATATTGCAGTTGATAATTTATTGGCTGAATGCCACACTCCATTTTACTCAATAAAAATGTATTTACAAAAAATGTGTTTTCATTTTAAAAACTAAGTGAAAAAAGGCCTAAAATAGGACATTAAAAAATGCGACAGTTTAAACCCAAAATTTAGTTTAAAAGGGTTTTAGAAAAAAATGGAGTCACCGCTTGATATCGAGTTAAAGTATACCAAATCACCTAAAATGCTTTTAACCAAAAATAAAATAAACTAAAATAAAAACCTTTTTTGACAACAACATGCTTTTGAAAATGAGAGAAAATGAGTTTGGGAGTCATGATTGAAAAAGGAAAGGCAAAGGCTCGATCATTTCAAACCTAAGATACCCTTTCAACCTAATCTAAGTTAGTTGCAAGATTTAGTTAAAATGTTCATAATCTAACCCTTTAACTTATCACATTTAGATGTTTCTATATGAATGCGAAACCTAAACCAAAAGAGGATATCGAGAGGGACAAAATGTCCCTTCAAGGTTTAATTAGTACCACTTGCATTAATTGTGAGATCTAAGAATTATCCTTTGAAGGGATCAAGAGTATGCAAAATGAGACTTGAATAAATAAAAATGATAATGTATACATATAAGTATACATTACCAAAGAGAGAAAAAATGCAACATAATAGGTACGGGAGACGGAAAACTCATGATACAATTTTCCTTTTTAATGAGGGTTAATGGGGTGTTGAAATTAAAGAGATATAATCACTCATTTTTCATATTCGAAGGGTGGCTCTTTTAATTTAAGCAAACAAATGAAATAACTTATTTTTTAATTTTATAAATGAGATGTAATTCTAAATAATATAGTTCACACATGTAGGTGTAAGGGAATAATATAAGAGGACATATCATGCAAATCGGAAAAGATCCTAAAAATAGAAAAATAAGCATGAAATGGAATGAATAACACAAAATACATGAATTTAGCGCCTGGATGACCTAAGGGTTTAGCGTTGGGTTAACCTATTTCTATAAATTCTCACTAGTACTGGACTAGTAAAACAATAGAGGGAAAAGCGACAACTAGCATTGGACTAATATGGTGATGTCATGCATTCGTTATTTAAAATAAAGCATATAAAATATAAATTAAAGCAAATCAACACATAGGATCACATAGAGCACATAGCACATAAACATAATATTTATATGCAAAATCCTAAAGAAAGCAGGTAAATTACATAAGCACATAAGACACAAACACACAAAAGCTATCTATTACAATGGGAACTCTAACTACAATCTAAAAGGGAAGTATGAGAAAAATAAACCAACCGACCCTATATATTATATTTATGGACTTAACTAAAATGGAATAATATAATAAAATAAACCTATCTACCTTATCTATTATATTTGTCTATCTAATTAGTATGATACAGACATTTTTATCTTTATTAGACCATTTTACTTGTGTCTAATGGTCAAATTTGTCTTTTCTATTTACTGCATAAGATCAAAAACTTTATTAAATGCAATATTATTCCAAATTACTGATCTATACATAGCATTAGCACTTGTCTAGTGAGTGAAAGAATATTGCTTTATCTATCAAAAACTTCAACATTTCAAAATGTTCATTGTTAACGATAACTTCAATTAATGTGTAAATTATAACATTTTTTTGGTTTCAAAAAGATTTAATTAAAAAGGACAATCCGCAAGTATGGAAAATGGTTTAAAAGGAAATGTTTAAATGTTGAATCAGCACGTGTCGGACAATAAAAAATTCTTTAAATTGTGTTCATAAGAAAAAAATTCAAAAATTATACATAAAAAGTAGAAATATGTATTATTCAATACATGCTGAATTTGACACATCAGACGCACGCTATTTTGGAAAGTAAATTTTATTAAAGATTTAGGTGATACTGGTTTTTCTTTTTGGCATTAATTGAGTTTGAATATACAAACATACACGCACATTTTAGTGTCATAAATGATACATAATAGCAGTCATTCATACTCTAGTTATCGAGAAAATATTGGCAAAACTTTTGGTATTATAGGCCACTTATCAATTAGTATTATATATTGCTAAAAGAATTTACTCCTGTTATCCTTTTAACTTTTCAATGTTTTAATTCCTAATTTTTCATTTCTTAGGATTATAAGAATTGTGTAACTCGAAAAGAATAAATTAGCACGAGTACAATTTTTGGTGTATAAACAACGGTTCTATCTATTTCAGGTTTGAATGTTTGTCCTTTTATAATACTTGTCCTTGACACACTACTAAGAAAATTTCTATAAATAACTAAAAAGTATTGTGTTTAGGCAAAATATCCCTTGTAAATATGTTCTTAGAACTTCTAATTTTTTTTATTTATTATATCACTTTGAAGCCAATTATAAAACAACTTTATTGGGTTATATTCTTGTACTTTGTCTCATTATTTGACCATTTTACTTGTGTCTAATGTTCAAATTAGCCTTTTATGTTTACCATCTAAGATCAAAAACTCTCTTAAACACAATATTATGCCAAATTGCTGATCTATACATAGCATGAGCACTTGCCTAGTGAATTGAAGAATATTACTCTATATCTCAAAAAACTTCAACATTTCAAAATGTTTGTTGTTGACAATATTTTTAATTAATGTGTATATTATAGCAATTTTTAATTTGTTTACGAAAAGATATAGTTACAAAAGACAATCCGCAAGTATGGAAAATGGTTTAAAAGGATGTTTAAATGTTGAATTGGCAAGTGGCAGACAGTAATCATTCTTTAAATTGTCCTCGTAAGAAAAAATTCAACAATTATACCTAAAAGTAGAAATATGTATTATTCAATACATGCCGAATTCGACACATTAGACGCACGCTATTATGGAAAGTAAATTTTATTCAAGATATGGGCCATAACGGTTTCTCTTTTTTTGCTTTAACTGAGTTAGCATATACTAGCATACACACATATTTTAGTGTTGTAAAAGATACGTAATAGCAGCTGTTCATACTCTAGTTGTGAAGAAAATTTTGACAAAACTTTGGTAGAATAGGCCATTTGTCAACTAGTAGAACCTTTTGCGAAAAGAATTTACTATTGTTATCCTTTTTAATTTACAATGTTTTAAGTCATAATTTTTCATTTCATTGAATTATAAGAATTGTACAACACAAAAAGAATAATTGAGTGTGAGTACAATTTTTGCATTATAAGCAAAGGTTCTATATATTTAGGGTTTGGACGTTTGTCCTTTTCTTAATATTTGTCCTTGACATACTACTAAGAAAACTTCATTAAATAACTAAAAGGTATTGTGTTTAGGCAAATATCTCTTGTATTAATGTTCTTCAACATTCAAATTTTGTATTTTTGATATCACTTTGAGGCCAATTATGAAATAACTTCACCCGCTTATATTGTCACTGTGAGAACTCGAGAAAAAATTATATGTATGCTATGAATTTCTCTTATTTTAATTACTTTGATATTAGAGATATTATATATAACGAATAAACGGTTACTTTAAATGCCTAATTGAATCCCTATAAAATTGAAAATTTAGAAAATAAATTCAATAAGTACATGTTTAGAAGTGTAGAAAAATTTCTCACAAAAATACAAACGAGGTTAGGAGTCCATGCATGAAATCATAAAATTTTAGGCCTTAGTGAGCAATTAAACTACAATTTAAAAGACCAAACTAACCCTTCATCCTAGCTAAACTACCATGCGACCAGTTGGTTATCAGAATTATAGAAGTAACCGAGTGGAGGAGCTTTGGAATTGTCATCCACCGAGTGAGGAAGTCTGGAGTGATCACCGAGAGAAGGAAATGAGAACCGACAGCTAGCTTCACCATTTCTTCATCTTTCAACCATCCTAAACTGAGAGCTAAGTGAGTGATAAGAGGAGAAACCAGTTTGCACTTCACGTGTCAACTGCATCAGTGAAGGAAAAGTGTTGAGCTGGTGCAAAAGTTAGAGGGACGAAGCGAGGAGCAGGAGCATCTGCAACTATTAAAACTTAACGGGAAGAGGTAAGAATCTTGTAACCACCCTTTCATTTCCTGAATATAACTGAATATATGGGCTCCATGTTAGTTTTTAGCATGGAACAATAAGTTTTAACCAAGGAGAAATCTGATAAAGGAGAGAAAATTTGGAACTGGACAGAAATGGAGGGAACCGAGAGTTGTTGTTGAGTTGCAGCTCATAAATGAAGTAAATTTGCTGTAATAACCTCTTAGTCATTCAGTACACTAGAATATTAAGGTTGCATGTTGGATTTTAGCTAAGAAAAACTAAGTTTGGTTGAAGGAAATAGTTGGAAGTTTCTGCTAAGCTGACCGAAGGAGGAAAGATGGAAATTTTCCAGTTTTCTCCATGGAGTTTGGTTGCAGAGCCTTGTCTTGTGGTTCAAAAATCTTCTAATACATTAATTTCAACATGCATGGTGAATTTTAGCTGATGGTGAGTGCTGCTAAAGGAGAACTTGTTTAGTAACTACTTACCTGCTAAAAAATGTTGCATCGAGGAGTTGAGGACAGAATACACAACTTGTTGTTTGGTATGTTGGAGACACATACCCATGAATGCATGAGACATGTTTAAATCTCTTGTCTTAACAGATATTTGCCTTTGAAACTAATAAAAACTTCGGAAATTCTAGTTGAAGTTGGCGAAGAAAGCTGAAGAAATCTGTTAAGAGAGCCGAGAGGGAGAAATAAACTTTGGACCAGCTTTTCTTTCAAACTCCACTCCGTAAAATTTTATATCTGATATTTAAAGTTACTCTGTAGTTTAATACTTGTATTTGGCATGATGAGCTGGAGTTAAAACTGAAGGAGTTATGGTGAAAATGTTGCATATTAAACTGCTACACTGCTGGAAGCTTTAGTTATACAATGCCATAGCTGATGACAGATTGTTGTGCGTAGCTTTTGGGTTGAATAATTTGTTGAAACTAGATGCTATTTGCCTTGGTATATGCTGGACTGAATGTACATTAAGTATTTAGAGCTTTAAGTAAGTGAAAGAATAGAGTTTCTGCCGAAAGCTTGAAATAACGTTGCTGGAATTTTTGTGGTTGGTGTCCGAGAGAATGAAGCAGAATGTGCTTCTGACCGTTCACTTTTGACATTAAAAATGCAAGAACTGGGTGCCAATGTCTTCATAAGAAATGTAAGTCTATATCTTAGCTTCAAAACGTTATAAAATTCGCCTCAATCCGATAAGTATAGCTCTAGTTGTGATCAAAATATCAGAGGATGGCAAAGCTGCTTTTCTTGTTGCCTTTCCTTTTGTTCCCGAATGTACCTTGCTAAGAGGCTAGCCGTGAGGAACCAACTTTTAACCAGCATTTTTTTCTAATTTCCAACCTTGTAAGCTTTCATAAATGATAGCTACGGTAGTTCTGAGATTTAATGGCCATATATAGTTCCACGAGTAGAGTTAAACTAAAGCAAATGAGAGGAAAACTCATGATAGTTATGTACCTAAATTGGCTTCTAATCACTTAATATTGTCTTTACAAATATTTTAAAAACTATAAAATTTGAGGGACTGGTGTAGTGGAATAAAATTTAATTTCCAAATAACCTAGAGTTTAATTAATTAAAAGGGAACCAATGGAATACTCCTAAGCCTTGCTCTTAGAATCTTGAGTGGAAAATGATTTAATCCTAAATTAAATATTTTATAGATTATTAACTTGGAAAAATATGTATGCTTCTTGATTTAAGATAATAAAGCCAATAAGTCTCGAAACAAACTGGGGAATAAATATTGCGTATATTTTGTATTTTAAGGTCGAACTTGATTTTAATAGCTTAAACAATAAAATAGAATAAATATTGAATATGTTATATTTTATATTTGAAAGTCAAACCTAATTCGAATAATTTAACTAATAGGTGAACATCTACGAATTGTAAAGTTACAATGGAATTATATATTTACCACAGGAAGTAGCCGCGAGCCAGGAAACAAACCCGAGACTCGAGAGTAAATTACTTCGATAGTTGGTGAGTGTTTTCCGAATTTATGTGTTTAATTGTTTATGTGTATCTAAGTGAAATTATGTGACAAATGTGCTTATCATGAATTATTACTAAATGATTCCTTGTGGAGTGTATCTCAATTGTCCCTTGCCTTCTAAGTCGAGGATGTACTTTATCACACTCGATTTAGTTGAGTTTGAAGGTCGATAATTGACTGAATGTTACTGTAAGTGTGCATGAATGTAAGCCGTATGTGTGCCTCGCCGCATCTGCTGAATTAGGCCCCAAAACCCTCTGTTCAACGGACTATTCGAGTCAGCAAAGGGTTTGGTCGGGTAGGACGGTAGTTTTGGGTAAATGTTTCGGTATACTCGAATATTACCATGAGGTTGGGAGATTATTGAACTGATTATTGAATGTAGGGGATTGTTTATTATTTTGGAGGACATAGGAGGTGAATCGGCGGAATGTGCAATGATATTCAAATGAACGTACAATGACAGTGAAATGAGTGTTTCTTGACATTGAAATGAATGCTCAATGACATTGAAGTGGCTCTAATGCGAGCACCATATCGTTTTAAAAGTGATTGTTTAGTGAAGTATTTCCTCAATTGCTTAATAAAAGTGATTGTAAAATAAAATGTGTACTACTTGCTTAATTGTACTGATTTAAGTGTTTATTAAATGTTACTTGCTCGACAAACCTCACTGAGTATTAGCTCAGCTCTTTTAACTTTGTTTTCCTTACAGGAGTCGGAGGTCGGGGATCGAACGAGGAAACTTAGGGATTTATCGTGAAGACTTTAGCATTGTGATTAGTATCTTAATAAGGTAGGAATTTTGTATCAATCTAGGTATTGTAAACTAATGTGAACGGTTGGTTTTGGTTTATCGAAACGGTTATCTCTAGAGTTAATGTATGGTTAATGGAAATTAACCATGGTTAATGTATGGAGTTAGTGTGAAATCAATGAGTCCTGGCAAGAGTCGGACAAACCATCCGCTAACTTTTAGGGTATACCCTATGAGGAAGTAGGGTCATCATAGTTACACTTTGTATCATTATTTGACCATTTTACTTGTGTCTAATGTTCAAATTGGCCTTTACTATTTATTGCCTAAGATCAAAAATTTTATTAAATGCAATATTATGCCAAATTATTGATCTATACACAGCATGAGCACTCGTCTAGTTAGTGAAAGAATATTGGTTTATCTATCAGAAACCTCAACATTTCAAAATGTTTGTTGTTAACAACTTCAATTAATGTGTAAATTATAGCAATTTTTTTGGTTTCAAAAGATTTATTTACAAAAGACAATCCGCAAGTATGGAAAATAGTTTCAAAGGAAATGTTTAAATGTTGAAATGGCACGTGTTGGACAATAATCATTCTTTAAATTGTGCTCGTCAGAAAAAATTCAAAATAATACATATAGAGTAGAAATATGCATTATTTAATACATGTCGAATTCGACACATCAGATGTACGCTACTATGGAAAATAAATTTTATTCAAGATTTTGGCCATACTAGTTTTTCTTTTTTGCTTTAATTGAGTTAGAATATATGAACATGCACACACATTTTAGTATCACGTAATAACAGTCATTCATACTCCAGTTGTCCGGAAAATATTGACAAAGCTTTGGTAGTATAGGCCACTTATCAATTAGTATAACATATTGCTAAAAGAATTTACTACTATTATCCTTTTAAATTTTCAATGTTTTAAGTCCTAATTTTTCATTTCTTAGAATTATAAGAATTGTGTAACTTGAAACGAATAAATAAGCATGAGCATTTTTTTTTGGCAAACCCCAACAACAGGGATGTGAAGACCCAGAAAAATTATTTTCTCACTTTTCAACTATTCTATTTAAATTATATTTTTATAAAGTTTGCATTCATTTAGTGATTTACTTGTTAAGTGATAAATGAGTTTCTCTTGCTTGCTTATTTTAACTTTCGAGCGATTAATTTCTTGAAAATTATTGATTTCATGACTTATTAGTGAGTTTGGCCAAAACCCTAGAAGAATAAAAGTTGAGATATTAGTGAAGTTAAAAAAGATTTTGAAAGTTAAAAGAAGGTTAGAAAAGCTAAGGGTTGATAATAATAAAAAAACTTAAGTGGAAGATACTATTTGGATACTATTCAAAGTTAACTTAAAAACCTTTATTGTGGCTAGTATATTAGCTCCAAAAACAACCAATAGGCCTTCATTTTCTCCTCTTGGCTGGCCGAACCTTAGAGAGAGGAAGAGAGAGAGAGAAACTCCAATTCTTCTTGAAATTCTTGAAGATCCAAGCTTTCCTTCCACCAATCTACTTGAACTTTGGAAGATCTTGAGAAAAAAAGGCTCCTAGGAGTGGATTTTGCCATCTTCTTGGGTTAATCTTGCTAGGGTTTGAAGTTTTAAAGAGGTAAGTGGCTAATCTACTTCATTCTTTTGCTTTTCAAGCAATTTTGGACTAGATTTTGGTAGATTTATGGTATTTATGGAAAACCTATGGTGGATTTGAAAGTTTTATGGAAGTTTGGTACTAGATGCTTTAATGATCTTGGTATGCTTAGATTTTGGTATATTTGGCTAGAAAATGGTGATTCTTGTCTCTTGAGATCCTAGTGTTAATGATTGATGAAACCCTTGAGAATTTCAGTGTGATTTACGGTGATTATTGGTGAAAATTGGAGTATATATATGCTGAAATTTTTGTTTAGATGATCTATTGTCATGGGCAAATTTTCATCTTTACCTTTCTTGAATTTGTGGCTTGTTTGTACACTAGTGCTGGAATGTTTTTTAGAAAATTTGGTGCTACTTGACTCCATGTGTATTGGTTGAAATATATTGAAAAATTTGTAAGAAAACGAAGTGGTGATGTGGGTTATCTTATTGGAAAAAAGTAGACTTGCAAAGGATGGAAAATATGGCCTAAGCTGGCCAAATTTGCGAGTTAAAACTCTAGTTTTAATTTTCTATTTTAAAAACTATTTTGGGTGGAATTTAATTCAAAAGGCTCTATTGGACTTTGATCTTGGTATGTATGATGATTTTAAATCAAAATTTTGAAGTTAAGGGAGGAAAGTAAGATTTCCTCCAAAGTTTAGTGGTTGACAACTTTAAGGATTGATTTCACTTTGGATCCTTATTTTAATGAAGTTTTGGTCGGTTTGATTCAAGAAACATTATTAAACTTTGAGCTTGTGTGAATGATTTTGGAACAAAAACTACGAAAGTAAGTAATTGAAAAAGGTGGACTTTTGCTATGATTTGTTAGAAAACTTGTAGGAGTGAAAGCCTTGTTAAAACTTTTGAAGTGCTTTTACCCTAATAGAAAATTGTATTTTACCTAAATTGCCGATTTGAAAACTTGAATGGGTTGAAGTATCTAGGACACTAAAGTTGGCCAATGTGAAAACAAAATTTTCTTACTTAAGTGAACTGAATTGGTGAACACTAAGGGTTCACTTATATGTTGTATTTGTGTGTCAGGGTTGCAAACTGAACGTGCAAACGATTCTTCTGTGGATGCTTAAGTACTTTGGTGAGTGTTCTAAGTGCATGGTAGTACTATATAAATACTTGATATGTTAATGAGATTGAGGAAAATGATATGGCTATGATCTATCATTTTGAGCTTGTTTATGAACGAGCGAGTGTGTACTTTATCGCACTCGACCCTACTGTATTGTTATTGCTACAAGTGAATGTGGCATGATATTATTGATATTTGGGAGCCCCAAAACCCAATGGCTAGTTAACCGAGGTTGAACCGGCAACGGTTTGGTCAACTCGATTAGCAAACCTTGGGTAGTGTATATGTGTTGGATCCATATTATTCTGGGTATACTCGAGTAATACCAATCCTTGAAATTTTGTTGGTGTGCGGGTCCGGTAAGGGATGAAAGGTGGACAGAGTGGTATGAAGTGGAGATTCTACATAAACATGAAAGTTGACGGAGTGTCAACTACTTGAATTACTGATTGATCGAGTGGTTGTCAGTGCTCAGTATCCTTACTGATTTACATATCGATTTTTATTGATGTGTTTATATGATACCTCTTGTTTATGTTTCTTGTTGGTGTAAATATGTGAATTAATTGTTTTCTTAAATTGCATGTCTTTCTTAGACCTCACTGGGCACAAGCTCATGCCTTCCCTTTTATTTTCCTTAGCACGGTTGGTTCGTGATTCGGGGATTAGTACTTAGCTTTTGTTTTGTTAGACTAAGTGATTAGGGTGCTACATTATTTTGAATGTGAATTGTAAGCTCAAACTCACTTTAAGTTGTTTTGACAGACAACTGTAGGTATTAGCGTATTTTATGGTAAGATTGGATATTGGGTTTGTTTTTGTGGTTTGTTAACGAGTCCCGGTGAGAGTTGGGCAGGCGGCCAACTGATACCTTAGGGTACGTCTTCGGGAGAGGTGGAATCGTCACAGTTGGTATCAGAGCTGTATATGCTGACCAATTGCAAATGGGCCTAAGAATGTTGGTATCTTGATTGTTTCGAGACAATTTATGATACTAGGGGACTCAAATCATACAATTAACCCCAAATGCTATTCGGGCTTTAGTGGGGTCTGAGATGTTGTGTTGAGAGCTAGGAATTGTTCCCACTATAGATCCCTTCCAGAGATTCTACACTGTGAAAAATAGTGGGAACAAGAAGGGCTTGTTCTATTTTGGCACCCGATTCAATAGGATAAAAATACCAGGAGCTGATGCGCCTACGTCCATCAAGAGTTGGGAAAACAATTTTTTGTTCGTCTCTACTGAAGACTTTCCTAGGGGATTCTGGTGGAGGCTCACTAATGTACCTACTGATCCTTCAAGAGAGGTTGAGGAGGCAAACTTTCATAAGCTCAAGGGATCGAGCCTCATGATAAATAGCTGGTTCTTCCTCGAGACAGTTTTAGTAAATAGGGGCATCAGTCTAGCCCTAATAGACCCGAGCAAAACCCTTATCACTCATTTAGGCTCGACAAGACTTGTGAATTCCTTTTTTTTAATAAAGTGATTTTAGTATTCCAGCAATGACTAAATAATGGTTTATTCTCCTTTTGTAGTAACTAAAGTATCCGATATGATCACTTCGATAGTGGGCTCTGTGGTAAAGAGGCAAAAATGCAAAGCCATTGCCCAGGTTGGAGATAAGAAGAAACAGTATAAGAGCAACTCAGCCCTTACCCAGTCTACTCCCATTGTGATTGCTTTCGAGGGGACCTCAGCCCGCCCCATATACATTCCAAAATGCATCTCGACTTGAGGATTACGATACCTTCTTCGTGTCACGAAAGAGGGTAATCCTTGCAATCCTTCCTCTCAGTCACATTGGGGCCTCCTTATGGAATAGGTACCTTGTTCCACCGCTAGAGCCCTCCAATATTGAGGTCAGACATATGGGGGAATATTTTTGCCCACCTTAGGCCCTTTACATCAGCAATCGATGCATGAACTCGCAGACACTTAGAGACCTTCTCCTCAATTCTGTGCTGCCTCGGGACGCAGACTACACAAAGCAATTATCCAGGCCATAACTCAGTGACTACTTAGCCATAGCATAGGTTTCAGCTAGTGCTTTCATCGCTAACATGCTCCACAAATACGCCAGTGGTTAGCATTTATTTTACCTATTCCTAGTTAGGTTTTAGGTAAGTTTTTGGTGTGTTTTAAGTTAAAATGAAAGAATTGAATTGTTTTATAAGTTACTTTTCATGCAAGTAATGTTAGTTAACCAAAACATGCAAAAGTGTGGGTTAATATGCAAATTTGTGTTGTTTTTGTAGGTTTTGGTAGCCTTTAAATTGATTCAAGACAAGAAGAGATTGATAGCTTTGACACACCTTGATATTTTGGCTCTATCTTTAGCTACAGGTATCGGATTGAGATGATTTTTAAGCCATTTTGAAGCTAGAACATAGCTCTACAATCCTATGAGACATTGAAATCTTATTCTTTTATTTGCTTGGTCGCTGAAATACAGTTAGAAAATTTTTTGTCAAAATCTGAAACAGAGCATCAACCAATTAGGGGTAGTTTTGTCATTTCTCAGCATACAGAGATTCAAATGAAATGATTCTTGATTCATTGGAAAGAAACTCAAAGATATATAACTTTAATGTCTTGTGCAAGACCTAATTCAGCTTACATCATCAAGAAAAATCCAGTTGAATTTGGTACAAAAATAGAGCAAAGTTCAGATTAGAGTAGAAAGTGCAAAACTGAGTACATAGCAAAACCTCATGGATCGAGGCTCGTAGATCCTTGAGAAATAGCTACAACTTAATTTTGTAACTTACACTCATTTCACACTACTTTGTGGACCAATTTTTATGATAGAATCTGATTAGAACCAGCTAATCTTGAGTTGGAAAAGTGAAGAATAATTTTATGACCACATTATGAGCACATTTTCTCATCAAAAAACATTTATAAATACCCCTTGTATCTCATTCATTTCAGTAATCTTTGCAATCTTTTAGCATTTTGTAGTTTGAAGTAGAGTAGAGTAGAAGTAGAGGTAGAAGTAGTTTAGCTTTAGTTTTATATTGAGAGCTTCTTTCTTAGTTTGAGAACTTTGAGAGAAAGGTGAAAACACTCTTGTATCAAACTTATTTGAGAGATCAACTTGTGAAAGAATTCAAAGATTCAAACTTCAAGACATTGAATAACAATTTTTCTTCCTAAACTTTGTCTCTTGTTCTTATTTGTCATACCTTGTTACAAGTTTGATTTATACTTGTATGTTTTAATATGATGTCTAACTAAACTTTTTCCTATCCTAGGGTAAAGATGAATTTGTTATAGTTTTGATTTGAAGTAGTTAGGGGTTGATTATGCTTTTTCATGATTTGTTAGTTTGAAAACTTGTGCTTATGCTTTATAATTGTTTGGTCATCAACTATGAATGATTTGATAATTGTTGAGCAATGAAAGTTGCCTTCAAATATATCTAAGTTCTTAAATATTAGCTTTATTCTCACCAAAGTAGTGAATTATGCTTGGTTGGTTGAATTCATATAATAACTTCATTGAGTTTATTTAACTTGTTTCTTACCTTTTCTCTATGAACGTAGGTGAAGGATGATTCAAGGAGTTAAAGAAATTGACGAAAGCAATTTCTAGAGGAATTAGCCAAGACGGTTTCTCTCTAGAATGTCTATTGGTGAAAGCAAGAACATCCATTTGGAAGTTATTCCTTGACAATTCATGGAAGCATAAATATAATCAACTTAATTAACTTCTAATCTTGATATAACAAGGGATTCTAATCCTTAGGATCCTTTCTCTAAATCTTTAAATAATTCTGATCTAACTTGCCTTTACTTTTATTTACTTTCTTGCAACATACTACCTATATGATTGGTTTTTACCACCTAATGGTCAGTTTTATATTTATTACTTATGTCATATGGCCGGTTGTACCGCCTAAACTAACATTTTCTATGGTGGATTGTGCCGCCTACGCTAACATTTGCTATGGCTAAACCTAGTTCACTTTCTTAGTTTTTACTTTCTTAAAACTTTGATTGTCTAGATAATAAAGTAAGCAATTAAACTCAAGTGATTACCATATTCTAAGTCCCTGTGGCATCGACACCTATTATCCCTATATTCAAGAAATGAACTGTGTAGTTGGAAAAATGGGATAATAAGGTTTTAAAATTTGTAGAGTGCAAAAAGACCTTATCATTTTTGGCGCCGTTGTCGGGCACTTAGGTGTAACACTAGAGTTAAAGTTTTATTAATCTGGACTTCATTACTTTCTCTTTATTTTGCTAATTTTATAGTTTCTATGTTTTAGTTGTAATTTTGGTTAGTTGTAGGTACTAAATTCTTCACGAAAAGCACAATTTGCCTTCAAAAATTAAACACAGCGAGAAGTGGATGACGTGCCCAATAAGAGCAAATTGAGGTGGAAAATATGGGTGAAACTTTGTTCAAAATGGAGGAGCAAAGGCCAAGACCTTTGAGGGATTATGCATTGCCAAATGAATCGGGAGCACAAACTAGCATCGCAAGGCCAGCAATTAATGCAAACAACTTTGAAATCAAGCACTCACTCATCCAAATGGTTCAAAAAAGTCAAATTGGAGGAAATGCAATGGAGGATCCTAACACTCATCTAACTAATTTCATGGATTTATGTGATACAATTAAAATAAATGGAGTAAGTGATGGTGCAATTAAACTAAGGTTGTTTCCTTTTTCACTTTGTGATAAAGCGAAGGTATGACTTAATTCTTATTCACCTAATACTTTCACTTTTTGGGGTAAAGTAATAAAAACATTCTTGAATAAATATTTTTTGTTTGGAAAAACGGCTAAACTTCGTATGGATATTACAAGTTTTACTCAACATGAAGGCGAGTTGTTATATGAAACTTCGGAGAGATTCAAGGATCTTCAAAGAAGATGTCTCCATCATAGCCTCCCCGATTGGTTGGTTGTTCAAACTTTCTATAATGGACTCAAATACCCAACCTAGATCAACATAGATGTCGCCGCTAGTGGAGTTTTAATGGAAAAGTCAACCGAGAATGCTCAAGTTTTGATAGAGAAAATGACTTCTAACAACTATTAATAGGCAAATGAAAAAGATAACTCAAGAAGAGCGGTCGGTATGTATGAGATTGACACTCTCAACTTTTTAAGTGCTAAATTAGAAAAAATATTTAATCCTCGAATGGATAACGTTGAGAGGTTGCTAAATAAACAAGGAAAAAATCGGTCAACTTCTCATGTAAGTGTTGCTTATTGTTCAACATATGGTGGTAATCATGATAGTACTAACTGTTTTCATATGGAGCATGTTTATAATATTAACAACTACAATTAGTCACCTCAAAATAATTCTTTTTCAAGTACTTAAAACCCTAGTTGGAAAAATCATCCCAATTTAGTATGGAGAGACCAATCAAATTCACAAAAACCTATCAATCCATCCGATTTTTCAACAAGGCCACTTGTGTCATGTGTTTCAATTTTGGAGGTGAATTTTGAAAAATATATTCATGAAACAAAAGAAATATTTGATGATGTTAAAACAAGTATGAACAATATGATGACCGTGATTAGGGATATGCAAGACCAATTAGGCAATATCGCTAATTCCATTAATTTGAGGCAACCAGGTGAATTTTCAATTAAAATCGAAGTGAATCCTAGAGAACATGTGAATGAAATCACTCTTAGAAGTGGCAAACAATTAGAGGATAATCACCTTGGTAAAAGTAAAAAAATAATGAAAATAGGGGTAATAATGAACATGACGGTAAAAAGGATCATGTTCCAATTGAGTTTGATATGCTTTCTTCTCATATTTCTCATAAGAATGCTACTAACTCCGTTCTTTTTCCCGATAGGTTGAAACAAACCAATAAGGAGAAGGAATATGAGAAATTTGCTCAAATGTTTAAACAAATTAGGATTAATATTCCTTTTGTTGATGCTATCTTCCAAACTCCCTCTTATGCTCGTTTCTTGAATGATTTATGTCAAGAAAGAGGAAAATTAAAGATCATGAGACAATAGCATTAACGGAGGAATGCTAGACATGCGTTCAACACAAACTTCCAACAAAGTTTAAAGATTTGGGGAGTTTCACTATACCTTATACCATTGGACATTTGAATTTCACTAATACTTTATGTGATTTAGGTGCAAATGTACACAAACTTCCAACAAAGTTTAAAGATTCGGGGAGTTTCACTATAGCTTGTACGATTGGATATTTGAATTTCACTAATACTTTATGTGATTTAGGTGCAAGTGTATCATTGATGCCACTTTCAATGAAGTGACCAACCCGCAAATAGTGGGAACAATATGTGGGCCAGTTCTCATACACCACATATTGCCAGAAACCGAAATCATTATCACCTAACCAGACACGCTTAATAGGAGCACAAGCCATGTCCAACTCGATTAATACCCTAGTCACCGAGGGGCACTTCAAAGTTCCTGTGGCATCATCAAGGCGTAAAGGGTGACCAAGAATAGAGGCCAGTTTCTCAAGGTATTTCCTTTCAAAGGAGGGGATAGGAAGATCTGGAAAGCAAACCCAAATAGGAGCAATGGAGGATTCTTGCGAAGCCTTGAAATCTAGCATTCACTTGGATACAGTAATGGGAGAATTCTGAACAAACCAAGTCCTATGAACAAAAATTCTAATATAATCCTCTTCTGACACCGGTCGGATGAGAACATGGTTTGTATCCAACAACCCCATTGAACACTCACCCTTCAAACCAAGGGAAAGAAAAAATTTCCTGACTACATTCATAGAAAGCCTACGATAAGCAAACCTACCCACCAACGCATTCTTGAAGGGTTCAGAAATCAACAACATCTCCTAATGAGACAACCTTAATGCAGGCCCCCCCTATAGGATGTAATAGCGCCAATGTTTGGCATAGAAGATGTAGAAGATATCGTGCTTGAAATGACTACCGCTACAAAAGATTTGGGAGGGAGAGGACCGCCGCCTCCTGCCTCCTGTAGGACGCGGCGGCTGAACAACCGCCATAGTCTCAAGTGTCAAAGACTACTAGGACCGACAAAGACTCCATAAGAAACAAGAGAAGCAAGAGGGAAAGGGTTGGAGGCTTGGAGGGGGTTGTTTGTGGCCGTTTCAGTGCAAATTTAAACCATCGTTGTCTTTCCTTTCTATTTTTCTCATTTATAACCTACATTAAAACAAAAAAAAATCCACCCAAATTTTCTTCATCACACCCATTGCAATTCCACAATTTTACAATTTTCTTTTTGGAATATCACTAATATTTTCATGCAAGGGATTTACTTGAATTAAATCTTAATCTTAGATTATTTTTTTTCCAAAAAAAGTTAACTTTTTCAATCAAGCACATGAAGAGTGAGAAACCATAATAATTTTTCCAACACAATTTCTTGTGTGGTTGTTTAAGTTTTTAACTATTCCTCCCCTCTCAACTCCAGGAGAATGAAAAAAGATCTAGCATGAAGAAAGGATTTAGTGTTTGTTTTTCAGAATTTGGGGAAAGATTTCGCCTTCTATTATGATTTAGATGGAAAGGAAATTGGTGGGGATGGTTTGGGCAAGTTGGAGAGCAGAGTAACATCTTCTGCTAATATGCTAATTTTCAACTTTTTTTGGACACTTGAACACTAAACTAATATGCTAATTTTTCATTTTTTTCTGCACAAGAACACTAAAATGATGCAAGTTAGGTAGAGTCCTTCCTAGCCATTCATGTGGCACGATTTCATCCTGACTGTAAATTATGCCAAGACATTTGTCTGGTAATCATAGGGGCTCTTGATCCTAATGTCTATATTCATCTTTCAAGTTTTTATTAGAGAGAAATGCAGTTTTAGTCTCAAATGTTTGGCGCATGAGTGCTTCTAATCTTTAAAGTTTAAGCAAAAGTAAATATAGTTCTAAATGTTCAATATCTACGCACATTTAGTCTTATGGATTGAATTTTGTAGCACAAGAACACTATAATGATGCAAGACGCTAAAGTAATCTTGACTGTAAACTACGCCAAGACATTTGTCTAGTAATCATAGAGACTTTTGATCCTAATGTTTGTATTCATTTTTGAAGTTTTTATTAGAAAGAAATGTAATTTTAGTATCAAATGTTTGGGCATGAGTGCTTCTAGTCCTTAAAGTTTTGACAAAAGAAAATATAGTTCTAAATGTTTCAATATCTTAGCACATTAAGTCTTATGGATTGTTTGTAAATTGCTACAAGAATCCCATCACGTGCTATTACATACTAGCAATTATTTTTTAAAAAAATAAAAAATGAAAAATTATTATTAGCCAAATTTGTAGTGAATGAGAATTGTTGATTGGCATACTGATCACATGAGTAATTATTCTCTAACCTAAAGATACAAAAATTTGGTTGACAAAAAATTTTTAGGTTAAAGACTAATTATTCAAGTGCTCAGTATGTGACAAAATTACTTTTAAATTTTTTAAAAATTAGTTACTGGCACGTGATTTGATTTCCATAATAACAGAAGAAAATCAATCATTAAAACTAAATGGATATAGAAACTTAACATTTGGTACTACATTTGCTTTTCGTGCAAATTTTAAGAACTAATCAAAGCTACAATTTCTCTTTTTATTATTGCTAGGTGCTACCAACATCATACATCAAGAATTTCCTTTTACCATTGTTTTTCGTGTTAAAGATTTAAGTGGACTTTGAAAATGTGAAATCAAAAACTATTCCTCCCAGTGACAAAACACGAGCAAAATACCAAAGAAGGAAAATAAAATAAAATAAAAAAGGAGAGAAATAAAAAGGCAAAAAGAAAAAGAAAAATCTTTAGATTTTCCCCTTCCGGTCCATTCTCCAATCGAAAGCTTCATTGCTTGGACTTGGGCAAATCGCCAATTTAGTCCCTAAACTTTTTCACTTAAACCAATTTAGTCCTTCACGATTTTTTTTCACCAATTTAATCCTCAAACAATTTTATCGAGTTCAATGTAGGACTTATTAGGCTGCGCCACCGCATTTTAAGTATTTTCCACGGCGGACCAAGGGTACAATTGGAATGATAGGTATAATTGTCTAATTATAGGGATTAGAATAGCAGCTCTGTCACGATAAGCAAAAGAAACCTCTGCAAATCGATCCACAGTAGCTAAGGGTTTCACAATCTGATCAAAATGTAAGAAAATGTGATTGCCAACAGAAGATGAGCAGATCCGTGTCTTCGATGATGGAAGGTGTCCATGGCGAGCAGGATGGCGAAAAGGAAGCAGCTGCAACAACACTATTCAGTAAGCTTCATTCAAGATCTTACTTAGCTGAACATTTTTTGCTATACTTGTTTGATGTTTGTGCTAGGCATGTTAGTTTAACCTTTTCATCAGAATGTGGGGCTAATGTGTTGTACTTTATCGTTGTCTGTGGGGTTGAAGTAGTTGAAGACATTTCTTCTCTCTTTAATGACAGAGTTAAGCGTGTGGGCGATTAATTAGTAGAATATGGTACATTATGGGGTTGACGTGTTTTTTTAAAAATGTCTTCTCTGTGGGTCATAGGCAGATCTGGGGATGGGGAAATATGCTACATTTAAAGCTGAATTTTTTTAATGGTGATGTGGTTCCTGCAGTTCTAAAATGTAGTGTGCTGTTGTTTTTATGTTCTCAAAAGCGAGACAAAGTAGTAGGAAAACAACAGCACACTACTACTTTTGTGGTTATAACTAGGGTTGTAATCGAGTCGAGTCGAGCTCGAGTATCTACATACTCGAGCTCGAGCTCGACTCTGAAACTCTCTACTCGAGCTCGTCGAGCCCTTCAAATATAGACTTGAACTCGACTCGTGTATTAATCAAGCTTGTATTCAAGCTCAATCGAGCCCCCATTTTCCCTTTTTTTTCCCCTTCAAAATTATTTTCAAAGCAATTTTCAAGCTGAATAGAACTCAGATCAAATGATTTCAAGCCAAACCCGAAGTCAAAATTTATGATTTCAATAACCACAATTCAACAAATTCATAAAATTAACAAATACCGTGAACAAATCTGTGAACTACAAAGCAAATATTAAAACACAAATATCCAAAGAAAAAATACAAATCATGTCAAATCTAGTCATCAATGAGGGATCCCAAAAACAACGAAGTTGAAAAGGCAAATAAGGTTTCCATCTTGTAGCCTTCAGCAATAAGTATTCATCACTTCGTAGATAATCAGTACTCATCATTTTGGGATACAAGATCCAAGAAGCTAAAAGTTTCAGAAACTAGAAAAAAAAAGAATTGATTAAAGAAGAAGTCAAAGAGCCATCAGCCAAGAAGGAGATGGAAAGAAACAGAGATCATACCAATTGGGCAAATGGAAGAAATAGTCAAAGAGGACGAAGGATGAAGGAGAGTTTTTGGTGAAAGTCAAAGGTCGTGAAGAAGAAAGAGCAATAGCGGCTGATGGAGAAAAAGAAAGGTTTTAGGTTTTCCTTGACAAATTCACTTGTTATAAGTAATATTATAAATACCAAATATATATTTAATATATTTAATACATATGCTCGATTAAGCTCGTGAGCACTCGAGCTTATTATTTTGAAGCTCGACCTCGACTCGATTTACTACTCGAGTAGCTCGAGCTCGAACTCGAGCTCGATAAAATCGAGTCAAGTCGAGCATTTTTTCGAGTCGAGTGTCGAGCTACTTGTGAGCAGGCTTGACTCACTTACATCCCTAGTTATAACACATCTGGATGTTGTTATTAATTAAGCCTTTTTTGTGGTTTAAAAAAATGCAGGATAAGAGGTTGAATTTTTTACTTTGAAAATCTATCATAGGGGTGTATATGTTAAAGAACCCGTAGAGCAATATGTGGGGGACAGCATGGAAAGTTTTTGAAGGTGTCATTGCCATGAGAGTGAATAGAGCAATTGTATCTGACTTTTGCTATTATCTTGGATATCCTGCAAATGTAACAATGATGTATAGAATTTCAACTAAAAGTGGTGCACTTGTGTTGAGAAAAATAGATTTTGATGATGCAGCAACTGACATGGCTTGTATAGGCAAGCAAAATGGAGAAGCAGAAGTTTATGTTGTTTCTGAGTTTCACATTAGATTGATAGATGGTAAACGTGAGAGTGCAGTTGCATTAAGCAGTTGTAATGCTGTAGAAATAGAAGAAGAATGTGACTTCTTTGTAGACATAACATTTGAGGATGTTGATGTTGCTGACTTAGAGGAAATTCCTGTTCATATGGAGAAAATCTTGGAGCTTGAGAAGAAGAAACAGGAAACTTGTCAGGCTGCTGAAGTAGAAGAAGTAGAAGAAGGTGATGCGGATGAGGCTAATGATGCTGCAAACTCAGACTCAATGGAGGGTGAAAAGTTCCATGATAGTGACTATCATTTCTCTGAAGATGATGATGATGTCATTTTTCAAACTTCTGTTGTGGCTCCATATCAGGAGTTAGGTGCTGCAATGGATAAATTGCCAACAGAAAATTCTTTTCACCCTCAATAGAGGGTGAAATGCAAAGCTGAACATTGTAAGTGGATGTTGTTTGTTTCTAAAATTGATGAAGGTGATGATTCCATTGCAATCAAGACAATGGGTTCCAACACACACATGTGGCAGGACCTTTTATCACAAGAGAGCTATCTCAGGTTTCTTAGCAAGAAAATATGTGGACTTCCTAAGGATGAACAAGAGATAATAGTTTCAGAGTTCAAGAATAAGGTACATGCAGAGCTGAATGTAAACATTACTAAACCTCAAGTTTATAAGACATTCATGAAGGCAAAAATTTTGATCCATGGGAGTTACAAAGATTAGTACAAGAGACTGTGGGATTATTGTGATGAACTAATGAAGGCAAATCCTGATTCTACAGTGTACATGGAGACTACATTAGATAAAGATTCTGGAAAACAAAGATTTCAGAGACTTTACATATGCTTCGAGGCACTGAAGAGAGGATTTAAATCTGGTTATAGGAAGATAATTGGAGTTGATGGTTGCCACTTGAGAGGTCCACATTCGGGTGTGTTATTAACTGCAGTTGGGATAGATCCAAATGACTGTGTTTATCCAGTTGCATATGCAGTAGTTGAAGCAGAAAATAAGAGGTCGTGGAAGTGGTTTATTGAATTCTTGAAATGTGACCTATCCATCAATGATCAAAGAAATTGGAGCTTCATAAGTGATAGACAGAAGATGAATAACTCCAAATGACTGTGTTTATATATATTTATTACATATATATGAATGCTTACTGATTGTGCTGAACATGCATTTGTCTTTTTTGCAGGGTTTAGGATCTGCAATTCAGGAAGTTATTCCTGATGTTAAGCACAGACATTGTGTAAGACACTTGCACAACAACTTCAAAAAATATCATCCGGGTGAAGCATTGAAGGAAAGATTTTGGACATGTGCAAGGTCATCGTACATGAGAATGTTCGAAAATCAGATGGAGTGTTTAAGGGATTATGATGTAGCTGCTTGGAAGTGGTTAAATGACAACACCTCTCCCTATCACTGGTCAAGATCACACTTTCGAGTGGCTGCCAAGTGTGACATTCTCCTTAATAATTTATATGAAAGCTTTAATTCGGTCATAATTGATGCAAGGGAAAACCCAATCCTTGGAATGCTTGAGACTATCAGAATCTATCTAATGGAAAGGCTTCGTAACAAAAAGGGAGTGGATGAAGAAGAGGAATGATAAGATCTGCCCAAAAATTCAAAAGAAACTGGAGAAGGCAAAAACAGAAGCAGCTGCAAACATTGCGAGATGGTCTGATGGAGATAAATTTGAGGTTACACATATGTATGGAGGCAAACCTGTGGTGGACTTAAAGCAGCAGACTTGTAGCTGCTGGAGATGGGAGTTGACTGGATTGCCATGCTGCCATGTGATTTGTTGTATTTCTTTAATAGGTCAAGAGCCAAAAAGTCTTGTTCATCATTACTACTCGCGAGATAGTTACTTGAAGGCTTATGAGCCAGCAATTGCTCCTTTGAGTGGGCCAAATGTTTGGGTGCAATCGGATAAGGATCTTGTCTTACCACCCTTGAAGTTGAAGTTACCTGGTCGGCCAAAGAAAGTAAGAAGAAGGGAACCAGAAGAGCTTAGACCTAATTCGAAGGGGGTTACCAAACTTTCTAGATCTGGCCTTGTTAGAATGACATGTACAAAATGCAATCAAAAGGGGCATACAGTGAGAAAGTGTCCACTGCTGGTACCTTCTAATGAGCTTGGTGCATCTACCAATAAAAGGCCACCACCGTCCAACTCCAACAAGTGTAGCAAATGCAAGGCACTTGGCCATAACAAGATAATTTGTCCACAAAATCTCAGAACAAGGGAGAATGCTACATGTGAATTACCCCCAAAATCTGGTAATTTGATCTATCCCTCCTCCACTGATTTTATGGTGTAATACTTAACTAATGGTGTTTTGATGTGTACAGATCAAGTGTTCGGCAAGGAGCCGACTGAAGTACCTCTAGAATCTAGCTCAATGCCAGATGTTCCAACTGGTTAGCAATTTAGGATTAAACCATGTATTTGTAGTTGATGATAATTTTATTCTTGTACTTGTTATTGATGAACTTTATTTCACGGTCAAGTGATAAAGCAGAGGCTGTTATTGATTTACAGCCATCAGCTCAAGAAGAAACTACCTGAAGTGCAAAAGAAATTCACCAAGTGTTCATTCTGTCATGGCTTAGGATATAACCGGCAAACATGTGGAACCTGGCAAGCTCAAGCATGGAGAAAAAGAAAGGCTGCTATGACTGTTTTTGGTCCATTCCCTCCATCAAAAGGAAAAATGACTAGGAAAAAGCAAATAGTAAGTTGAAGACATTTGCTGGACAATGATTTTGACATGACTTAAAAGGAGACTGTTTATGGCTTTTGACATGTGCCTTTATTTGTGCAGGCACATAAGCTGTTGGATGAAGAAGATGAAGTTGACGCCCAGTCAACTTAATGGAGATTGGGAATAAAAAGCTTCTATTTTGTGGGACATGCTCTGTTTTGTACATTAAGAGCTTCTGTTTTGTCAATGGATACTAATTGGATTAACAATAGGAACCTGATGTATTTTTGGTCAATATACATGTGTTACCTTTTAATGATTTAATGTGGCTGCATTTTGTCTAAAACGAATTCAATGCTGAAGTAAAATTCAGCCTGCTATATTGGCAATGTCGCACCTATGTTGATAACTATGAACTTCTATTCGCACTCTTCCTGTACCATTTACTTTGACTTTCTTCTTGCTTTTTAGCATTTTATATGATACATTTGGTATTTGTGCGAGTAGGGATTGTTGAAATTTAGGATTGAAATGCTGTCAAATTTTTATACAACTTGAGGTGAATCTCTATTAAATTTTAACAAAGACATCTTTCAAGGTAATGTGCCCAACAACTGACAAAATCTCTCAATCATTTTACAACGATGTTGTTTGAGTAAATGTGCCCAGCAACTTTGACAAAATCTCAAGATAATTTTACAAAAATATCATTCGAGACAATGTTCCATTTTAGTACATAAACATGTTCCATACACCCATGTCTACATTCCAACATTACAGCATTCATTCAAATTACATGAAGCAATTACTCAACTTCTAACTTCATACAACAAGATCTAATGTAGCATTTTTAAGTTGACATTTTTTTCATTGCCACTGGGTAATAGTTCAGCAATAACCATAATACATATGCAAACCATGACCAGCATTAGCCACTTCCTTGTTGCTTTCAACTTCCTAATTTCACCTTTTGAGCGCCTTGTTCTCTTCTTCAAGCTTACACATTTCAATTTTCATGAAATTATTTTCTTCCTCAGTTTTCCTCAAATTCTTCAAAATTCTCGCCATCATATTTTTTGTCATCTATTGCATAGGTGGATCATACCACAGAAAATAATTGCAGGCTTTTGGGGTTTACAATGACCATTAATTCCAGCCATTAGTTGTAGTAAATTATATAATACATCAAAATATACAAGAAATATGTCGTGATTAATTGTAAAAATTACCCCATAATTTATGCATCCATGAAATCTTTTGCCTGGGTTCGCCAATGTCCATGAAGTTACAATTCTACATTCTTCACGGCAATGGCAAATTACTGCCTCATTCCCATTGTAGAATTCTACCCTCTCTCCCTTCACCCCTGTCGATTGCAGACTTGCTCGGCTATCCAGATTTGAGTGTTGGCTGCTACATAAACTTGAGGCGGAGTTGTCGAAGTTTCTGCTTGATTGCATTTCACCTGCTTGTCGAAGTCTCTCCCTCAGTTTCTGCTTATCGAAGTTTCTGCCCTAATTTCTATGAGCTACTGTGGGTCGATTTGCAGAGGTTTCTTTTGCTTATCGTGATAGAGCTGCTATTCTAATCCCTATAATTAGACAATTATACCTATCATTCCAATTATATCCTTAGTCCGCCGTTGGAAAATACATAAAATGCCGATGGCGCAGGCCAATAAGTCCTACATTGAACTCGATAAAATTGTTTGAGGATTAAATTGGTGAAAAAAAAATCGTGAAGGACTAAATTGGTTTAAGTGAAAAAGTTTAGGGACTAAATTGACGATTTGCCCCTTGGACTTTCTATACTTCGTTTCTTGCCTTTTTTTTGTAATTTTGATTTTGATTATTCATTTTTCCATTTGCTTTCTCATATTTTTTTTTCTCCGTCGTTGCGCTGCGGTTGCCCTCGCCTACTCTTTGCATTTCTGATTTTCTTTTTTCTTTTTTCAAGAAAAGAGGAAAAAGCGGAATTGAAATCGAAGAAGATGACGGTGATGGATTTGGATCAGTGGATAGCAAAGGTTAAAGAGGGACAACACTTGTCGGAGGACGAGCTCCAGCTTCCCTGCTAATACGTATTTCCTTTTCTTTTCTTTTTTTTTTTGTGAATCTCTTGTCGTTAATTGCCTTCTTTTTAGGGCAAAAGTTGCATTTTTCACTAACTTTTTTTTTTGTTGTGGTTACTTTTTGCTGCAATTAGTTGAATTTTCGTCGATTTTTTTAAGATAGATTTTTTTTTTTCAAGACTCGGGTTTTAGGTTTCTTGGTAGGGTCGATAAGGATATGATTTTAGTTGTGGCTTTTGGTAACTATTATTCTGCAAGAATTATTATTATTATAAGTAGTAGCGGTAGTGGATCAGAAGGAGAAGAGGAATAGCTTAGAGCATTAGGGGACATGATATTCTACTTGAATTAGAACTTGGTTTGTGGACATGTTCAATTTGATTTTCAATAGATGTTATTAAGATTGGTTGATGAGGAATTATGTCCACTCAGATTTAGAGAAGTGAAAGAGAAAAATTCGTTGGTTCTAATGAGTTGGCTTAGTAGGGAATATGGGAACCAGGGAAGAGGAAGAAGTAGAGAAGAAAGTTGAATGACGAAGCATGATTAGTTGTTGATGGGTTTACTTTCTAGGTAACATCGCTGCCGGGAGGAGGAGGAAGAAGAAGAAAGATGGATAGATCTTGTCAACTGAAGAAGGATGATGAGTTGTTGATGGTTTGGATGTGGGTAGGTGACAAAATGCTTTAAACTTCTAAAAACTTACATGTTCACCAATCAAGTAATGGTGTTTGCCACATCCTGTGGATATCAGGTCTTTCTCTTTACTAGTCATTATACCTGACCACTTGTCGGTTGCGTATGTTTATGTAACTTATTATTATAGCAGCTTCTAATTCTTCCAAGAAAAGGACCTGCAGGGTCCTATTGCCTTTCAATGCTCATTATTAAGGCTGCATGTGGTTCGCAACCTTGTGACATCAGGGTACCCCTGTTATATTGTTATCAGAATAATGCAACGCATGATGTGTAAATAAGTGCAATTACGCATATATGTTTTACATATTTATATGGAGATCAAGCTATAGAAGGCCACAGACATTAATGAAGTGCAGGCTCATTCTCAGAGTGTACATCTAGCATGTAAACTTTGCTAAAGATCTGGTAATAAATGCTGTATATAATGGAACTCCCTGCTGCAGTTTAGGTGCCTCTGTACAGTTGATTATGTGCTAAGTTTCTTATTAAGTTTGCTGTCAAACTTTTTAATATAACAGGAATTTGTTGTTTGAAATGAATCGCCTGTTTCAGTTTGTTTGCTCTTACACTGTCCTTGAACACTGAAACTTTTCAGGTGAAGGAAATCTTGATTGAGGAGTCAAATGTGCAGCCTGTCAATAGTCCAGTGACAGTTTGTGGTGACATTCATGGCCAATTTCATGATTTAATGAAACTTTTCCAAACCGGAGGTCATGTGCCAGAGACAAATTACATTTTTATGGTAAGTTTGCAGAATATGTGGTGTATGTTATTCTTGGTTTGTGGTTATTCTTGAGTGATTTAATGACTTTATAAACAATCTTGTGCATTATTAGGGAGATTTTGTGGACCGTGGATATAATAGTCTAGAAGTTTTCACTATTCTGTTGCTCCTAAAAGCAAGTATGTGCAAATACAGTGGTAGCCATTAACTCTTCTGTATGATGCTTTTGATTTTTTGGCTTTTTTAGTTGAGATCAAATCAATTTACCTCGTAATAAAATACTCAATTAATTTATACTTGCCATACTAAAGTAAGGGTTTGATTTGAGATTAATGGATTGATGTTAGTGATTTATGACGGGGAGATTGTATATTGTGGACTGAGAAATTGGATTTTAGTAGTCTTAGATATCAATCATGTCGGTACTTAGCATTGCTAACTAGTTTTAAGGAACAGAATGAAATTTTTATGATTATGTTGATGCCAGTACTCTGATGATTGATGTCTAGCAATTGTGAATACATGAAATATTTCTGAGTATTTGTACATATTAGCTTTCATCAGCCATTGGGATTATTATTTTGTGAAAAGTAACTACTAATGATTTCAATAATGAGTTCATAACTCATGCCGAACATTAGTTTGAGTATTATGTTTAGCTTCAGCTGAGGAATTTTCCAATTTTCCCAAGAATTGCTAAAGCTTTCTACAATAATTTGACTGATTTTCTGTCTAGCTTTGTCAAAAAACTGCTGATACCCTAAAGTGGTACCACCAGAGACAGTTTTTGACTAACTCTGAAAGATTTGACTCATACAAAAAGGATTACTGGAAAAGTCATAGACAAGATTTTTCATTCTGGGTTTAATAAGGGTTTGATTATGTCAGGTAATGTTTTCTTTTTCCTTCATGCACGCCCCCCCCCCCCCCCCCCCAAACAAACACAAAACAAAATAAACAAGTGGGACACTTTCTCCTTCTAAGTAAGTTGCTGTAGTAAATTCTATTTCAGCTGTTCCCGTAGTTACTGCTTGACTTAGTTTTTGACTATGACATTTGACATGACATGTTACTTATGCATTGGCATGATTTCTATTTTGCTGCCAGATACCCTGCTAATATTACACTACTTCGTGGAAACCATGAAAGCAGACAAACTAACCCAGGTCTCTCTCTCTCTGTCTCTCTCTCAACATGTATGCTTCCACAATCGAGAAGCATGGATTGCAACCCCTGTTCTTGAACCACATCCATGCAAGATGTCTAGTTGAATTATTGGCTTGAATGAATAAACACCCCCCCCCCCCATCTTTTCCAAAAAAAAAAAGAAAAGAAAAAATCTTTGTTGTTTACTTGAGAGGTTGTTAGTTTCTCCAGTGTTATTCATCCTATGACAGTGGGGTGGATGGAATGAATTCCATTGGTGTCTCATGATATGATTTTGTTGTATTGTAAATCCTGGATCTGCGTGATATGCTTTAGAGTTATGCTCCTTTTGAGCTTTTAAAGTTCTTGGAAGACAGAAACCTTATATCTGAGGGAGATTATGATTTTTTTCCCTCTTTTCTAGTTTTTTATGGTCAATTTCTGAAGTAAAAGTCTTATATCTCAGAGAGATTTTGGTTTTTTCCCCCTCTCTTCTAGTTTTTAGGGTCAATTTCTGAACTAAAGTCATTGCGGAACTTGGGTACAAATACAAGAACTTTTTGAGAAATTGTTTTGGGTTATCTGGTGTAATTGGCCTGGCACTTTGTTTCGCTTTCTCTGATGAAAAGAGTGATCTTTATTTGGTTAGGATGGTGGCTTCAAGGCTCCAAATAGATGATTAATCAAGTTGTGCTTTCTATCCTGATAGCTTGTTCATTAAATTTATCATGGAAAGCGTTTCCTTCGTTGTTAATCTGAGATGCATGTTAATTAGTGCTTCTAAAACACGTACACCCTATTTATAGGTATTTCACCTTCCTTTAGTGCAAAGTTCTGAGGACATTCATTTTCCATCTTTATAGGTGTATGGATTCTATGATGAATGCCAGAGAAAGTACGGAAATGCTAATGCATGGCAGTATTGCACTGACGTTTTTGACTATCTAACACCGTCAGCTATTATAGATGGAACAGTAAGCTGGCTGCATCTCTCTCTGTCACTGTCTTTGTGGGGGTCTGCCTGTTACTGCTTAATGTATATTGAATATGATTTCTACTCTACTGAGATGTTTCATGAATCCCAGGTACTATGCATCCATGGTGGCCTTTCTCCGACATTAGAACTATTGACCAGGTTTGGGTTCTGCAAACTCATCATACTTATTGTGCATATTTTCCTGCAGCTTCATGCTGCACTAGGCACGTCATGCATCTTTTTTGATGAGAAATATTTTCTTGGTTTTTTAAGCGAGAAAAAAATACTTGGCAATTTGCACGTATAGCACATGATATTTGTGCAACTTTTGTTTTGCCATGCTTTGAAGTATCTTGGAAATCTTGCTTATTTAGGAAATAAATAACTTTAATTTGATGATCCACCCAATCCACAAGAAATAACTACAGAAATTGTTGATAATCCTGTCATATTTTCTTGCTCTTTGTCTTGCTCTATATCCTCACGATCCAGTTGTTATCTTATGTAGGATGTTTTAGACATTACTAGGGCATCATTAAGCTGCCAATCCTGCAGAGAACAGAAAGAGAAAATTGTACTGATTATGAAATGGTATATTGTTACATTGTTTGTGAGGCATGCCACTTGTACTTTCGTGATAATATGATCAGCAACCCAATAATGATACAGGGCGAAGTCTAGTTATTTTCTGGGCTTGTTCTTCTCTTCATAGACATGTCAACAAGGTGGTGTGGGCTAAAACTCCTTTGGAGAAACAATCACAAGAACCTTTCATAAATCTACTGAAAGGGAGGATTGTGAAACTCTGCCCCTCTCTTTGTTTTCATAAGGTCCGATTGTTGGACTGTATTCTTGCATTATTGGTAAAGGGCTGGTTCAGACCAAACTTACCACCAATCGACTCCAAAATGAAGTAATTTGGCAATGGAGCAGAAGGTGTTCAACGGGCTTTTTTTCTGTCTTGTGCAATAGTCAAAGATAAATGTTTCTTTCTCCAGAGCTTGCCCTTGAGTCAACAGCTACAACTTTTTTGCCACTTTTCATACAAAACTAGGAAGTTAATTGCTTTACAGCCTTTCAAGTCCTTTCCTGTTGAAGTTTATGGTAACCATGGAATTTTAGCAGTCTGTTAATGACATTTTACCTATTCTCTGCTTTGTTTACGTACTTGTAGTAGTTTGTTGTGGTATGGGGATTCTTTTGGAACTTTGGACTATAGGATTGCTGATAAACTGATCTTGACAACAGTGGTTGATATTTTTCCCGAATACCTTTTTATTATTGAAGTAACGAGTTCCTGAAACTTTTTTCCTTCTCATAACTATGGTATGTTAAAGAACTGACATTTTGTTTGTTATTGGCCTGGCAGATTAGGGTCATTGAAAGGAATTGTGAAATTCCCCCATGAAGGGCCCTTCTGTGACCTGATGTGGAGTGACCCTGAAGATATTGAAACATGGGCAGTCAGTCCAAGAGGAGCAGGCTGGCTCTTTGGATCCAGGGTTACTTCTGAGGTAAGCCATGTGTGAATGTGGTGCACTTTATCATTCATTTTGTGCTAACTGTTTGTCTCTTTCTCCAGTTCAATCATATTAACAAGCTTGATCTGGTTTGTCGGGCCCACCAACTAGTGCAGGAAGGCCTAAAATACATGTTTCAAGATAAAGGACTAGTTACTGTGAGTTCTTTTCTCATTTCTGCCACTGAAAATTTTGACTTGATTCCGTAGTTTAGACTCATGTCTTTACGTCATCCAATATATTTGTTTGCAGGTATGGTCTGCACCAAATTACTGCTATCGTTGTGGAAATGTAGCGTCAATTTTGAGCTTCAATGAGAATATGGTACCAAATCCAACTTCTTATGCTTGTTTCCACCTCTCTTTTCTCTGTGACTGTCCATTTTAGTGATACATGTTTTTGGTCATAAAATTGGATCAAAGTGGTCATTTTTTCTTTCTAAGATCCATTTTCTTTAGGCAATGAAAAGTGATTTAACTTGTATGTGTAATTTTTTTTCCCAAACAATGCCGAAGTTTCCCCTTCTTTTACATATATTGAACTTTGATTCTCGACTCTAATGAACATTCGAAAGAACATAAGTTTTTGGGGGAGGGGGGGGAATATAGAAAATTTGGTGATAACGAACCTTGACTTATGATAGTGGTGAACCTTGACTCTAATGAATAAAGAAGTTTCCCCTTCTTTTTGGTCATAAAATTGGATCAAAGTGGTCATTTTTTCTTTCTAAGATCCATTTTCTTTTCGGCTTTTCGACCAAATGCATAGGCAATGAAAAGTGATTTAACTTGTATGTGTAATTTTTTTTTTCCAAACAATGCCGAAGTTTCCCCTTTTTTACATATATTGAACTTTGATTCTCGACTCTAATGAACATAAGTTTGGGGGGGGGGGGGGTATAGAAATTTTGGTGATAATGAACCTTGACTTATGATAGTGGTGAATATTTTGGAGACTTGTTAGAAAGGACTCTGGACAACAGAAATGATATAAGAGGAGTAATTTTTCTTCGTTAGAACCAAAGGAGCTATGGAAATTGTTAAAAGGATAAAAGAAATTTGGTGATTTAATGAAGTGGGAGCACGATTTATAGAAAGCAGATGTAAAGGCAAAACATGTGATATCACTTTGAACACTTGAATCATAGATTTGTTCAAAATTGAGAAAACAAAAAGAGTTGAGAAACATACTCGGACAAATAAGAAAAGCTATTTGCATATAGACTATTAGCAGTTGACACATAATAGAGACTTTCTTTGCATTATAACGGGAAGATAGTTTCTAACAATCCCCTGCAATACAACAATCATAGGGAAAGGGGATACTTTATATTCTGATACAGGATTGCAGGGTAGTTAAAATCGGCCCCTGGTAGAACCCACTACCCAGTATGAGGATAGGCAGGGGGAGATTTTGCTGTTAATTAGAATGTAGGCTGTTTTAATAATAAAAAATTGTGTTACTATTATGCAAATCACTGTTTAGATGGTTGTTTCTATCTAATGCTTTTTTTAACTGGTCAAAACTTAATGAGCTTCTCGTTTTTCTCCACAACTGTTTCTTGATTTGTGTTTCCAGGAGAGAGAAGTGAAGTTCTTCACTGAAACTGAAGAAAACAACCAAATGAGAGGACCCAGGACAGGAGTACCTTACTTCTTGTAGTTGGATACTAGTGCTTGGTTTATTGATAATTGAGAATATTTTTAAGAGGTGGTGGTGTGATTTCCCGGTGGGGATTACGAAGAAATGGTAAGAATGTTTCTCAAGTGGCGCTGAGTACAAGGATGGTAATTCTCAGAAGACGGCTACGCACCTAGGTGATTATTAGGCCGAAATTGCATTTGCATAGTTTGTGTTGTGTATTAGAGATTGCTTGGAGATTGTTACTTTTTGATCTTTATAATTAAAAAATATGTAAGATGATTGGTACGTTGTTTCCATATGTGAGCTAGACTAATTGTTTTGCCTTTGTGGCTTAGACTAATAGTTTTCCAAAAGCTTTGGTTTTAGGCTGGTGGTAAGTTGCCCATAGGAGAGCAATAATTTCTTCTTCAGTGACCAATGTTTTGTTGTTGATCTTATCATTTTGAGAGGATCTATATCTGGACTTAATTTCTGTAAAGTTTTGATTGTTCTTTTTTATTTATTTTTTCTTCCCCTCTACCGTGGTCTGTGTATCTGCATGTGCGTTTTCCTTTAACTAAAACTTTTCTTTGTTTTTAGTTAAGTTTGCAGTTTCTTATCCTGCGGCTGCAGATACACAATAACTAAACAATTTTAATTGTCTACAGGTACATTTTTCTTAGGGGTGAGCAAAATTACTCACTAACCTGAAAATCAGCCGTATTGATCCAATCCGTAAATTAGAATACTTAATCTGTATTATTTGATTGGGTCAAAAGGGAATTGAGTACTCGCTTAGATGTGCGGAGGGTTATGGTTATATAATTAAAAATTCATGAGTACACGATCTGCTTTGCATGTATATATATATATATATATATATATATATATTATTTTTATATGCATTATAAATAATATTTTTATACCTAAATAAGCAATTTATTGAAATTCAATAAATTGCATTACAAATATGAAAGATCATAGTTTATCTACAAGATTTATTTGTAGAAGTCATGATCTTATATTTTATAGAAAAGAGTTTAATTAATGTGAAACATATATTTAAAAAAATGTGTTACTTATTTCAAACTTTTATTGATTTTGAATTCTTTTGATTTTTTTCCTTTTTCTTGTATTTTCTTCACATGCTTGTTTTTTGGTGTGAGACTTTTTTTGAGAAAAAAATCTTTATTAAATGTTAGATGAATGTGTAAAATATAAATTAAATTAATATAAATCATATTTTGAAAAAAATTAAATGATAAATGGAGCGGAGTGAATATCTGGTGACACATTTCATCGGGTACCCGGTACCCTATAATCGGGTACCTGTTAATATACGGAGCAGGTAAGGGTCAGAAAATGGTTGACCCGCAAGGTGCGGGTTGGCTCAGCCAAAATGGTGAACAGGCGGGTATCCGATCCACGTTCACCCTAGTTTTTCCTCACCATTTTTATTGTATTTTATGGTCAGCCACAGCTTTTGTTGATTCATCATATATATCAAGGAGTGAGGGTAGAGAAAGAAACCTAATTGTTTCTTTATTTGAAAACTCAAATTAAGAAGTATGAACAAGAAAGAAAATAAGGTAACCCACATGTGATAACCCATTGGCTTGTTCAAGCTGTTCAGGTAACAAAGCCAAAGATTCACTTGTTTCTTAGCTTCCGTTGAACAGCATGAACTAGAAAATTAAAGGGTGGTAGGTTACGCCTGGGGACTCTTGTCACCAGTGAGGAGTTTGAATCCAGGCCCAGTCAAATGTAAAGACATGATATGCACTATCATGTTGGAACGAAAATGCATTAATACCTGCCAATAGCAATATTTTTCGGAGGGGGGGGGGGGGGTTTGGAGAGGGCTCAGAGTTGAATTATAGAATTCATGGTTAATAAATTTTGCTTCAAAAGTTTGATTAGTATTGCTTTTTATACACTAAAAGAAAAGGGGGATCAATTACAAAATGTCTCAAGATATTCTTAGCTATAAGATTACTAAATTATTAATTCAAAAGAAACAACCTCAACTAAAGTTTTAGTTGATTATAGACAGTTACATAATATTATTGTATGGAGACACATAGAGAATTTTATCCAAAAAGATTGTAAAGGAGAATTCAACAATTTAAATTACATTTTCTTAAAATTGGAGTAATTGCCACTTGAACATAACCCGCCCATATCGAGGCAACATTTTTTTTTCTGAATCTTCCTCAAATTAGTGATGTTCTTAGATGTTAGAGAAAAGAAATTCAACATGAAATTTTCAAGTCTTGAGATTGTTAATATTTTATTAAAATTTTAATACAAGTGGTGTAATTTATACTCTACTTTGGAGATAGATCATAGTATTCTTGATGAATGATTTTGAAACGTATTATGCACACAAATAACTGACAAAATAAAATATCTTTACTATATAAAAGTGCGAGTTAAGTATGCTACAGTGATAATAGGCCGGTTATAACGTGATTTGTGTGAGCTTGAGGGGTGTTTTGGTCTTTTGGTGATGGATGGCAGTGGTTTTTCTGAAATTTTCATGAACTCTATGGGGTGTTTGTTGGTTGTATGATATTCGGGCAGCTTGAGGACGCGTTGATGCAGACAAGGCTCGGTGAATTGGTGGACACTCCTTGCATTGCCTTCTCTCTCTCTCTTCGTTGCTCTCATTCTCAATCATTGCTCTCTTCTAATTATCCCTCTCTCCTCTGCTCTTCCAAATACCGGACCAACTTCTCCCCTTCACTTGCTTACACCTTGCGGCACAAATCAGGAGTCAAGGTAAATCTCTCTCATCTCCTAGACACCATCCCTCCTTCCTCCAACTCCAGCCCACCGCCCTTGCAGCCCCTTACCATGTGTATTACCAGCTTTTGTTTCATGAGATTGGGTTGGACTTGGTTTTTGGAGCTTAACCCCCTCCCATTCCTCTTCCTCTTCTTTGCTTACATAAAATTGTGTCTTTTTTTTTTACAATCAAATTGTTTATGTTTTTTGTGGATTTTATTTCAGTAGGTTTCCGTTAATCAATTTGTACCATTTTTTTTTTGCAAACAGTAAATTCTCGACAAGTTGAAACTTGCTGACGAAAGGCAAATGGAAGGAAGGAACTCACTTTGGTATCTCTGAACAGGTTTATATCAATCAGTTTGCGTTACAATTGTCAAAGGTTAAAGGAATTTAGCTTCTTATATTCCAGTTAAGAAGAAAGATTTTGGGTAGTGGACGTCGATTTTAGTGCTGAACCACTATAAATCTTCTTTTTAATTTTACTGCATTTTATTTACAGTTTGTTTCTATTAACTTATCTACTTTTAGCTTTATAATTGTTTGGTTGAGTTGGGACAGGTTAATCTGTCCGAAGAATTACTAATTTACTATCATTGGGCATATCAATTTATTTCCCTTTAGATTGGCCTTTGTGGGAGAACAATACACACACAAACAATTTATTTCTTTTTTTTTGGGGTGTCACTCAAACCCCCGAGGGACAAAACTATCCTGTAATATGCTAACAATTTATATACTCTTTTGGGCAAAAATATTCCATACCAATGAATCACTGAAATGGTGTCACTCAAGCAATGAAAGTGGGAAGAAAGGAAAGATGAAGTGGAATTGTTCGTTCTGCCACTTCGGTTCAAATAATCCAATATGTGGTGACTGCACAATTCGGTGATACCACCATTGCCACTTTTTCGTATGTTTTTTCTTTTTCTCAGAGACAACCTCTTTTTTCAATTGAAAGCTTTTATTATCACTATTCTATTGTTTGCTTTTTCTTACCGTTGTCCTATATAAAGCTTTATCTGGATCCTTTAGCTGACGCCAGTGTTCTGTGTTAGCTGCAAGAGTGAGTTCTTGCAGCTTTTTCGTACGTTTTTTCTTTTTTTCGGAGATAACCTCTTTTCCAATTGAAAACTTTTATTATCTGATTCTGCAATGTGAGCTTTGTTCTTTATTTATGCCTTTCCGTAGTTTTGTCCCTGTAATCAAAGGCTTAATAAGTCATTCAGGTGATTAGAATGGTTCGGTGAATCAAAAGTTATGGCAATATTCTTATTGAAACCTTCTTACTTGTGTATAGCTGAGTTTTTTCAATGGGTCGCCGACGGAAATATGTAAGCTTAGAAGAAGCGAATGGAGAGAGGAATGCAAGGAGACGGCAGCGACGTGCCAATGCGACTGCTATTGACAGTTCTGGTAAATACCAAGGTGTTTATACTATGGTTATAAATGTATTTAACATGTATGAGCTGTGCAGAATAAGGACGTTATGTTATATCAATTCATGTATTAGTTATCCTGGTGTATTTAGTGAAGATGACTTAATGCATCAGAAAAAAGATCTTTGTTACTCTTTCTTGATAATACTCTTATTCTAGCTGATTTGTCGAGGTTTCATAAACTTACAATTAGTAGGAGAAATGCTGGGCTTTCAAGATATCAATTGTGCTAATACAAGTATCAATGAAATGTTTATTTCCCTGAATAGGTGCTGCTGCTACGATTGAACTTTCTGTATCTATCGAACAACCTTTCAATGGCCATTCAACTGTGGAATTGAGATATAAGGATAAGGTTAGCATCGACACTGAAGGAATAACAATCAAGATAAACAGCATGTTACGATGATCAGTTCGCATTCAAGAGATGGTTCTATCAGTCATGCGAGTAGCAACAGAACGAGAGAAGATTGTGCAGAAACATCAGTTAGAGGAATGCATGAATGTGTAGAAGGAACGCACGCAGAATCAACAGTTTAGCGTCGACTTCTAACAATAGTGTTGCTGGTTATTCAAGAGATATATGCTCAGTGTCCGTCATTGCTGATAGTAACGTTCTGTCTACGCCACCAAGCAAAAAGTGTAGGTCAGTTCGACAGATTGCTCATTCGCAATCTGAACAAGATACATCCCTTCTGACTCCAGAAAATCCTCCCACATTGCAAATATCATTGGTCTCATTCTAAAAACAATAAAAATAATTATTACATAGACATAAAAATCATCTAATACAAAAAAACTCATTAAAAATATCTTATAAAGAAAACATACTCTTCATTCAGTATAATAAACTCTTGAACCCGTATGTATCTCCCTTCAATAATAAATATTTGCAAGGGTAATACTTCAATCACAATAGCAAGAATTGCTACAACAAAAACATAAAGAATTACAAAAACTGTGATTATTAATCAAACATATATATATATATTTACTCAACCAAACGCAAATAAATACATCAATACCTAAGCTCGAATCTCCGGAATATCTCAAGGAACCCAAATTCGCAAACGGAGTAAAATTATATATATTATCAATTGGCAATCTAAGCGATGGATCGACCAACTGAATAAAACTATATTGCGTAATCACTAACTCGAAAGCTACTGTTCCAAGAACTAGCCGATTATTCGTTAATCTACGAACTGTCGCACTTCCTATCCTATATAATACGTGGAATATAATTGTAGCACGCCATCTAAAACATGAACATCATTTAAATAGACAATCGCTTGAATCCGATCACCCTGCGAACAATAATTCTAAAATATGAACGTAAATGAAATAAAGTAAAAAAAAAAAAAGAGAATAGTTCTTACTTGCCAAATTATCAGCAAAAACATAACGCTGATACCTACGTCCCATATAATGAGCATGCCGAATAAGGCTTTTTTCTACCACTACAACCCGAATAACCCATGCACAGATATTATCATTTAATTGACTAATAGACACACGATTCATTTCCATAACAATGCAAACAAAATTTACAGACTTACAAACCACTACTCCAAACTCCTATATCAAAATAATTTTTTTATAAACATACTACTGCAACACTATTGTATTCCTACCAGCTACTATAAAAACTCATCACCAAAATACTTGAGAAGAAAATGAACAACCACACACCACGCAACCTTTAACAAGACATTCCACATTCTTATAGAACAAAACCTGCACATCGATTCACAAAATAACACATGACATAATAGTTGTCACACAACTATGAACCAAACTGCCAAGTGTCACCTTCAACAAAAATATATGACACCCATGCATACACAAACAAAACCAAACTCGCCACCGCACATAAAAACCTGCCACAGCTCACCCACATTTCGACAACGCAAATGTTTGACACCGAACTACCTACCATCAATTAAATTAGACTAACACAGATTGGGGGCAACCTCGCGCGTAGCGCGAGGCTTAAGAAACTAGTTTACTTATAAATGCGAGTGTGTTTCTTTTGCTTCAGCTTTTTATTTTTATTTTTATTTTTATTTTTCTGAAAAAGCCATTTGAGATGTACTCTCTCATAAGTTATTAAATAAACTTTTGAGCTTAAAAATAAAATTCACTACAGGACATAGAAAAGTAAATGAGAACACCACAAACAGAATTTATCTCAAAAAACTTGGAATTTACTATTTTAAAGAACATGAAAATAGCAATTTTTTGTTTGTAGGGGGGGTATTCTAAAAAATGAATAAACTTTTAGGTCATCTGAATTTTATTCCTAAAAGTTTGATTTTTTTGAAATTCTCCTTTTGGATTAGCTATTTTTTGGGGTATTTTTGAAAAATTTTACTATAACAAAGTTTTTAAAATATATTTTAAAATATTTTTAGAAAATATTTTAAAATATTTAAGAATAATAGAGTTTTTAAAATATATAATGAGTTATTTTTTGAATATTTAAAAATATTTAGGGTATGTTTGGTTCCCCATAAAATTAGGGTTTAGAATTAGAATTGGGCCCTAAATTTCAAATATGTTGTTTGGATACTGCTTCACTCAAAGAATTAGAATTGAATCTGAATTCTACTGGTCCAATTCTATGAGTTAAATTCTTTACTGGACCAAAAGAATTCTAATTCCAATTCCACAACTAAATCTTGAGAAACGGGTCTACACGCGGATCTTGTGGGTAAAAAATTAAAAACGGGTCAACTATGTAAGCAGACCTCTCTCCCGATCTAATTAATCATTTTTCCTCAGCCGCAAGTGCTTCTGCTCTCCGCCTTCACCTCCACCCTAACATTTTGCCTCTTCCACCACCGTCTCCCGCATCGCCTTTTGCTTCTCCAGCCATCCCTCTACCCTTCGCCACTCCTGCCACGCATCTACCCATCACCTCACCAATCACAAGACTGCTCCGAGTGATCTCTACTTACCCGTGCCTAATTTTCTCGAACTGGGTTCTTCAGTCCGGAAGGTAACAACTAAAAGCTCACTCTTTTTTTCCTTTGCCTTCGATTTTTAACTTTGCAGCATTGAATATTGAATTCTGAATTTCTTTGGCTGGCAAAATTTTGTACAAGAAAGTGATTTTGATGTCTTTCTTCAAGAGAGTTTGGTTAATTAATAGGCTCTAATGCTTAATTACAAACCACTGGTTGAAACTGTCTTGACTCTCCACAAACGGCAGGTCTCATCGTACTTAGCTGATTGCACACACTCATTGAATTGAGGGTTGATATCAAAGTGGGTGGCATATGATTCTAGGTAGTCAATGAATTGTTTCTTGGTGGCGTACTCAGGGTAATGATCAGGGAAGGGGAACTTATTAGCTATCCCCAATAACAAGACAGAAACGAAACCATGTACATTTTACCTTTCATATCCATTTCTGTTCAGGTGGACTTGTTCAAGTTTTGTTTGGCTCATTTCTTGTCTTGTTCATCAGATGTCTAATGACAAAAGAAGTTCCTTTGCACCTGTTTCTCTGGCTCAGTATATCTGATGCCGTCTTCCATACAAACAAAAACTTGGTCCTTAAATTAATCCAGGATCAATCGAATCTTCCCTTGTACTACTATTATATATCATTTGTCTAAATTATACTACTGCTTCATATGGATTGCTGGTGGTAGTATTTTAACTTCACTCTGATGGATTTTCTGAAAAAGTTTAAATGAATATAGTTTGAAGGTTTTGTACACAGAATATACCTACGAAGAATGAACAAGCAAATATAGTAGATAAATACTCCGAGAATATAGGAGAAAAGCACGTAATCATGACCAGACCTAAGTAGTGGAGTAATTGTTGACTGAGGTACACGAGGATGTCTGTAAAGCTAAATGATTCTAGTTGTTTCGAGATTCTGAGCAACAAATGGAGCTGGAGGCTAGTGCCTACTCCTACTGAAGTTGCTCCTTCCTTGAATAATCTGGTGACGCCATGACGAATTGATAGAATTCTGGTTAAGATTCCAAGCTGTTAAAGCCAAGTGAATGTGAGGGTCAGGCCAAATGAATCTAAATTTCTCCCAAAAATTAAGGGTGGGGTGTGTAGGCAAATTGATCCTGTTGAGGTGATCTAAAATAACAGTTAGCTGCATAAGTGAATAACAAAACAAATATCAAGTGTTCATTGTAGATGTTTCTGGTGGCCATTGCTTCATGAAGAGATGTTCAGAAAACTAAAGAGAAATGGCTTTTACTTTTAGCAATACAATGGACATTTTGCTTTAGTTTTTTCGCATAGAGGCCCTGGCAACTTTGTATAAATTCTCCTTCTGCTCTGTGTTATGCAATATTGTTCACTGTAGTTGGTTTCTGTTTGTGTTACTGAGGTCTATGCCACTCTCAGGATCCGTTTGGTTCCATGGAAAACGTCTTACCCTTAAAAATATATTCCATGCATCCAAATTATCCAAGAAAATATTGTTTTATTTTTTCAATTATTTAAAGACTCTTGAATAGGTTTTTAAATGCTTCTCGGTGAAACTAGCCAATTTCTATTGGTACTACCTACCTTTTGTACTACTTGACACCCTTCCTCACCTCAGGCAAAGGCAATTACTGACACAATCATTCGTAAATTTCAGATGTAAGGTTAAGATATATCATCCCACATATTTTTAGTGCTTTAGCACGAGCAATGTTTATTGACTATCAAATTAGACAAGGCCATCATGGAAGTTGAAATTTGATAGGAACTTATTCGGACTTAATTTAATATTAGAATGGTCATTTATTGAAGAATAGTAGCAATGTATAATTGTGCTTCTCTCTCTCTCTCTCTCTCGCTAAAATCACTTTGTTTGCATATTCATCTATTGGAATTTCTTGTAAGATACAAAACTCAAACTTTTATAATAGGCACAAGTTATGACTTTCCTCCCCAATTCATATCATAGAGTAGGTTTTTGATTTTCTAAAATTTAAAGTTCTTAACTTTAAAAAAGTATCAAGGTTTTAACTTGATAAATATTAACTACTTTTTCAAGTGAGAATATACAGTTATTTTTTATTTAATTTAATTTAATTAAGAAGAAAAGAAACAAGAATAATATTTTTTTGAAGAAAAGTAACTAATTTTTTTTCTTTAAAGCTTTAGTAACAATTAGTTAAATGCAAGAAAAAATAAATTATTAAAGGCACTAATTGGTTTTTTCCTTAAAGCTTTAGTAACAATTAGCTAAATGTTAAAAAATTATTATATAGTAAAAGAAAAGAAAATTTTTATGTAAGCAAGTGTTAGTTGGAAACAATTCTAATTTTTAATGAATTCTTCTCCCATCCAAACAAAGAATTTGAAATTCCAAATGAATTCTGTATCAATTCTATGCATTTTCCAAACAAAAGAATTTCAAAGTTTTGGAATTCCAATTCATGGAATTCTAATTCTATAGAATTCTAATTCCAATTCAATTCCAATTCTGTTGAACCAAACGCACCCTTAGACTACTTTTTAAAGTACCTTTTAGAGTACTTTTTAAAATTTTTTATATAGTATTTGAAAAAACTAATTTTTGAAAAAATAGTGAATCCAAACTGATTACAAGTGTAGTGTTTACCTACAATACCTTGCGCAAAGCAAAGATCAAATTCTTGAGAAAATATAATGAGTTTAACCACTTAATCCAATGATTGTTCTTGCTGAAACTTTTAATTTCAAAGCTGAGGAAAAAAAAAAGATAAAAAGATAAAGGGAAGAGGTAGAGTACAAAATTCAATCCAATATAAAAGTAAATGATGTCTAATCCAAATTACCACGTCCTTCAATTGTATATTAATCAAATTTCCAGAAATTTCAATCAAACCCACCCCTCATAATATAGTAAATCACCGTCAAGCCTCATTATAACCCTAGGCTACTTTGGGAGTTATGATAAAAAGAAAGAAGAGTAATGGAATGATAAGTTATTAAAGAAAATAAAAGAAGGGAAAGGAGAAGAAATTTTGATCTTATTTGAGAGTTTTTAGAAGGGAACGATTTTGGATATACATATCAATAAAGTTTCGTGAGGATAAAATGGACAATTTAAAGAAAGTTCTGTAAGCTTCCCATGCGTTTTCCTTTGCCTTCCACCCCTTTTTGGTCGGAAAAAGATTTACAAATTCATTTTCCTTTACTTTCCGCACTTGGGATGCTTCAAAATCCGTTCGTTCCATTTCCTTGCCGTCTCACTTGAAGGTCCCAAACATAACGTTTCCCTCCCTTTTCTTTTCTTCTCTCTCTTTTTTTCGTTTTTCGCTGAAATCTCACCTTCTTTAATTATTTTTCCACTTCTTTCTCAAAGAATTTTCAGCTTCGTACCTCTCCGCACATAATTTATTCAGACGCTATACTTCTTCAATTGCCTTCCTCTCCCTTGTGGCTGTTATCTCTTGTATCATTCGCCCTTTTTCTCCCTATTTTTGAAACAGCCCCAAATTCTAGGTTTTACGTTCAATTCGCTACGCCTTTCTGGTAATTTTCTTCCTCACTTTACTTTTCCTTCAATCAGACGCCTCTATATCGCTTCTCCCATTCGTATGTAGATAATTATTGGTTTTTTTCCCTTTTTGTTGAGCATTAGGTCAGGGTTTAAATCAGGGTTTGAAGTGTGCAAAATTCTTTATGCATGCATTGATAAATTTGTTTAAAAGATTTAATCTTTAATTGTTACAGCTGATTCTGGAGTGAATTAGACTGAAAATTGTACTTTTGTTGATGGGTTTTGTTAGCTTCTGATTTTTTCAGATTTCATTTGACCTCTATATTCAGTTCACGTGATCACCTATGTTTATTAAATTTTAGAAATTTCGCGTTTGATCTCTTGGTTGTGAAGCGCTATATGCATAATCTTTTATCTAGGTTGATGTTTGGGATGATTTTTTTTTTGCTGGGATTTTACACTTTAGTATCTGTTTCGAGCATGAATTACTTTTCGAGAACTTAATTCGATAAAATAGCCAAAAATTTAGCAAAAAACAGTAGCTTATGACTCAATAGACAATTGTTGTGTTGTTTCTGTGGCTCCCTTCTGTGGTTTGGTGGCAATCAGAAAGCAGACATTGCTAATGAACTGTTAGAGCACATTCGAGAGTGCTAGCTGTGTTTTCCTGCCTAGAGAGAGAGAGAGAGGGGGGGGGTTTTGATTGTTACTTGCCTTATTTGTCCCTTCTGCCCTTCCACATTTTCTTCCATGGGCATTTAGGTAGGAAGGTAGGATAAGATTATGTAGTTTCTTACTTAAGATGTTTGGTCTTTAAACAAAACACTTCACAGTTGAGCAAGCTGGATTTACAACAATGGTGAGGTTTTTTGGCTACCAGTTGAGATTTCTTTTTACAATAGTTGACTTTATAAAAGAAAATCCATCTGACAAAGCTATCAAGTGCCATGACGACAGTAGTCTGGATTTTCTTATTCATGATTAGCCCTTTTTTATTATCCATAATTCTGTTATCATTATTTTTATTATTCATACTTTTTCCCTCTTTTGGTTGGCCCTTTGGCCGCCCTTCTGACTAGTTAAGAGAGGAGGGTCCGATGACCCCTTTTTTTTTTTTTTACTTTGGCCTTTCTTTTTTTTTTTTTTGGGTGGTGACCATTGCTTCTCTTTTTTTTTTTTCCTTTGGTTGGCCTTTTGGTCAAAGTCGCCAGCAAGTGCTGGCGACCTTTGCTTCTTCTTCTTCTTTTTTTTTTTTTTTTTTTAACTTGAGTTGGCCAAAAGGCCAACCCTTTCCTCTTCTCTTTTTTTTTTGTCGGCTTTGTTCAGCAACAACGGCCCTGCTTTTTTTTTTTTTTCCCAACTTTTCAACAGATTTGGGGTAGATTCTATTCCATCCCATACTAAAATTTAATACACTATTTTCATAAATCTGACCATGAATCTTCCAAAATTTTTCATGCAAGCATAAATTTATCGCAATATGCATATACATAAAGTCTCTAAAATAGTTCATAAAATTAATAAGACTTAAGAGAAAAGCTTTAATGCACGTTCGGAACTTACAGGTCTAGACGCTTAATTGTCTGCTTGTTCGACGGTGACATCTTCTTTTTCTCCTCTATTCTTAGTTGTTTCTTGCTCTATGGGGAGGCAGACAAAGGAAAGGTAAAAATGATATTATTTTTCTCTCTATTGTTTTGACAAAATCCTAAACCCTAACAACTACCCACTAGTAGGTGGTTTAGATAAGAGTTTTAGTTTATTATGAACTCTTATCCCATCTTATCTCCTTATTAAGCCTAATTAATCCTTTACCCTATCCTACTAATAAGTTTTATTATTATTATTATTATTATTATTTTACCCATATCAATTTTAACTTTTTAATTAATTGAGCAAAATAAAATAATAAAAAAAATGAGCAAGGACGTGGGTTTTACTAGAAGTGGCAATTTCGGATATGATCTGAAAACACAACACGAATTTAACACGAAATTAATCAGTTTGGGTTGAGGTTTCGCAGGTTCGGATTAAAATCGGGTCGAACTCGATGAACCCGAAAAGAAAACGGGTCGAATTCGGGTCAATCCGTGGGTGACCTGATATGACCCAATAACCCATTTATGAATTAAAAATAATTTAATAAACATAAAAATTATTTTATTTAACTAAACTAAGTTTTTTTTTGCAAAGGCATTAATCACTTAATCCTAAATGAATTTATTTAACTTGTGTGAAGTTGAATTATTATATTTTAGACAAATAATGTATTATATTATTTTTTACTTTTATACTGTTTTAATTTATTTTATATTTGGGTTTGGGATAAAACACTTTTACGGTGTTTTAATTTATTTTAGATTTGGTTTGGAATTATTTATTTATAATTTTATTACTTGATTATGTAATTAGTCTTTGTGCGAATTAGTTTTATTAGAAATTACAGTAGTAAATTAATAAATTAAATTAAGTTTTGGATCATTTCGGGCTGACCTGCCAACCTGAAATTTTTGCGGTTCGGGTCAAGTATTCCTGACCCGTTTCGGGTTGGCGGGTTAGGTTTCGGGTCAACCTGAACCGTCAACCCGATTTGGGACCCGATTGCCATTTTACATAGAGCCCTATGAAGAATAGCGAATTAGATAGAAAAGCCAACATTTTTTTTTCTTTCCTTTTATAAAACACTCCATTGTTGTTTCGCAAATTCTTTCACTTATTTAGCCTATTTTAGACTCCACAGGAGATAATGATGACGGAGGAAGATGATGATTATGTTGAGTACATCCCAGTTGCAAAGAGGAGGGCATTAGAAGCCCAGAAAATATTGCAACGGAAAGGTAAATCTTCTACCCTGGAAGAAGAGGAAGCTGAAAAATTGAAGCTTGTAGAAGCAAAGCCTAGTTTGCTAGTAAAGGCCTCACAGTTGAAAAAAGAACAACCTGAAATTAGCCCTACTGAACAAATGGTACAGCAGGAGAAAGAGATGATTGAGCATCTCTCTGATCGCAAAACTTTGATGTCTGTTCGGGAGTTGGCTAAAGGGATTACTTACACGGAACCATTGTTTACGGGGTGGAAACCGCCGTTGAATATAAGAAGACTGTCTAAGAAAGTGTGTGATGCAATAAGGAAGCAGTGGCATATTATTGTGGATGGCGAAGATATTCCTCCACCAATTAAGAATTTTAAGGATTTGAGATTTCCTGACCCGATTTTGAAGAAGCTGAAAGCGAAGGGGATTGTGCAACCAACCCCAATTCAGGTTCAAGGTCTTCCTGTTATATTAGCAGGAAGGGATATGATAGGCATAGCATTTACGGGTTCTGGTAAGACACTGGTGTTTGTTTTGCCACTGATCATGGTGGCACTTCAAGAAGAAATAATGATGCCAATTGCCCCTGGAGAAGGGCCATTTGGTTTAATTGTCTGTCCATCACGAGAACTTGCAAGACAAACTTATGAAGTTGTGGAGCAGTTTCTTGCACCCATGAGGGAGTACGGTTATCCAGAGTTAAGGCCATTGCTTTGCATTGGTGGAGTTGACATGAAGTCTCAGTTGGAGGTTGTGAAGAAAGGAGTTCACATTGTGGTTGCTACGCCAGGAAGACTCAAAGATATGCTTGCAAAGAAGAAAATGAATCTTGACAGTTGCAGGTAACTTTGTTCTCCTTGGACTTAACTAGTTGTATGTTGTGCTTGGTATTTTTTGCTCTCTCTGTTTGCCTTGTGAATCACATATTATGAAGCTGTTTTCTTTCTAAGTACCAAGCTAATATTATCTGTATTTTTGGTGTTATATTTGGCACCAAATATACTTGGTGTCTGTTCTTAGTCCTTGTGATGATGACTGGTTCTGTGAGAAGCAAATGCTCTTTAATGTCATCTATTAGTTTTTGATATGCATGATACTTTGCCATGTTAGAGGTCAATCTTAAGTGTTGAGAGGATTTGTGATCTCTGTGTTCTATTGGAAAATAGAAGAGCATAATTTCTTTTCAGATATTGTTATGTATGAATGCATGCTTTGGTTAAATGTAGAATGTGTAGACATCAATTGGACATACAACCATTAGGACTTTCTAGACTTTCTAGTCCATTCCTCTCTTATTCTCCCACCCCACTTCTCATCATTTGAAATGATATCATTGAAATCCCCTGCAATGATCCACTTGTCACCCCACTTAATAACTTTCCATTGTTCCTTTCTAATAAGAGCATCACAGCTAGCGTACAAACCTATAAACCACCAGTCTTGTTGTGACTCCTGGTCATTCAGATGAGCTTCTAAGGTGAAAGCTGATTGGAGTACCTGTACCATTTTAACTTCCCTTCTCCACATCAAAGCCATACCACCTGATCTGTTCATAGCTTCCACTACCATACTCTCCTCAAAACCAAGTTTCTTCCTAACATTCTCCATAGACCTTGCTTTGTTCTTAGTCTCACTAAGGAAAATCATATTAGGGGAGAGGAGGTTATTAGCCTCCTTCAGCTGGGGAATTGTCAGGGGGCTCGCTCCCTGCACCTTGGCAATTCCACACCAGCACTCTCATATTCCTTGGGGAGGCCAGCCTAACCTGGCCTCCACCCCCTCAGATATGATCTCTTCACCTCCTATTCCTTCACTCTGCTTATTCCTCTTTAAGTTCAGCTCAGTCATCGCAATATCCTCCATATCCATCTCTATCTGGCTACTCTTTCTCTTTCCTTGAGTTTCCAACATCACACTATTTCCATTCAGCTCTCTCAAAGGTCGTCTGGCTCTAACTTGTGGTTTATACTGCCTCTTTCCTCCCTTGACCTGTTTGATGTTTGGTTCCTGCTTCTGTTCTCCAGTATCCATTTCCATTTGTACTGTTTCTTCTCTATCCTCTATCTCCTTATTCTCCTTTACCTTCACTAGTTCCCCTTGGCTCTCATCCCCTTGTTGCTTAAGGTTATCCTGAACTGTTACCTCCCCTCTACGTCGCTTTTTACTCTCTATCAGTTCCTTTTCAACCCCTTCAACAGGCGTGATCCTTCCATTTCCTCCTGGCATTTTTAGTTCTAGTAGACCTCTTGCCATACTCCCGGATTCACCTTCCCTCTTACCTTTTCCTTGGTTCCTTTCCTGCATTTTCTGGATTTCTGCTTCTCCTCCTAGGAAGTTTTCATCCATTAGTTGTCCTTTAACCTCCAGGTTGGAACTTGTCTTGCTTACAATCTCAGTTCTAACATTCACCTTCTGTAATTCCTCTCCTAGACCTAGTCCCTTTGCACCTCCTCCCTCCTTGTGGATTAGCTCTCCATTTTTAAAACCCCAGACAGCTTTACCCTTTGTATATCTGTTGTCTGACTGGTCTTTCTGTGGTGATCGCTTTCCCCGGCTTGCTCTCATCCACGGTCCATACTGGTTGTCTACCTTATGCTTTCCCACCCCCACCTCCACTTTACAGCTCCTTTCACTTTGCCCCACTATCCCACATTTATAGCAAAAATCAGGGCACCTTTCATACCTGAAAGATAACCATTTAATAGTTCCATTTAATTGGACCGTAGTTCCTCTCATCAAAGGCTTGGAGATGTCTGCTTCCACTAGGATTTTTAGGTGCCTTCCTTCCTTGCTTCCAGTTTGGGGAACTATCACTTCTCTTACTTCTTTGAAGACCTTCCCTATCTTCCGACCCACTTTTGATATCCAGTGCACAGGTAAATTCCAAACTTGGATCCATAGTGGTGCAGTTCTAAAAGCCCTGTCATCTTCCTCTATCCCTTCAGTCCATTTGTTTATCACCAGGATTTGATTATCCAAAATCCAAGGCCCTCCCCCTAAGATCCTTTCCCGCTCATTTTCAGATGGTAAGAAAAATTGAAAAAGGTTGGGACCAATTCAACAATCTTCAGTTCCTTTCGGTACCCCCAAGCAGTGTTAACAAAATTTTTTACTCCTACAAAATTAGCCACTTTTTCCCCAACTATTTTCCCTACCAAGCTTGCCTGACATTCTCTTATTGCAGTATTCACATCTCCAAGATCGAAAGCTGCTCCACCCAAAGCTTAACAGAGAAGAAAAGGAAAAGAAAGAAAAATTCCCAAAGAAGCTGCTTGTAGGAAGCTAAATACTAATATACCTGAATTAATGCACCTACTTAATCTGCAAGGAACTGTAGTAAATTGGATTTAAAGGTACCTGTCTCATGCATTAACTGGTGGCCTGGATACTAAGCTAGTTGGAAGTGATCCACCTCTTTGTTCCACTACCAGGAGCTAACTTGTCCACATTTCTTCTCGTAACTTTTGGTGCTCCTTACTTTAATGCGTATTTATTTCTGGTTCAGCTATGATGCCTCCTTTTCGCTTGTCTGAACTGGTTTTAACTTTCAGTGAGAAAAAAAGGTTTAGTATCTCTAAGAATCCCTCCTTGTTAGCAGATTAGATACTTTTCCTAGCAAATGCCTGGTTCAAGCGCAAATTTTTGGAGCCAATCTCTAGATTTTTGAAAGTTTGAACTCTCATGAACAGAGAGAAAGAAGCTCTCTTCCCGAGAGAGAAAAGTTTGAACTCTCACGTGGAGAGAAAAGTTTTGTATGTCAGCAGTTCTTATTGGTATTCACTGTGTTGCAAAAGTTTCTATTCTGAATCCAAGTGATGAATTAAATGATAGTAAAAAGAATGTTTATGTTGTAGTGTTGTTACTTTTTTTTTTGTTTTTCCAAAAAGCTTGTTTATTGAAATAATGGACTGCTTAGGAAGAGTATATGTTGATATCATCATTATCTACACAAGATGCTACTGCTAGTATCTGGATTTGGAGGTAAATACACAATATAAAGCTACAACATGATCTTCAAAGTTGGTATAGATAATGTATTCTGGACATCATTGGAGAATTACTGGGAACTGGAAGAAAGATTTGAAACCAAAATTTCTGTGTCATTAAAAAACTATTTTGGTATAATACAGCAGCATTTGACTTGTGAAAACAGAAAAAGAGGTCCTACTTCAGGTAGTGGTCATCTGAGAGCTGACAATTAGGTAGAGTTGTTAATCCACCTGACGGAAGAAGCCTTTCTGCCTAAAAAGGAATGATCCGTTGGGTTCGGGATTGCTCTCTCCGCCAATCTATTCAAAGCTGGAATTAGACCTGAGTCGGGCGGAAGAAGAGGCGTGGGGGGTTGGGGTGGGGGAGCTCTCTGTTCCTGGTTCTCCAATTTGAAAATTTCTATAAAAAGTTAGTAAGTAATCAATAGACAATGACATAATACTGGTGCAAGTAGTTGGAGTTGGAATCTGACCAACATGTAATCCATCATCAGCTTTAGACTATTTAACTAAAACTTCTACCTGATGTTTTAGACACTGGTGGCTGCATATGATTTTAGAAGATCAAGGAGCTAACTAATATGATGTTTTTCTTGATTTCTGGAGAATTTAAATTTTCATGTCTGTCAAGGTAGTATACCTGTTGCTTGCAACTCCAATGGATCTTAGAGATGTCTAACGACAAAAACTAGGTGTATGGAAGCTGAAACTTGTACTTGTTGCTACGTTTATAACTGATGGTGTGTATGGTTGAAGAATGAGTTCAACTGACATTGATGTGGGGTGCTGGTGGTTAAGCAAATATAACTTTCTTATTTTTTGGGTGTGGTGCTGATTTAGGATCTAAGTTTCTTGAAAGAGTAGAATTCATAATTTCAAATGGGTGTAGTTTTTGCTCTTTGGATCTGTGCTATTTATTCTGATGGCACTTAAACTAGCAAGAACATACAGAGTTATGTTTTACACCATTGTTAGCTGCTTCTTTCTACTTTTCTATTCTCTTAAATGTTGGACCTCAAACTTACCACTTTGTTTCTTATGCAGGTATTTAACATTAGATGAAGCAGATAGGTTGGTGGATTTGGGTTTTGAAGATGACATAAGAGAAGTCTTTGATCACTTTAAAGCTCAGCGTCAAACTCTTTTGTTTTCTGCCACAATGCCCACAAAGATCCAAAAGTTTGCAAGAAGCGCATTGGTTAAACCCGTTGTGGTTAATGTGGGAAGAGCTGGAGCGGCAAACCTTGATGTGATTCAAGAGGTGGAGTATGTTAAGCAAGAGGCAAAGATTGTTTACCTCCTTGAGTGCTTGCAGAAGACACCTCCTCCTGTTCTGATATTCTGTGAGAATAAAGCTGACGTTGATGACATTCACGAATATCTTCTGTTAAAGGGCGTTGAAGCAGTTGCAATTCATGGAGGAAAAGATCAAGAAGAGAGAGAATATGCTATCAAGTCCTTTAAAGAAGGCAAGAAAGATGTGTTGGTTGCCACTGATGTTGCCTCAAAGGGTTTGGACTTTCCAGATATTCAGCACGTGATTAATTACGACATGCCAGCAGAAATAGAAAATTACGTTCACAGGATTGGTCGTACTGGAAGATGTGGGAAAACAGGAATTGCAACGACATTTATCAACAAAAATCAGAGTGAAACTACACTTCTAGATTTGAAGCATTTGCTGCAGGAGGCAAAACAGAGAATACCTCCAGTGCTGGCAGAATTGAATGATCCAATGGAGGATGTTGATGCAATCACGAATGCTAGTGGAGTCAAAGGCTGTGCTTACTGTGGCGGACTTGGTCATCGGATCCGTGATTGTCCCAAGTTGGAACATCAAAGGAGCACACAAATAGCAAGTTCAAGAAGAGACTACTATGGATCTGGGGGCTATCGCGGGGAAATATGAGTTTTTTCCTTTGGATTGTGCCAATGAGTTTGTAAATGGAAACTGTTTGAAGGTAGAATATATTTTGTTGTAGTTGTTAACGTAATGATGTATCACAATTTTTCTTCTCTTTTTTGCGATAAATATTGTGGAAGCCCTAGACATAGGTGCGTCTTTATTTCCTTTTCCTTTTATTGTCAAATGGTAGAAGAGCATGTTGCAAATCCCATGAGGGAAAATATTGGGGAACGGTTCTGCACGCGCCCTCCTTTACATGGTGTCACAGACAATTCTATACTACCTTGCTGTTCTTGTACAGTTGAACGTTACGTTACTTAGGTGTAAACTGTCACTTGTTTTTTTTTTTTGGTTACCCGCCCAGTATCCGAAGCTTTTTGCACCGACTAATCCGGATCCGACCCGCATCGCGCACCTGATTATGATAGGTGAGTCTTTCAACAGGGATGTTTGCATACACTAGGCTTCGAACATGAGACCTGCTTAAGCGAATCCGAACAGCTTAAGCGAATCCGAACCGCTTACCACTCGGACCAACCCATGTTGGTTTCTTGGTGCTGGTAATGTCACTTGTTTATGACACACGAGGTAAGGCTGCTAGGTATTCAGCTGATCTCATTCCTGACTCCCTGATGAAGATCATCTCTGAATTATGGGGCATGCTGAACTTGGGCGGGTTTGCTCTGCTCTGGAACGTGTGCCTACAGTTTCATGGTGTGAACTTTATGCGAAACACATCTTTTAGGCGCATTATGAGAGGTACTCTGATGATTATGCGAAACACATCTTTTAGAATGAAATTTTTATGATGATGTTGATGCCAGTACTCTGATGATTGATGTCTAGCAATTGTTAATACATGAAATATTTCTGAGTATTTGTACATATTAGCTTTCATCGGCCATTGGGATTATTATTTTGTGAAAAGTAACTACAAACGATTTCAATGATGAGTTCATAACTCGTGCCGAAACATTAGTTTGAGTATTATGTTTAGCTTCAGCTGAGGAATTTGCCAATTTTCCCAAGAATTGCTAAAGCTTTTCTACAATAATTTTACTGATTTTGTGTCTAGCTTTGTCAAAAAACTGCTAATACCCTAAAGTGGTATCACCAGAGACAATTTTGACTAACTCTGAAAGATTTGACTCATACGAAAAGGATTACTGGAAAAGTCACAGACAAGATTTTTCATTCTGGGTTTAATAAGGGTTTGAGTTATGTAAGGTAATGTTTTCTTTTTCCTTCACGCACCCCCCCCCCCCCGCCCCCCAAGTGGACACTTTCTCCTTCTAAGTAAGTTGCTGTAGTAAATTCTATTTCAGTGTCCCCGTAGTTACTGCTTGACTTAGTTTTTGACTATGACATTTGACATGACATGTTAGTTATGCATTGGCATGATTTCTATTTTGCTGCCAGATACCCTGCTAATACTACACTACTACATGGAAACCATGAAAGCAGACAACTAACCAAGGTCTCTCTCTCTCTCTTTACTTCTCTCGAGAAATTTCCAATTTGATAATGAATTTTAAAAAGTTTCTACAAAAGGAGTGTTTCAAGTATAGACTTCCGTTAAGGAGTCTTCACATTTGTAAAATGCGGACTTAATGAATTCGTTTGACAAATACGATGGCCCCTTGAATTTTCAATTCACAAAAAGGAAAAAAAAAATTACTTCAGACCTCGCATTTGTCAGGCACGAGGTCATGGAACTCGCATTTAACCTATGCGAGGCAGGGAGCCCTTTATATTTCAATCCAAGGCTCATGCGTTTCTTTTCTTTTCTTTTTTGTAAAATTAAGCAGGCTGTTTATTTTAGAGTGTGGATTTTGTTTTTTGTTTTGTAAAATTATGGGGGATGAATTTGTAGGTTATTAAGTGATTGCCAAAAAAAATCCATTAATCTTGAATTTCACGTTAAAACCATACTGAATGATTATTGATGTAATCAAGAGTAAATCATTATTTTAGCACTTATGTAATGTTTAAAGAAGATATTAACTAAGCACTAATATTACTTAATTGGACAGATGCTTCCACATACTTCAGTAATTCAACAAAATTGGTACCCCAAATGCCATAAACAACTTTGTTCCTATCCCTGTGTCCCACATCGTTTGTTAGGAGTGTGAGTGAGATGGGTGCACCCAAAAGTCAGCTAGCCTTTTGAGGTGTATCTTGTGGGGTTAATTTAGGTATTGTTTGTGAAAATTCTTGCCAAAAAGAAACAAAGACCAGTGGAGAGGTAAAAAACGGGTGTGAGTGAGTGCTAATTAGTGCTTAGTAGAGGCTTCCCTGTTCCTATCCCTGTGTCCCACATCATTTGTTAGGAGTGTGAGTGAGTAGTACTTAAGTTCCATGAGTGCACCCAAAAGTCAGCTAGCCTTTTGAGGTGTATCTTGTGGGGTTAATTTAGGTATTGTTTGTGAAAATTCTTGCCAAAAAGAAACAAAGACCTGTGGAGAGGTAAAAAATGGGTGTGAGTGAGTGCTAGTTAGTGCTTAGTAGAGACTTCCCTGTTCCTATCCCTATGTCCCACATCGTTTGTTAGGAGTGTGAGTGAGTAGTACTTAAGTTCCATGGGTGCACCCAAAAGTCAGCTAGCTTTTTGAGGTGTATCTTGTGGGGTTAATTTAGGTATTGTTTGTGAAAATTCTTGCCAAAAAAAAAATATAAACAAGCTCAATAGCTCCTCTTATCATACCAAGCTTTCTTAAAAGAAATTTCGGAGTTAAAATTTTCCTTCATGGAGGATTTTTTTTTTAAACTTTGAACTAGGTATCATCCTCAATATCGCATAAAATACGACTAACAATCACTGAAGAAGTCATTGCTTTTCTTATCAATCTTCACTATTGTTTTCTTTTTCCACGGTTAAACAGAAAGGGACATTCTCTCTCTCTCTCTCTCTCTCTGCTTTTTTTTTTTTAATGGCAAACTCCATTCATAGATGAGGGATGCTAACCTTTTATTTTATTAAACCATAAAGTAAATAAACAATACAAGAGTTTGGAATGAGCATACGTGACCTGAATATAATCATGACAACTACTACGAAATGGCTAGCCAAAAAGAATCTATGTAAACACATATGTACCATCTAATAGCACGCTTTCTGAAAGAAGTCATCTATGCTCTATCTAAAGAAAATGATCATCGAGCTAGAGCTAGAAGAGAGTCCAAGGAAGTGTGTATCAGCTATGAGAAGTTTTTTTTTTTTTTTTTTACGTAAAAAGGGATTTTATTGAATAGAACATGAATGTACACAAGAGTAGAGGAATCTGCTACACAAAAGTACTTCTACAACCAATTAAGCTATACAATAATACTACCACAATGAACTAAACTCCAATTGAGCAGACTATAGAGCCTCTTGTGCATGAATAGTTTTGGCAGAGATATCCCAGAATTCTTTCTTATTTAACTCTTTTAACGCCGTCTTTACCTCTTTCAGTTTCAAACAGAAAGTCCTCATAGGGTCACTTTGAAATTCAGTACGCCATGCCTTATGAAGTAGCTGAGGGAAATCATTGTGAGACATCCAAAATCCATGAAATTTGAAAGGCTTAGCTATGAGAAGCCCTCTTAGATAAATGATCCGTGACATGATTAGCTCCCGGAAACAATGTGAAATTGATATAAATGCTTGGGAGAGTTGCCGTAGCTCCTCCATCTCCAACAATATGGATATGACAACTTGCTAAGCAGAGTGTTAACCAAAGCGAGTCAAGCTGTATATGGAACCTGTTATAAGTTCTGTTCAAACATTGAGGTACACAAAACAACACAGCCTTGATCAATTTCCTGATATATGTACAGGAAGTGATCAGTTCAATTATCTCAAAAACCAACATAAACTACCACCTACAAGCCTTGTGAAATTTCTGATCAAGTTAATATGTTTCTGGATGCTTATCCAACCATAAATTCCATTATAAGGAAAAGTCAAACACTTTAAGCATACAATTTACAATCACTTGCTTCAAACACCAGAAAATTCATGACAGCTATAAGAAATAAACTCTTCAATTTGGTTCAAGAATTTTGGATTGGACTGGTGTCCATGATGTACCAAGATCATTTTAACCCCTGTTGCTAAGGTAACATAAAGCAAGGCATTCTGCAATAATTTAACTAGGTGGCAGAACTAAAAGGCTAACTACGCAAGTGAGACCAAAAATGAATAGAATGCTAAGAAGTCCAAGAGGTTAAGTTCGTTTCTAGCATATTCTCAATATGCTAAGAAGTCCTAGAGGTTAAGTTGGTTTCTAGAATATTCTCCATATGCCATCGTCAAGAACTAGAAATTATGCCATTGTTTCTTTGCTTTTTAGAAACTAATATACCATTGTCAAACTCAAACTTCATGGCATTAGAATTTCTTCAAAAAGTGACCCTTATACAGGTTGTATGCCCCAATCCCCAACTCTTGCTTCTACCAAGCTTGCAATTTTTTCCATGGTTGATTGTATGAATAGATTTAAAAAAAAAAATAAAAACAGAGGAGTTGTACAGTCCGGAATGGGTATATTCATTCTAGCTCCTCAACCAAGAAAAATTCACAGTTGCCCTCACAATTAACTAAGATTGGGATCAAAACTTCCATGCATTCAAGCCTACATGCAAGTACAAAATATTTAGATTCTTCAAAATCTAATCATATTAGGATGGACCCTACTGACTATACTCAATGATCAGATTTAAGATGGAAGAAGGTTGAATGTTGCAGAAAGAAAGACCACTGTGCCAGCAGTGTGTCTTGAAATAGCAAATGGACTGGGTACCTCAAGGTTTCTAGCCGTGCAAAACAGTTATTTAGGCGTATTACCTAAGCGAGCCTCATTATGCAAATGTTGATGATCTAGAATTGTTAACAGTGATAACTCAGAATTGTAAGACTAGATATATGGTGCAAGGACCTACAGGTTTTTCCTGCATCTCAAAACATAGTTTCTTACAGAAGCAAAATTTCAAACTATACATAGTTTCTCATAAGAAGCAAAACTTCAAAACAAGTAGCTAATACATACCACTACTTAAAAAGGTAAAACAAATTGCATCGTTTAATAGTAAGTAGCTAATAGCAGTTTTGGGGGGGGGGTTACAAAAGCATGAACTAGAACCTGAAAACCTTACTGGTCTGGTAGCATTACAACCCATCAAGGTACTGAAGAAACAGCAATACAACAAAACTAAAAGATGGACAACTTAACTTAGCCGCTAGAATGCCACAAACAGACTATTCACTAAGAGAATCCTAATTGATTCAGCATATTTTAAGCATTAACCGTATATTAAGCAGCCAGCTAGTAAACTTTCAAAATTGCCAAGTTATAAATAGCAATGCCAATACCGTGGATGGCTAATCACGAAATCCAACTTACTGGTATCTTGTAAAAATGCCAAATGGCTGGTCACATGAACACTAGAACCAAGTCAAACTTATTGGTAACTCAAAAGAAAATGATGCAGGACTATCTGTGAAGTTACATGCAAATACCACTAATTTTATCCACATTGTCTTTGTGGTTTTCTTTCTGCATTTACGTTTACTCTGGCTCTGGGGTGCAGTGGGTCATTTGACCCAAGGATTTCCCCTCCCAGAAGATATTTCCTCAGACTCGACAGAAAAAAATGGAAAAAGCAGCACAACCCACATGATATTTACATCCAAAATTGACATCATATTTGAACTTTACATCGGATTAAAGTATTAAATAAATATAAAACGCATAAAAATCAGGCTTTGCAACAAAAGTTCATACCTTTTATTGCTGTTTGTGAGCTACAGAGCACAGCCACGAATTTGAAAGCCATTTGCGAAGGGAAAAGAAAATATGCAGCGCAAAGGGTCACAAAATTGGTTGGGGATGACTGCTGAGGCAGAAATGGCAGTTGGTTGGCGTGCAAATGGCATCTGGTGGAAGCTCAAAAATCTGGTGGAAGCTCAACAATGGCGGACAACAACCGACGAGAAAGAAAGAGATTGAGGGATTTTGGGCAATTTCCTCTTGGAAGCTTGGACTGGTGTCTAGCTAAGCAAAAGACGAGAGAGTGAGCTGGATGTGCAAAGTTTCGTTCCAATTTCTGCCCCTCTGCTTATGGATTTGAATGCCGAATGTTTGATGTAAAGAACGGAGCTCTGTTTTTGGGTTTAGTTGAAAGAGACTGAGAAATGCGAGGTACTTTTTAAAAAAAAAAAAAATGTATCCTAGCTCGCATTTGCCGAATGCGAGCTAAGTAAGTTCGCATTCAGCAAATGCGAACAACTTCATTTTAGAAACGTCTCCACCAATAGCCTTGCTTGTAGAAAATCTTTTTTTTTTTCATCATAATTCAAGAATTTACTCGTCTCTCTCTCAACATGTATGTTTCCACAGAGAAAATTCTAATGTTATGATGATTTTTAAAAAAATTCTACAAATGGGGCATTTTCTGTATGGGTTTCTGTAAAGGGGGTGTTCGCATTTAGCAAATGCGAGTTCCTTGAGCTCGCATTTGCCAAATGCGAAGTTTCCCTGAATTTTCCAACCACCGAAATACAAAAAAAAAAAAGAAAAAGATGTTGAAGACCTCGCATTTAGCAAATGCGAGGTCCTCAACCTCTTATGCTGTTTCTGAGCAACAGAGCATAGCCACCAACTTTTTGAAAGCCATTTGCCAAGTGAAAAGAAAATGTGCAGCAAATGGGACACAAAATTGGTTGGGGAGTCCTGTTGAGGTAGTAAAAGTGGCAAATTGGGAAGGGGGGGGGCGCGGCTTGGTTTCAACTTGGTAGAAATGGGTTCCTAGCAGGGGTCCAAGCTCTACAATGGCGGAGAGCTTCCGACAAGAAAGATGTGAGGGATTTCGTCTGCCGAGATGTGAGTGATTTTGTCTACAATGGCAGAGAGCTGAGATGCTTGGACTGGTTTCTACCTCCGCAAAAGAGAAGAGAGAGTGAGCTCCAATTTCTGCCGGTTAGCAGACAGATTTGAATTCCGTAATTGGGAGCTTCAGATCACCTCACCTCGCATTGCCGAATGCGAGGTACCTCACCTCGCATTTTCCGAATGCGAGTTTCGCCTTGTCTTTTTTGCTTTTTCCCAAAATATTTCTCTTTTTTCCTGAAACACTGACCTCGCATTTGTGAAATGTGAAGTCTTTGAACTCGCATTTCACAAATGCGAATATCATAATGCTAGAACTAGCTTCAAAAATTGCCCCCTTTAGAATAACTTTTTTTTCCATCACAATTTAAGAATTTTCTCTGTTTCCACAAGGGAATTGGAATCACTGCAACAGACAATGCAGGCCAAATACAACCAATGTGGGCATGTAGAGAAAGAATGTCAGGAGATCCCCTACAAGACCAAGCGGAAGCTATCAAACTCGCACTAATGAAAGCAGCCAATCAAAGTTGGAGGAACATAGCAGTAGAATTGGAAAGCAGCAAACTTAAGGAGTACATAGTGGACTCAAGACACAGCAACTGGCGATTGGCAACACTCTTAGAAGACATTCAGTCCTTTTGTAGAATGTTTCATCTGTGCTCCTTTTCTGTAACTAGTACAAGTAAATTAGATAGCATTAAGTTGAGCTTGCATGCTCTTAACTGCTGGTTTGATCAAGAATGGGTAAATCCCAATCTTAGATGCTAATGCATCAAAACTCATGATGGGACAGTTGTCTCCTTTGCTTGGACCCTTGTCCAATTATTGTAAAGTTTTTAGGATGATACGTTTCGACAAAAAAAAAACATGTATGTTTCCACAATCTAGAAGCATGGATGAAGGAATGGTCTGTTTTCTTCATTCCTCCCCTCTTTTCTATTACCGACTTCTGTAAATTATTTAATTAAAGATGAAGATTCAAAACTATATATAGGCTTTCATTAACTACCTTGATTTTGATGAACTCCAAGGCTTTGGGTTTTATAGTTCCATCAGTTCACAATAGTCCGAGGAAAAACTATATTTTGACCTGGTAATAAGCAAGTGAAGTCATGCCTCACACCACCATGATTTTTATCATAGAAAACCAAAGTGGGATTTGGACCATAAGGTCCGTCCATTCTCATCAATCTCGAAAGTTCCACCGTTGTGGGTCTTCGGCCAAAATTGCAGGAAAGTGTGAAGGGTACAATAGGTATATCTAGTGAAAGTTTGTGATAATTCCGCAAGAAACATACACCTTTCCAGTGCGTTTAATACAAACGCCTCATATTTGACGCTTTCCGTCGACTTTGCAGAATAATCAAACCATGGGGTATCGACGCATATGATATGAAATTATAGGGGACTTTTCTGTATGATAGCTAATACCATGGGGGAACTTTTCTATTTTTAACCCTATAACAAAACAGTACTGATACTTTCTTGCTTTTGGAAAAGACTTCAATTAGTTTGGGATACTGATGCGAGACATTTGGAGGCTCAAACAGATTCTTAAATGAGTGTTCACTTAATATAGATAGTAGATCATGCAACCGAGGAGTCTTATTACTACAATTTGATTTCGTAGATTAGAGAATTGAGAAGCCGAAATTGGAGATGTGTTAAGTCATTTATGACAGGAAGAGAGTTCATGTGTCGATATTCTTGCAAAAGCCTAGTAGCAAAAGCAAATAGGAATGCCATCCTTCTTCCAAACACACAAAATATGGTTATAAATCATGTTTAGCTGAAGATTCTATAGGTGTAACCCAAAGCAGAACTAGAACTATGTAATTCGGCTTCGGCTTCCAACTTACCTAAAGAAAAAAAAAAACACAAATACTTCCTTTGTCCCAATATTAGAGTTAGTTTTTGAGACTCCAACTTTTTATGGAGGTATAGTAATCATTATGCTTAGATGAGGTGGCCTTGATAAATTTACATATGCATCCCTTTGAATTCAAAATATTATCTTGATAGATGTGTATTGGAATTTCAAAAAGTTGCTTTTTCAAATGAAAAAATTGGAAAAAACGTGTTAAATTTAAATGATGACACTTATTTGGAATATCAATAAATTGAAAACATGGCAATAACAATAGGATGGAGGGAGTACTTCTTTGGACGCTGTCTCGCTCATAGTTTTTTAGTCAAAAACAAAAAAAAAAAACAAAAATGACAACTTTACTTTGGTTTCCCAGAGTAGTCAAGATTCCCCATGTTGCTAAAGTGAATCTGGTAAAAATTAAACAGCTATGGCCTCCAAGTGCTCATAACTTGTTACTTTAATTAACTATATTTATCATTTAGAGCAACAATTCTATGTCAAGCCAAGTTGCGTGACTAATTAACCAGCTTTCTATGGATAAAAGCAGCATTGTATCAGCAACTTTTAACGGATGAATTCAAGCTTTATCCTTCACAAGTTGCTCCTCAAAAAGTAGCAACTCATCATATTGACCATGTACAGCTTTTGCTTGCCGAATTAACTCCAAATAAAAAAAAGGCTTGTGCTGCAACAAAGATCGTAGGCATCAAGTTTTCTTTCTTCTGCAGAACCCACAGGCTTGGATCACTATAGTGTTGATTATGGTTATTTAAACTTTAAAACAGTTTTATGTCTACTTGATTTTTCACAAGCAGCTTGAATTGATTCCTCACAATGTGAAGAGGTGATTCCTGGTGGGTGTTTGAGCCGACCTGAATCGGTCCTCTCTTGTCTGAAGTGCGATGAGTTCGCAGATCCGAAGTGAGTGGCGGGGCTTTGTCCCTGGGATCACTCCGACGATCAAGTCAGTATAGGAGAGATTGAAGAGTAATGAACAGTAAAAATGCCAGAGTGAGCTTACTCGTTGGGAGTGAACAGGGGGTATTTATAGGGTAGGAGTGAAGGACAGGGCGTCGGACTTATGCTAGCGGGTCCCATGTCCTGACACTCTGGTGGCTTGGGCAGGCCGACAGGTAGTTCCGTACAGTGACCCATGAGTGTGCCAGCAGCTTTTCAGATAAAAGAAAGGACTCTAGTACGATGTCAGGAAGGCTGATATCACCTGTATTAATCCGAGGTGATCCGCTTAGGACGCGGAAGCCTGTAGAGGGGTAGACCGGTGATACGATCGAGGCCGTAAAGGAGGATTTGGGCTGAGGCCTCGTCTTGGCTGGGAGTCGAGGTGGTATCATCTCGGCCACCACGATGGCCGAGGTGACCATCCTCACTAAGCCCCCCAAGCCTCGGGAGTTCGGAGGCTTACGGGGTTCCGAGGTTTCAACATGTCGAGACCCTTCAGCTTCTGAGGCCCCCGGATGCACTGAATGATGATGGGACGTGACACGTGGAGAGTCAGTTGAGAGGTCGTGGTGAGCAGAGCGGTTATGAGTAACAGTCGCGACGTGGATTAGTGGGAGGTTATGTGCGGAGAATGTGGCGGTTGAAAGGACGGTTCATTAATGAGGAGAGAGGGGGCACGTCCTTTCAAATTTTGAACGCTACCGCCTCTTCGCATTCTTGCCGCCTCCTCGGGTTCTCCCCAACCTCTATAAATAGGGGGTCCCTTTAACCACACATCCGCCGCTTTCCATTTTCGCATCACTTTCGAAAATTCAAACATTGCCGAGATCAACTTCTCCAGCCGAGGTCGTCTTCTTCAACTGAGATCGTCTTTTTCAGTCGAGATCCTCGTTCTCGTCCGATTCTCTAGTCAACAGTAAGTACTTTTTCTTTTTTCTTTAACCTCCTCTTTCATTCATGGCGAGGACAGCCAAAACCCATAAAGAAACAGTGAAATCGGAGTACCATGTCGGGGAAGAGAGCAACCCCCAAGAAGTCGAGACCTCATCCAACTCCGAGGATCGGACGTCCACCGAGGAAGGAACAGTTGGGGCATCTTCCGAGGTAGAATCTCCCGAGATGAGTGAGGGGGGTTCCGAGGTGGTATACAACGACGACCTCGGAACCGAAATCCCTCATGATGAGGGTGTGCCGGAACCGTCGCTCCAAAGGATCTCGCCAAACTTGACTTCGGCAAGATGCCGGAGTTCAGGAGTTGTGTTGGAACAGATAGGGCCGAGAGGGTCATCAGGAAATACCCCTTCAGAGAGGGGTATGTCATCAGGTCGTCGGGGTCTAATCAGACGGCCGAGAGGCCCCCGATGGGCGAAATCGCCATCTATCTGCAACAACTCGAGGCCGGGCTGAGAATGCCGACGTCGAGATTCTTCCGAGACGTACTTCGGCACTTCGCGATCAGAATCACCCAACTCGTCCCGAACGCGGTCCGCATCATAGTAGGGTTCAAGATATTATGCCGACATTAGGAGGTGACTCCCACGGTTAATCTCTTCCGCCGATTTTACACATTCAAGGCGCATGGGACGGATAAGGGTTGGTTCTACGTCGGCAACAGGAACAATGCTATCCCCAAACTCGTGGTCGACGCTCCCACTTCAATCAAGAATTGGAAGCGCGACTTCGTCTTCGTCCCTGCTGTGGACTTCTCCTGGGGTTTCTGGTGGAGGCCGCGCAAGTCGAAAAGCCGATCCTTCCCCAGGGGATTATGAGGAGGAGAATTTCCAAAAATTACTGAGGTCGGGGCTCCGGGTCAATTGTTGGGACTATCCCGAGGCACTGTTGGTCGAGGCGGGGATTAGTCGAGTTGTTATAGACCCCGCGAAAGCCTCCCTTCTTTTCTACTAGACTTACGAATCCTTGTAATTTTCTTTTTTATCTTTTTCCTTACTTCGGCGGTTGTAGATAATAATGTTTGTTCCTTGTGCAGTGATTAAAATATCCGACATCATCACCTCCGGAACTGCCGAGGTAGCCAAGAGGCCGAAGAGGAAGAGCTCCGGCGAGACCTCGGAGCAGCCGCCGAAGAAGAAGACCCCAGCACCCGTGGCACAGGCCACAGTGTCCAAAAGCACCTCGGCCACGGCTGCTACGGACTCCACCTCGTCTGTGCTAGAAGGGGTGGTAACTCGAGCAGTCACGGTTGCCCTGCCTCCTCATGGCCGAGGCAAGCAACTGAGGTCTCCGATCAATCCAGTGACCGGTTCCTCACTGTGGAATCGTTTCCACAGTCCACCTCGATTTGCCGGAGACGACAAGGTGCACCCGGTAAGCACTGGTGCCCTAATTGAAACTCTCAGTTAATGACCGGTGCAGCCATTCCCGTGCGGCCGAAGAGCTGGTCATGTTTTCTCCGCTGCCGAGAGATGCCGAGTTCGCACGGAAGCTGACTCCGGAAGAGGTGGTCCAGAGCGTGATGGTGTCTACGGCTTCCACCACGGCTTTTGTGGCCGAAATGGCCCGTCGGTACAGCAACCTGCTCGAGAAGCAAGACTCCGGCAAGCTCCAGAATAAAATTGCCAAGTTGGAGAAAAAGCTGGCGGTGTCGGAGTCCGAGAAAACCGAGCTCCAGAGCCGACTGCAGAAAGTTGAGACCAAGGAAGAGGAGGCCGAAACCACCATAAACAGCCTCAAATTGGCACTCGCGGAGGAGCAGAAGAGGGCGGAAGAGACGAAGAAATCCCACCAGCAGGCACTCGAAGGTGTCGGGGCCTCGGCCGTGGAGGCTTTCAGGAGGTCCGAGACCTTCACTAGAGATCTTGGGGAGTTGACCTTACCGAGCTTTATGTTCGGGTACACCTCCATTGTTGACGATGTTGCTCCTCATCTCTCCTTAGAACACTTGGAATTCTTCAAGAACAAGTCCAATTATAACGAGAATTCCAAGGAGTTGTGCGATCGGATGGCCGAGGGCATCCAGGCGGGACGAAATCTGGCCGAGGTCCGGGACGAATTCAACAAGTGGCTGTCCGAACTCGACCAGGAGTTGGAAGGGGGAGAAGACGAGGACGGCGAGGAGGGCGAGACCGCAGGCGGAGGCGAAGCCGAAGTGGGTCACGGTGGGGCCGAAGAGGCCGTGGGGGATGATGGGGACCCCGAGGCGGGAAACGCTTAAGTGCGTTCTTGACTTTGGGTTTTGTAACATTTTCTTGTAATATTTCCTGGAATGGAAGTTTCTTTTTCTTCTCAGATCTTTTCTTTCTTTTTCACTTCGTCCCTTGTTTGTACCCCTTATTTTTTAATAGCAAGCGCATGACATGAAAATATTAAGGAACAACAGAGTGGCTAGATATTAAAAAATAACTTGATAAAATTCTCAAGGGTAATACAATCTTAGGTTCTCGGCGTGCCATGTCCTCGCAACCAGAGAACCGTCTCGGTAGCCTAACTTACAATACCCATTTAGGTGAGATTCAACAACTCGGTAGGGGCCTTCCCATTTTGGGGCTAACTTCCCTAGCGGCTCAGCTCGGCTGACCGAGTTTTTCCGGAGGACGAAGTCTCCTGGCTGGAAGCGACGAGGTCTCACACGGACATTGTAGTAACGAGTCAAGACGTTCTTGTACGAAACTGCTCGGGCAGAAGCAATGTCCCTTTTCTTTTCGACGAGGTCGATGTCCGTCAGTTGTTCTTCCTCGTTAGTTTCGGCAACGTAAGATGTAATTCGGGGATTAGGCGTAAGGATCTCGGCTGGGATAACCGCTTCGGAGCCGTATGTCAAGGAGAACGGGGTCTCTTGGGTGGCTGACCTCGGCGTTGTTCGGTAAGACCATAGGACACTAGGGAGTTCCTCCACCCAAGATGATCCGACTTGGTGCAGCCTGGTCTTGAGGCCATGCAGCAGAGTTCGGTTAAAATTCTCCGCTTGTCCATTGGCTTGAGGGTGGCCTACCGAAGTGAAGTGCTGCTTAATTCCGAGGTTCTCGCACCAACTCTTAAATGGGTTGTGGGCAAACTGCTTCCCGTTATCCGAAATGATCACTCGAGGTATGTCGAAGCGGCAGATTACACATTTCCAGAAGAATTTCTGGACAGCCAGTCCTGTGATGGTTCTCAAGGGTTCGGCCTCGACCCACTTAGAAAAGTAGTCCACTGCGGTCACGAGGAAGGCATAACCTCCGACTGCCTTAGGAAAAGTTCCAATGATGTCCGCCCCCCACTGCTCGAACAGCCAAGGTGAGGAGATAGGCACCATGAGGTTTGCGGGTTGATGGTGTTCTGGGGCATGAGCTTGACAGGAGGAGCAACTGAGAACGAGACCTTGAGCGTCCTGTTGGATTGTAGGCCAATAATATCCAAGAAGTAAAGCCTTTTTGGCCAACATCCTGTGGCCGACATGAGCCCCACAAAGGCCTTCGTGTATTTTTCGGAGGACGTGGTGTCCTTCTTCGGGTGTGATACATCGCAGCCATGGGCCGAGGTAAGATCATTTGTACAGTTCCCCATCCCAGAGGACATACCGAGCTGCCTTGCGCTGCACTTTTCTGGCCTCGGCTCGATTCTCAGGGAGGATCCCTTGGCCCAAAAATAGGATGAGGGAGCTCATCCATGTGTCCCCCGAATGTACGGGGTAAGCCATTTCTTCCAAGTACCCAGGTTGGGTCACCACTTCCACCAGGACGGTCTTGTTAAGAGTTGAGAACGAACTGGAGGCCAGCCGAGATAGGGCGTCGGCTCGCCTGTTTTGCGACCGAGGTATTCTCTGGATTTGGAATGACTCGAAATATGCAATGAGTTGGTGGACCTTGGAAAAGTACCTTTGCATGGTCTCCTTCTTGGCGTTTTGTATTCGCCAAGGACTTGTCGTACCACGAGTTGGGAGTCACTGTATACCCGAAGTTGTCGATAGCCGAGTTTGCGGGCAAGTCGGAGTCCAGCAATGAGCGCCTCGTACTCGGCCTCGTTATTGGTAGCGAGAAAATCAAATCGGAGGGTGTACGAACACACCTCTCCGTGAGGATCTTTAAGGAGGAGCCCGACTCCACTGCCATCACTGTTGGAAGACCCATCCACATACAGCGTCCAACTTCGAGACTCGGATGGTTCCGAGGTAGCGTTTTCACTCGAGGAGATGGTGAGCTCGGTCAGGAAGTCAGCCAATGCCTGAGCCTTGATTGCTGTACGAGATTCATATGACAGGTCATATTCTCCCAATTCGACAGCCCACTTGGTAAGGCGTCCGGAAGCTTCGGGACGTACCAATATTTGCCGAAGTGGTTGATCTGTTCGGACAGAGATGGGATGAGCCAAGAAGTAAGGATTCAACCGCCGAGTTGCGTGGATCAGTCCCAGCACGAGGTTCTCCACCTGAGTGTATCGAGTCTCCGACCCACGGAGAGCTCGGCTGACATAATAGACAAGCATTTGGGCACCTTCATCTCGGATCAGTACAGCGCTAACCGCCTCGTCCGCCGCGGACAGGTAGAGATACAGCCTCTCCTCGGGCCGAGGTGAGGCGAGTGTAAGGAGGTGGTGCAGGAAGTCCTTCAACTGGTCGAAGGCCTGCTGGCATTCCTCAGTCCAAGTGAACTGGTCGGCCCTCTTCAACACTTTTAAGAAGGGCAGAGCTTTCGCGGCGGATTGGGAAAGGAAGCGGTTTAAGGCGGTCAAGCGGCCATTGAGCCTTTGGACCTCTCGGATAGTGAGGATGGCTTTAACTTTGTCGGGGTTTGCCTCGATTTCTCGGCGGGATACCAGGTACCCCAAAAACTTTCCCGAAGTGACTCCGAAGACGCATTTTTTCGAGTTCAACATCATTCGGGCGTCTCAAAGGATGCCGAAAGTCTCCTTCATGTCGGATAGGAAGGTTGATGCAGTTTGGCTTTTAAGGAGGATGTCATCCACATATGTCTCTACGTTTCGACCGAGCTGATCTTGAAAGATGCGGTTGACCAGCCTCTGGTAGGTAACTCCGACGTTCTTGAGCCCAAAGGGCATCGTAGTATAGCAATAGACACCTCGGTCGGTGTAGAACGCCGTCTTCTCCTGATCCTCCTCACTCATCCCTATCTGGTGGTAGCTTTTGAAGGCGTCTAGGAAGCAGAGGATCTCATGCCCCATGGCTGAATCAACGAGGGCATCTATTCTGGGCAGCGGGTAGTAGTCTTGTTGAGGTCGGTGAAATCCACGCACATTCTCCATCCACCGGTGTCCTTCTTGACCATGACGGGGTTCGACAGCCAGGTGGGGTACTGGACCTCTCGAATAATCTTGGCGGGCAAGAGCTTATCGACATTTCCTGAAATGGCTTGGCCGCGCTCTGGGCCGAAGTGTCTCCTCTTTTGTTTCACAGGACGGGCCCGTGGGTAGACATTAAGTCGGTGAATCATCAGTTCGGGGGGCACCTCGACCACCTCGTCAGCAGCCCAGGCGAAGACGTCTCGATGCTCCCTTATCAAGCTGATCATTTCTTCACGAAGTGGCTGGGGCAGACCTGTTTCCACTTGAATGACCTAGTCGGGTGTCACTTCGTCGAGGAGGACCTCTTCCACCTCGTCCCCTGCCTCCAGTCGGTTGGGTTTCCCGGCGTCCTGGGGGTCGATGCAATCTATGGATAGAATGTTCGGCCTCTTCCCCTCAACCTTGGTCTCGACTCGCGGGGAGACCGCAGCTTGTATGGTGGCGAGGTAGCATTCCCGAGTCGCGTTGACATCACTGCTCACCTCGGCCACTCCAGCGGGAGTGGGGAATTTAAAGCTCAGGTGGTAGGTGGAGTACACAACCCTCAAAGCGTTGAGAGTTGGTCGGCCGATCAGCATGTTATACGGGGAGTCGGCTTTGACCACGGCAAAACTCACGGGCATTGTTCTGCAGTAGGGATTTCGGCCAATAGTCACCATTAGGGTGATCATCCCTTCAGGGTGGACCACGTGTCCCCCAAATCCTACGAGAGGAGTCCGGACTGGCGTAAGCTGCTCTCTGGTCAACTTCAAGTTTTCAAAAGTTCGGTAGTACAGGACGTCTACCGAGCTGTCAGGATCAACATACACCTTTTTCACGATGTAGTTGTTGGTGAGGATCTCGATCACGAGAGTTTCATGATTGCTGGAGGCTGCGGGAACAGGGTCGTTGGGACCATAAGTGATCATTTCACATAGTTTCAAGTTCGGCTCGGCAGCTTCCAGGCCAGCCTGGTGATAGGTCCGTTTTCGGAAGTTCTGACTGTCTCCCCCCGGGCCACCCGCGATTGTGTTGATGACCCTAACGATGTTAGGGCCGTAGCCCGGGGACCCGTCTCGGGGGGCCTGTGGTCCTCCCTACGGTCCTCAGTCCAATGGCAATGACTTTTCGTGTTCCGCCTATCCTCTCGGCGAGGACCACCATTTTTCCGGTGGGACGCACTTCGGGTGAAACCTCCATCTTTTCGGACGAACTGTTTCAGGTATCCTTGTCGGATCAAGTTTTCGATTTCTCTCTTCAAATCGGTGCAATCTTCGGTATCATGACCAACATCTCGGTGGTAGGCACAGTAGAGGCTGGTGTTCCTGTTCTCCCTCCTCCCCAGAATCTGAGGAGGATTTCGTCCGAGGTGGTTTTGCCTCATCACCGCCAGAACGTGAGTCCGGCTGGCATTAAGAGGCGTCACCCCGGCGTCCGAGGTGGACGATCTACCCTTCGCAATCCTTTCGAAGACGCTTCGACGATCGCGGAAGGGATTCAGTGAGCCGCTGGGGCTCGGTTCGGCTCGGCCGACTTCCTTTTTCCTTCGGGACTCTTGCCCGGTGCGGGCGGTTTGGGCTTCCCGCTTCATGCGATTGAGGTCCTCACTTCGGATGCCTTAATCCACCCTCTTCCAGAGCTCCCGAAGTGTCCGGGGGTAATCCCAATGGATCTCGGTGTGGAACGTTCCAACGGCCAACCCGTTGGTGAAAGCCGCTATGGTCACTTGCTCGTTTTGATCAGGTATCTGCACATTTTCTTCATTGAACCTCTGCACGTACATACGTAGAGACTCTCCGGGAGCCTGTTGTATGTTCAATAAGTAGGCGGAGGTCTTCGTAACCGGTCGGGACGATACGAAGCGGTGGATGAACCTGTCCACCAACTCGTCCAGTGAAGAAATGCTCCGAGATTCCAAGCTCCAGAACCACTTTCGGGCAGTACCTTGCAGGAAGATAAGGAAGGCTCGGCAGATCACAGCGTCGGGGACGCAGTACAGTCGAAATGCCGAGATGAAGGCACGGAGGTGATCCTCGGGGTCACCCCGGCTATCGTACGGCTGTAGCACGGGGAGCTTGAAATTGGGGGGAACCATCTCCCCGTTGATGTCATCGGTGAAGGGCGGGGCCCTCATGTAGTTCGCGGCTAGCCCCTCAGGCTTCCGTGGGGCATTTTCAGCTCGCCTCCCTAGCAAGCCCTGGGAAAATGCCCTTGAGATGGAGGCAATCTTGGAGGTCGCCTTGGAGGAGGCACGCTTTGAGGTATTTCGCGAGAGGTGCAAGTAATCGGAGTCTTCTCCAGAAGGTACTTCGGGAGATTTGACCGATCTTCGCTAGGAGGATTCAGCCTTTTCCTTCCCTTGTCGTTTGAAGTACCTCTCGAGTTCCTCAAAAATGTTGGGATTCTCAACTACAAATTCGGCCATCCGGGCGATGACGTCTTCGTTACTGGGTGGGGCTCTCGGGGACCCTTGCCCTTCAGAGACATGGTCTCGCTGTTGAGCCGAACTCGGCTCAGGCTCGGTTGAGGGAACTCTTCTACTTCTTGAGCGCGTATGTCTCATTTTGTAGTATTTCGTTCCCACAGACGGCGCCAATTGAAGAGGTGATTCCTGGTGGGTGTTTGAGCCGACCTGAATCGGTCCTCTCTTGTCTGAAGTGCGATGAGTTCGCGGATCCGAAGTGAGTGGTGGGGTTTTGTCCCCTCGGATCACTCCGACGATCAAGTCAGTATAGGGAGAGATTGAAGAGTAATGAATAGTAAAAATGCCAGAGTGAGCTTACTCGTTGGGAGTGAACAGGGGGTATTTATAGGGTAGGAATGAAGGACAGGACGTCGGGCTTATACTAGCGGGTCCCACGCCCTGACACTCTGGTGGCCTGGGCAGGCCGACAGGTAGTTCCGTACAGTGACCCATGAGTGTGCCAGCAGCTTTTCAGATAAAGCAAAGGACTCTAGTACGATGTCAGGCAGGCTGACATCACCTGTATTAATCCGAAGTGATCCGCTTAGGACGCAAAGACCTGTAGTGGGGTAGACCGATGATACGACCGAGGCCGTGAAGGAGGATTTGGGCTAAGGCCTCGTCTTGGCTGGGAGTCGAGGTGGTATCATCTCGGCCACCACGATGGCCGAGGTGACCATCCTCACAATGGAATCATCCCAGTGGCAGAGCCAAGACCTTAGTAAAAGGGCCAATCTTTGACAGCACATAAAATACAGTTAGAAATGAAAGACTAAGTAAACTATTTAAATCAATAAATTTTAAACTCGACATGAGCTTGGCTTTATTAGCATAAAATTGACTTATAGGTCAATTCAAGCTACTTAAGCTCGGCACAATAAAAACTTATTTGAAAACTACTTTGTAAATAAACAAACTAAATTTGAACACAATCTCAAACTAGTTAAAATAAGAGATAAGCTTGAAAAAACACTTGAAAACTAAAGTGTTCAATTTAATTAGATTCGTTTATAGTTAAAATGAATGGAAATTTATGTTAAACGTACCTTTTTTTCCCTAAGTTTTATGTGCTTTGAAGTTCATATTATGCTTAAATTTAGAAGTGAAAATCATTCTCTAATTGAATTTGGAAACTTTGAAAGAATTTATTCTTTGAAATAACTTCCACAATTAGCTTTAAGTAGATCAGAAATTCTTCTGATGATAACAATTATGAATTTTTAATTATTTTGGGGTCAATGTACATATAAAAGAGAATTTACTAAAATTTAGTGGGGGCAAATGAGATGCAACTTTAAAATTTTCTGAATTTTCCAAACTCAAAAACTAATTTTCTCAAAATTGAGTGGTCCAATTCTTACATATAGCTCCGCCACCGCATCAGCCCATGCTGCCTTTGGTCCAACAATGTAGCTCGGGTATGTCACCCAGAAACATCGAAGCTTATATGGTTTAGGCCCAAACCTAATTGTGGTATTCGGCCTGTATCTTCTCAACAAAAACCTCTGCCTTGAAATTCTTTAACATCTGCAGCTGACCTTTTCATTCAAAATAGATTTAATGCACATTATCAGTTACAGATAAATAACTGTTTGAAGAGATCTTTGAAAATTAAAAGATATTTTGCAATGGGGTCGGAACATTTCTTTTTAATCCGGTTTTAAAGCGAGTGATTGAGTCCACATTGCCAACTATCCAATTTGAGTGTTCAATATAGTTTGCACCTACTTTCTTTGGTTGGCGCATCTCATTTGGTGCTTCTGAGAGTAGGAACTCACTTAGAACAAGAATGTTTTGAATTAAGGAAAAGTTCGAAAAAGATTTATAATTTTGGACAAATAATTTTGATTTCATTTCAATACATTTTATCAAGGGAGTTTGTTGGTGGGGGGGGGGGGAAGTGGTCGTCCATGGTGAAAAGTACATGGGAAAAGCTTCATTGTAACAAATGCTTCTTTGTTTAATTTTTTTTTAACAAGAAAAGGGTGGAATTTGATAGGGAGAATGACGATTATATGCTTGTTATATCTTAACATTAAGTTTCTGTTTCTTTTTTTAAACATTTGACTATGGAAGAATAAGCATAAAAATCTACCCTTAAGTTGACATTTTTTTTAGGATAAAATACCAAAAAACTTCCTATGATTTGACAAATGTTCAATTTAATTCCCTCTGATTTGGAAATATACATTATAAATCTATGTGGTTTCGACTAAATTGAAAATTAAACAAAAATCATCCAATCTAACGATTGTATGTGAAATGTCAATATTGCCCCTATCATACTTAAGATGCTTTCCATTCAATTTTTAATTTAGTCGAAATCATAGGAAGTTATAGTGTAATTTTTCAAATCAAAGGGAATTAAATTAAACATTCGACAAATCATAGGGAGTTCATTTATATAGGGACAATATTGTCATTTCACGTATAACCGTTAGATTGGATGCTTTCCGTTGAATTTTCAATTTAGTTGAAACCACACGGAACTATATTATAAGCTTCTAAATCAGTGGGAGTTAAATTGAATATTTAGCAAATCACAAAGAATTTTTTGATATTTTATCCTTTTTTTTAACATAAGTGGGAGGTCTCAAACCTGCAACCTCTTATTTGTATTTCCTCTGTCCACCCTTAAGTCAACATTATACCTCAGTAACATTGGTTGTTTTATTCAATAGGCAGCATAAAAGAACACTATGGGCTTGGATTTGGATTTTATAAACCGTTACCGAAACTTGTGGGATTTCTGTGGTAGGAACCATTAAGGACACTGTGAGCTTGGATATGGATTTAAAGTGCAATCAACTGTAAGAAAACCTTCTGGGCCGGCTGGTATACTGTCTTTAGCATAATTATTAAAACCAAACTAGGCATCAATCTGACAGGAGGATCGGGTTAGCAGGTCAGTGGTTCAATTGTTGAATCACTGGTTGAATCGTTGGGTCATACTATATAATAAAAAATTATATAATATAATTAAATAAACATATAAATTATATTGTAAGTACAAAAATTCTTAAATATTAATAAGTTATAACCTATTCATATTTCATAATTCATACACACAAGCCATACCCACACGTGTTCCTTAGAATCCATATTGATATTATACACAACTATAAATGATAAATCTAAGTGTCAAAGAAAGAAAGAAACCCTAATTTCCAAATCCTTTTTTAATTTTTCTCATCTAATTGTCAAAAATACCACAATACCCATGTTGGTGTGGCTGGTCAAATTAAAAAATTGGGTAAAAAGATAATTTCGAAAAAATTTCCAAAACTCGCCTAGTTCATCAAAAACCGTCGGGTTTAGCAGGTCACTGGTTCAACCATCCGAATCAAATGATTCAAAGCGAGTCATATGCAATTCCAATCCATTTGCTAATCCGACCCGATTCAATTGTAGGTCCACCGGTTTGATCGGTTCAATAGCTAGATCGGGTCAGGTTTAATAACTATGGTCTATAGAATTAGCAGTTAGTGAATGTCACTAGCAATCGTAGCCTCCAAAATATAACTTGTATGAACATTAATCAGATAGTGAGATTCTTAATTCGACTTTTAAGACCTTTCCTTTATTCTCTTTTATCAGAAAAGGTTAGAGTCTCCCATAAAAAAAAAATCAATGAAACAAAATAGAAACTCATTTTTACCCAACCTTTTAAACAAAACAACAAAACTTTGGTAACGTTTTCTCATCTTTAATGTTTTGGTACAACCCAAGGTTGTAGTTTTCTCTTCTTTTCTCCTGATATGTCAAAAAACCTAATGGATTGCCAAGTAAAAGGTTTTTTTTTTTTTTGGCTAAAAAGTTAGAGGGGGGTGGGGGGTAGAGAAACTTGCTGTCACGGTGATTTTTAGCTTGATGAAGATCTTAAGTGGTGAATTAAGAAATAAGCCCCGAGTAACCCTATGCAAATTAGCTTATTAACAGAATTAATTATAAGGAAAAATTGTTCAAAACGTCCTTCATATTTTGTAAAATGACTTTTTTTGTCCCTTACTTTTAAAAGTATAATTTTACGTCCCTTACAAATTTACATTGGTTAAATTTGGTCCATATCTAAGTTTTCGATTAGTTTTTTGTCGGAATCCACCACGTGCCTTGCACGTGATCATTTTTTAGAGATAGAATTGTCAAACCATATTTCACATAATCAGATCCATAGTCCATCACATTTCATTAAATAAATTTTTCGTCCCTCAAATTTAACAAAATAAATTTTTTCGTCCCTCATATTTTACAAAATGAAAATTTTCATCCTTCATTGATCATGTATACGAATAATCTTTTCTTATTTTTTAAAACTAATGTATATATCTATTTGATTTTATCTGAACAGTACAAATAGCATGTAATATATCTATATTTGATTTCATCTAACAATATATTACATGCTATTTGTACTGTTCAAGTGAAATCAAATAGATATATATATGGGTTTAAAAAAAGAAACTATTAATGCACATGATCAATGAAAGATCAAAAAATTCATTTTATAAAATGTAAGGGATGAAATTTTTTTTTAAAATGTGAGGGATGAAATTTTTTTTTTAAAATGTGAGGGACAAAAATATTCATTTTATAAAATGTGAAGGACGAAAAAAATCTGATTATATCAAATTTAATTTAACAATTTTGCCCCTAAAAAATTATCACATGCAAGGTATGTGGTGGATTCTGACAAAAAATTAGTCGGAAATCTAGGTAGGGACTAAACTTAACCAATGTGAATTTGTAAGAGACGTAAAATTACACTTTTAAAAGTAAGGGACGAAAAAAGTTATTTTGTAAAATATGAGGAGCATTTTGAATGATTTTCTCTAATTATAATACAATCTTACAATTTTTCCCTCCAATAAATCAACATCTCAATGAAAAGAATAGTTCCGTTCCCATCATCGTTTTTTTTTGTGTTCCCACCATCTTCCTCTCTATTCATTGCATTTTTTTTCCCGACTTTTACATTTTTCCAAAAAGTAGTACATTGCATGCTAAGGTATGTCAGCTGATTCCTTCTCCTCTTTATAGCTGAAAGAATACAACAGAACAATTGTTAGCACAAAATTTATGTATAAATTAATTAGGGATAATTGCACAAACCCCCATGAGATTTCTGACATTTGCATTGACCTCCCTTGTGGTTTAAAAAATTACATTGACCTCCCCTGAGGTTACTAATCCTTTGCAAATTCAGTCCGAACGATTAAAATATTGTTTTAGGAAGTGAAATTAGAATTTTTTACCAAATTTATCCTTTGTACTACATGTCCTACAAATCAATTAGCAATTAATAAATTTTAAGGAGTATAGTTTATAGGCAAATACGCATTACCTATTTAAAGTACCGGCTCTTTACGGGTATTTTATTTTCAAACATTTAGTTTATGATAAATATATCAATATTTGTAAGTAAAATTCAAAAAGTGTTACAGTAATATTCTTGTAAAAAAGAAATCGGTAGGTTATTTATTTAATATAAATTAAATATTTTTTTAAAAAAAGAAATGGCCCATAAAGTATTAATTTTTTATGACTTTCATCCATTACATGAGTAAAGTATTCGCTCTTTATATGCATTTTATTCTGAATCATTTAATTTATGTTAAATACATAAATGTTTGTAACTAAAATTGAAAAAGTGTATATTAATATTTTTACGGAAGAGAGATTGGTAGGTTTTGTATTTAACAAAAATTAAATATTTGAAAGTAAATACAAGTTTGTATTTGAGCGTAAATATTTGTATTAAATTAAATGTTTGAAAGTAAAATACCCGTAAAGAACCGATACTTTAAATAGTTACCAGCTCTTTATGGGCAAACACGCATTACTCATTTAAAGTACAGGCTTTTTATGGATATTTTATTTTCAAACATTTAATTTATGATAAATATATCAATGTTTATAAGTAAAATTCAAAAAGTGTTACAGTAATATTCTTGGAAAAAGGAAATTGGTAGGTTATTTATTTAATATAAATTAAATATTTTTTTTTAAAAAAGAAATGACCCATAAAGTATTAATTCTTTATGACTTTCATCCATTACATGAGTAAAGTATTGGCTCTTTATGGGCATTTTATTCTAAATCATTTAATTTATGTTAAATACATAAATATTTGTAACTAAAATTGAAAAAGTGTTATATTAATATTTTTACCGAAGAGAGATTGGTAGTTTTTGTATTTAACAAAAATTAAATATTTGAAAGTAAATACAAATCTGTATTTGAGCGTAAATATTTGTATTAAATTAAATATTTGAAAGTAAAATACCTATAAAGAGCCGGTACTTTAAATAAGTAATGTGTATTTGCCTATAAACTATACTCCTTAAAGTTTATTAATTGTTCATTGATTTGTAGTATTTTGTCATTCATTGGACATGTAGTACAAAGGACAAATTTGGTAAAAAATTCTAATTTCACTCCCTAAAATAATATTTTAATCGTTTGGACTGAATTTGCAAAGGATTAGTAACTTCAGGGGAGGTCAGTGTAATTTTTCAAATCACAGGGGAGGTCAATGCAAATGTCAGAAATCTCAGGGGAGGTTTCTGCAATTATCCCAATTAATTATTTGCCAAAAGAACACCATATGCACACTATATATATTGATAAAACATCATAATTCCATTAAAATCTGAAGTTAAATCATCAAACATACACAAACACCAAAGAACATATTTGAAAAATAGATACTATAGATTTGAAGAACAGAAGAATAGATAAAATTACATTATAAAACTCCAAATTTAAAAAATGAGATAAAATAATTGTAACTCCATGAAATAACAAGAACTCTTTCTTAAATTGGATGATTACATGTACACTAGATTCGAAGTTCATTGACTCAAAAACCGTTTAAACTATAGTCTACTCACATCGTGCACTCTAGTTTTATATAAAGCTTGGGCAGATAAACGATAGCCGCCTCACCGCGAAATATGAGCAGAAATCTAAGATCTGAATAATCATATTACATGGGGCGTTTGGTTCAAAAACTCAAGCACTGACCTCACATATTTAATGAATTATCAAAAAAAAATCATATTACATGGGGCGTTTGGTTCAAAAACTCAAGCATTGACCTCACATATTTAATGAAAAAAACTGCTATCAAACGGTTCTAATTGACCTCACATGTTTAAAGAATCAAATTGTCTACTATTAGGGAGTAATGGATTGCTAAGAATGTTTGTTAATTGTATCTGAATGCGGTGCGCTTTCAATGCCGGATGGTCAAATTAATGTTGAATCATTGTTACAAAAAGAAAGGGTTATTATTATTTTACCCCTTTAACGTTTGGTGCTACTATCAATTTCTCCCTTAATGTTATCTTTTAGTCATTTTACCCCCAAGACTAACGGTCAAACTTAACGGAGTTTGTTAATTAAAGTGAAAAGACATGTTTTACCCTTAAAATTATTATCACTTTACTCCCGTAAAATATAGTCTCATTATCAATTTACCCCATAGAGTTATTTTTTAAGCAATTTATCCTACCATTAAACCAATTTAGCAAGTTAAAAAACTTTAAAAGAAAATACCCTCCTCTTTGCATAATAAAAATAATAAAAATTTAGAGTGACTTTCTCCTTTTTGGTATTAAGAAAAAAGTCAAAATATTAATTTCTTTCTTCTTGGCAATCTTATTAATATTGAAAATAATAGAAAGATGGAGAAGGGGAGGGGGAGGGAGAGAGCTCAATTCTTTTTTAAAAAATTACAAATAAGAAAGAATTAAATACTATTATTATTTTAAAATTATTTCACTTTTTTGTTTACCACTAAATTCCAATCCTAATCTCGACAACCTTAAAGTAATACAATAATGTTAGACTTTTCTTTATTTTCTTTTTTTGCAAAATCTAATTTTTTTTGTCTCCTTCTTTCCTATCTCTTTTTCTTTTCCTAGTATTAAAAAATGTGAAAAAAAAGAAATTTGAGAAAAAGCTTTTATTTTTATGTTTTTCGATCTCTTAAAGTAAAAAAAAAGGAAGAATAACCATTCCAAATTTTTTATTTTTAAATATTTATAAAAAGGTAAATATATTTAAATTTTTTTTGACCATACTAGTTAGATTAACGATGAGGTAAAATGCATAGAAAATAATGTTAGGAACTAAAGTGATTGTATCATTATAATCTAAACGAATAAAGTGATAATAACAATGTAATAATGCTATAAAATAAAAGGGTATTTTTGTCCAAAATTTCTTAACATGTTGAGTTGAATTATTTATGGGGGTAAAGTGACTAAAAGATAACATTAGAAGGTAAACTGATAGTAGTGATATAGTTTAAAGGGGTAAAGTGATAATAACCCAAAAAGAAATGGAGTTTGAAACTTTTTAAACAGATGATGATACTTTTTTTCCGCTGTCGTTTAATTAGTTAGCAATGAAATACATTTTGAATTCATCTAAATGGATGAAAATAATAATTTAATGTATTGAAAAAAAAATGTAACCCTGTCTTCATAGTGATTCTACGGTAGAATTTAGACTGTCAACTGGCTCAATGAAAATGTACACTTAAGTTGATAATATTTAGTAGTATTTTCAAGTTGATGCAAATACCTTGGCGGCGGCTGATATTTTTGGGTCTTGTACTTTTGTCTTTCCTGCCTAACCTTTGCCTTCCACTCCATGATCGAGAACGAAACAGAAAATTAGACTGGTAAACAAAAGTACAATTACGATTAAAAACAAAAAAGTTTCCTGTGGTATATTTAATACATAGAAAAGCCCCATATAATTTCAAAACATATAAAACGACATCTTATGTTTTGAACTAAATTGTAAAACTGGCGGAATCCGATAAACTTAACGGAAATGACGGTCTCGACTGTTAAATTTATCGGATTCCGTTAAGTTTACCGTTATGTTGACCGGATTCCGTTAAGTTTAACGGATTCTATCAGTATTACAATTTAATTTAAAACATGAGGTGCTGTTTTGTATGTTTTGAAACCATGGGAGGCTTTCTTGTGTATTAGGTATACCACATGGGAATTTTTTGTTTTTAACCCGTACAATTATTTCATTAGAAGTTGTACCTTAAACATGGTTCCGATTTTCCTATATAATAATGATATGTTTTTGGGTCAAAAACAAAAAGTCTCCTGTGATAAACCTAATATATAGAAAAACTCCCTGTGATTTCAAAACGTTCAACATAACACCTCATACTTTGAACTAAATTATAAAGGTAACGGAATTTGTTAAAATTAATGGGAACAGACGAAATGACAAAAATACCCTGATATAACTAAGCAAAAGACAATTCAACAAAATCATTTGTTTCATTGTGTAGAGAGAGAAAATTGGGGGTTAAGTGGTAGAACAAGTATATTTGTTAAAAATTAGGTATAAATTTTTTTTATTTAGGTTCCAATAAGTCATTGCTGTTAATTTTAATGGATTCCGTCACCTTTACAATTTAGTTTAAAGCATGAGGTGTTGTTTTGTATGTTTTGAAACCACGGGGAGCTTTTCTGTATATTAAATTTATCAAAAAGGGATTTTTGGTTTTCAAAGAGTTCTAAAAAGAAGAAAAATGCTTAATTAAGGAACTGTAGATGTGATTCAGAAATCTTACTGCTTTATACAGAAGAGAAAAGAATAGAACTTGAAGATAACAATGGCCAAGGATTAGATGAAAAAATTATGGCAATTACATAATTGTCAATTAAATGTCTTACCCATATTTTCAAAACACTCAAGTTCAAGGTTTGAATTCTATATGACAGATACCATCATTATCTTGTCAATATTTGTAACCACACATGGTAATAATATTAGTAGGATGTGTATTTAAATTGACGTTGCGTCATTGCTTGCCTTTATTGTCCAGATAAGTATAAGAAAAAAGGATTTTCTAATGGGTTAACAATTGGCACTCATTAATATGAATAAAAAACAACCTGCATAATGAATGTATTTTTAAGGAATTCACATGCTAAATGGCATACTTGACCTTTTCCCTAAAATAAATATTACAAATCTTCTGCTAGTACTTTATCTTTCTATCACCAAAATAATGCAATTTACCGTGGCACTTGTAATGAAAAACCATGAAAAATGAGCCATCAAGGTACATAAAACCCTAAGTTTGTAGGAAGTTAGATCCTAAAGTAAGATTAGTACTCGAAGATACGTACTTATTAGTTACAGTCTGTCTAATAGCTGTCCAATAGGCACTTGTTAATAAATATTTCAAGGAAGTTAGATCCAAAAGCAAGAGTAATACTCAAAGGTACATACTTATTAGTTAGGGTCTGTTTAACGGGTGCCGAGCACCGGCTAATAAATATTTCGAGTGTCATATTTTTTAAAATGTAAGTTTAATTAGGAAAAGTAAATAAATACAACAGAGGAAATGTAACATTAAATAGGAAAAGTATATAAATAAAAGGGAGGGTAATAATTCTAGTACATGTATATAAATGGTAGATTAGGTGAATTTTAATTATGTTAATGGGTGCACACCCGTTAGAAAAACCTTATTAGTTATTATACTACTTTTTCTTTTTTTTTTTCTATCAATTGATTAACTTACTACACCTAAAGGAGGAAGAAAGGTGTGTGGTAGACATTGAGACTACACCAAGTAGGAGGAAGAAGGGTGAACGTGATTCGCCAAAAAGAAAAAAAAAGAGTGTGCAGTGGACATTGAAACTCACCAACAGTAAATTGAAAAGTTTGCATGGCGGAACGCAATTACAACTCTAAAATTAAGAAAATTTTACTGTGGAACACAATTACTACACCGAGAATGAGGAAGAAGCGTGCGCAATGGATGCTAAGACTCATCCAGTAGAAGAAAGAATAGTGCGCAGTAGACACCGAAACTCATCAACAATAAATTAAAAAGTTATATGATTCCTAAACCTAAACCGTTCAATGAGATTGGATCCAAATCCAAATGACTAGCAAGAAAAATGAAAATGCACCCAGGCCTAAACTGCTGGTAGGATTGGATCCAAACCTAGACAGCTAGTAAAAAAAATTATAAAATACATCTCAAACCCAGATTGCTAGTGTGATTGGATTCGGACCCAAGCAGCTAGTAAGAGAAATAAAAATGCACATAGGCCTAAACTGTTGGTGGGATTGGAAGTGAGCCCAGATAACTAACAGGGAGAAATGAAAATGCCCCCAAACCCAGATTACTGGCAGGCTTGGATATAAACTATAACAACTACCGAGAGAAATAAAAATGCACACAAGTTTACGCTGCATTTCTACTGTGACTTACACCTTCTTACTAAATGGGTCTCAATTTGGGAACCTACAACCCCACCGAGGTGTCAGACAAGGGGATTCATTATCACCTTATTTGTTCTTGATTTGCGCCGAAGGCTTTTCTTGTTTATTGCAGGAAGCTGAACGTTGCGAAAGCATCTCAGGTTTCCGGATAGGTTCACATGGCCCGAAACTATCTCACTTATTATTTGCAGATGACAACTCATTATTCGGAAAAGCGTCACCTCAGGAGGCACAGCACATAAAGACAATCCTTGACCTTTATAAAGCGGCTTCAGGCCAGGAGGTTAATTTTGATAAATCAGCTGTGGTCTTCAGCAAAAACACAGATCCCACAGTTCGTCGGAGCATCACATAGCTTCTTAACATTAAGGAAGTTCCCACTCACGACAAATATCTTGGCCTTCCTACCATTGTTGGTCGTTCTAAGTTTGAAGTTTTTTCATCAGTAAAGGAGAGAATCTGGCAGAAGATACATGGATGGAATGAACAACGACTCTCAAAGGCAGGTAAGGAAATCATGATCAAGGCTGTTGTCCAGGCCATTCCAATGTACTCAATGTCCTGTTTCAAGTACCCAGACTCCTTGCTTTCCGATATTCAATCTATGATGAGTAACTTTCGGTGGAGTGATGGTTCGAAAAAGAAACTGATTCATTGGGTAAGTTGGGATAAAATGTGTTCGTCCAAAAATAATGGCGGCATGGGTTTCAGACAACTTAAGGCTTTTAATTTAGCTTTACTAGCTAAACAGGCGTGGCGCATTGCAACCCAACCATCTACTCTTCTTCATCAGGTTTTTAAAGCTAAATATTTTCCAACAAAGGACTTTTTTCATGTTGAATCTACTTCCAGGCCTTCTTTTACTTGGAGGGGATTGTGCGAAGTTCGAAGATATTTACTCTCTGGTAGCAGATGGCGAGTTAGTAATGGGAATCATATCAAAATTTGGAAAGATAGGTGGATTCCACGTCCTTCTACTTTCAAAATTATATCTCGTTCTGATGCCCTACCGGATGACTCCACTGTGGATTGTTTAATTGACAGAAATAGCAGGAAATGGAAATTTGAGCTACTTCAGGAGCTTTTCTGGCAGGATGAAATTGAGCTGATTATGAGTATTCCATTGGGGGAAAGTCGAAATCAAGATAAACTCATTTGGCACTACTCTAAAAATGGCTCCTTCACGGTGAAAAATGCCTACCATCTTATCAAAACACAATCTACAAACTGGCAAGATGAAGCTTCAGGGAGTAATGGCTTTGGGAAGGATATCTGGCCTTGCTTGTGGAAGCTCAACATACCAAGTAAGGTTAAGATATTCTTGTGGCGTCTTTGCAACGGTATTCTACCTACAACTTCCAAGTTGAATACCCGTGGAGTCTATCTTGACACTGCTTGCCTTTTATGTAAGGCCCCTGTTGAGGATGTTAATCACCTTTTCTTGTGCCGTCTGGTAGCAATCCAAGCTTGGGCCCTCAGCTTCCTTACACTAAAGATAAGGTTAGACTCTGCCAGTCAAGTTTCCTCTTGGTTGCCTAGCCTTCTTCATCTTTTGAAAAAGCGAGACATGGAATTGGTAGCCATAATTCTTTGGAATCTCTGGCTTAACCGAAACGGTGCATTATTTGATGGTTCATATCGTGATCCTCTCAGTCTAGTTTCTCTCTCTATCAATTTCTTGCAGAGGTACCATGAAGCCAACACATCTCCAAACACTCCAATACGCTCTTCCACTGCACAACTTCATTGGAACAAGCCCCCGGTAGGTTTTCTAAAGGCCAACTTCGATGGCGCAGTATTCTCTGAAATTGGCTACTCTGGAGTTGGAGTTGTTGTGAGGGATGAGTGGGGCAATTTTGTTGGAGGTACTTCCCACAAAATCTTTGGTATCTTTTCCCCTGTGGTCATTGAAGCTTATGCTGCAAGATCTGCAGTCTCCTTATTACTTCAGTGGAAGGTTCCCAAGATTATTTTGGAGGGTGACTCTTTGAAGATCATCAACATGCTTAAACATATGGAATCTGATGACTCAGCCTACGGGGTGCTGTTAGATGATATCCTTGTTAGTTTACAGAATTTCGTCGCGTGGGAGGCTAATTGGGTTCCTAGGAAGGTAAATGTGCCTGCACATTTGTTAGCTAGGAATGCTAGTTCTATTTCAGATATTTGTAGTTGGAGCTATTCTCCACCACCTTTTCTTTCTTCCGCAATTTCTGCGGACCTATCCTCATCTTAATGAAATTTTCTAGTTTTCTATCAAAAAAAAAAACGTGAGAAATGTAAAATGCATCTCAGCCTAGAATGGTTTTGGAATTGGATTCAAATCCAAACAACCAGTGGAAGAAATGTAAAATGCATCCTAGGCCTAGATTGCTGGTGAGATTGAACCCAAACTCAGACAACTAGTGGAAGATATGAAAAGTACACCTCAAGCCTAAATTGCTTGATGGAATTGGACTTCCAAACAACCCGTGAGAGAAATGAAAAATGCAAAATTTGGATTGTCAAAAATGAAATTTAAAATGCAAGCTATTAAAACAGAATAAATATAGAGTGCATGCAATGACACGCTTAATTGAGCGGCTTTTACAATCTTTTGATTTTTCAATCTTAGGATGAAGAAAAGAGAAAAAAAAAAAAAGCAGACAATTTTTCAGGGAAGTCGAATGTCACATGTTTTCCGAACTTGAGGAGTACAAGTGAAACACTTCCTTTAAGGAATTTGGAAAAGATGCTGCACGTCGCTCTCCTCTTGATCAGCAAATCTTCTTTCAAAATTATTAGAGAGGATCAGGGGCCGAATAGCGGTGCTTGTGATGGGAGACTTCGAAAACGAATTTTGAATGCATTACCAAATCAATTTGAAATTACTCTTTTTAAAACTTGCCCGAGTGTAAACTATCATTAACTAAAAAATTGCCCCAATTTTCATCTTTAATTGAAAATTTTCTTTTTACAAATTTTCTCAATTTTCTCAGTCTTCTTTTCTTTCTTTTTTTCCTCCCTTTTTTCTGAATAAAATTTGCCCTGATTTAGAATTGCAACCCAAAAGTAAAATATTCTAAAAGTTCAATAGCAAGAATTGTAGATTTAAAGGGACAATCTCTCTCTCTCTCTCTCTTTCCACAAATTCAGAACTGGTTGATAGGGTAAGTGCTCCTATGGAGTTTAGGGGTGTTTGGATTGTAAATTATTTGAGATATTTTTACTGTAGCACTTTTTGTAATTTGATGTATGTGAGATAAAAAGGTAATTGGGAAGATAAAAAGGTGTATTGAAAATTGTAATAGTGATGTAAGCAAATATATTTGGACAAATAATCTTCTGTCCAAACACACTAGCGCGTACAGACTGTTGATTGGAAGCAACAATATGATAAAATGAACTCCTTTTTCCTTATGATACCTTTGATTAGCGACTGGAAAGGCTTGTTTTGTGAATACTAGAATGCCTGTCCCTCTCTTTCAAAGTTTGATTTTAGTAATTAGTATCAGCTCGTGTCAAAAAATAAAAAGTGAAAATAGACAAACTAGAATCAGCTCTGCAAAAGCACATTTGCATGCTATTATTTTTCAGAAAGCAATTGTCTGCAATTTGCACAAGGGAAAAAAATAAGCCACTCGCCCTTAATTTGGCCGAGATGGAACTCTTAAGATTTCAGGGTGTCGAAAACGTTTTGTCCTATTACGAGAGGAAACAAGGAAAGGTAAAGTATCCACTGTTCACCGGCTAATCCTCAAGTGGAAAATAAGCTTCCTACGCCAAAAAATGATGTATGCAATGATTTTCCATCTGTGATGCCTTGAAATGAATATAGGAGATCAATCAAGCCATCTACTTCCAGTCTTGAATGACTGCGCCTGCAGCATTACGACCGGAAGCACCCATCACGCCTCCACCCGGATGAGCTCCACTTCCACATAAGTATAGACCTTGTACTGGAGTCCTGTAATTCGACCTACAAATTGCAAACAGAGTATATCGCATTATGACAATGCATTCTGAAAGGGAACTCTTCATTGTAGCACTTGTTACATGCTTGTTACCATCCTTTAACAGGTCGCATGAGGAACAAAGAATCCAACCCCATGGCACCATGAAAAATATTTCCTCCTGTCAAAATTTAAAAATGCTGAATAAGCAACTAAGCATCGGAAGAATAAACTGTTATCTTAATAGCAAATACCAAGAACCCGTTCTTGCAATGTATTAATCAGGTAGAAAAATCAAGCCAAATAGTTCACTATCAAATAGTTCACTTTAATTTAGAAACTTGTATGTATGTCTACAAGTATCTACTATCAAATAATGGGTATATAATGTCAACAGATGGGCATAGAGAACCGGTATCAGTGCTGCATAGTCTCCGCAGCTTCTCCCAAACAATATGTTGAAACTCAAAAGTGAAGGTACCTGTCAAACCAATTTCTCTCTCAAGATCTGGTGGAGTCAACATGTCATATCCAAGAATTGACGAGCTAAAGCCAGGGGCATATTCATCAATTAAGGAGAAGCATCTTTGTGCAAATGATTCCTACAGCAAATATTCTTCACTTAGTCACAAACTTGACCAGGGAAATTGCTACAACTGTTTAAAAAAAAAAAAGCAACAAACTTGAAGAAATTGTAAGTAACAGAATATTACTGAAGTAAGCTGATTATTAGAAGATAGAAGCCAAAAACGTACGAATTTTAACGGTAGTGCATAGCCAAAATTATCAACTAGGTACAGAAAAGGAGAACTGATCTAAGAAATTTCACTCACCCTATATGCAGGGTCTTCCCAACTGCCATCCAAAGGTTTATAAGGTGTGTACTGAATAAATAAGTTGATGACATGCTTACCTATGAGATGAATCAAATTCCAATGAGATATCCAGGTACTCACAGTAAAGTTAGTAGCATGTAATTATTTTATAATGCAAGTTAAAGAGGAATAAATTACTTAAGAAAATGAAAAATTCAAATTTGCAACATACGAATAATGAAACTCAGCTACCTCCAACTGCTTGATAGAGAAAATTATCAAGTTCACAATGTTACGTCCCCTGACCCAAAAATTCATGGAATCCCTAATCCCTTGCATTTCCAGTCATACAGACGAAGACAACACAATAAATGTAAACATCTAGCATAGACATTATCAGAACATGCGGAAACTGTTGGTAGTTACTTTTACCTGGATTTGAACTAACTCAAAACCTAATGCTCTTCTCTCAAAGTAGATTGCTTTGTGTTACATATACATATGAATGTATGCATGTGTATGTATGTATGTGTGCATGCATGCATGTATGTTGCTCAAAAAATAATGTATGTGTGTATGTGTACTTGCATCGGAAAAATAAAATCTCACAGGCAGAAACTCTTGTTAGTTCCCTTACCTAGATTTGGACAGAGTAACTCAGCATGTAACACACTTCTCCTAAAGTAGATTGCAGTTTAAAAAAGAGGGAGAGAGATGACTCAACAGAAGATATCAAGGTATGCAAGGTAATGCATAACAACACAAAAAGTATGAAGCTGTGAAGTACCATGGGGAGAGAGAGTCTTGTCCAAGACAGAAGGGATGGTCATCTCAATGATAGGTCTTTTAGAGGGAAAACCATTTACAGCTTCTTGACAGGCTGAATCAACCTCTTCCATGCTGAAAGACATAACAGCTAGAAAATAAGAACCAGCTTAAAACTATCAAAAATCAAGACGATTAATCATTTAGCATGGACCTTTTTTTCCCCCATCAGAACCCCTATGTGTCGAGTAAGGTCATTTAGTTAGGTAAGAACTTTAAAACTTAAAGGCATATCTAGAATGTTAACAAATCACAAATATCACCATACAAGGTTAAAAATGACCACTGTGTAGCAATGTCATAATTCTATTGCTTCCTGACCCACCAAAAGATAACTGAGAGCACATCATGGTAAGTATTCATCTAATATCAATTCATCCGAAAGTTAAGAATGATCCAACAAGCTGAGTTGTTAGAGAAAGGATTTACTCAGTCAAACACATGCCACTTTCTGTAAGTGATCTTGACTCTTAACAACCCTCTGAAATCAATGGTCTTCTTCATGACCTTCAATACAATTCGTCTTCTACCTATATCAGACGCTACGGATTACATATATAGGCAAATATCAATCTGTCAATCTCTCCCTTCTTTCTTTCGATAAACTGACAATGTAGAAGATAAAAAGATAACGTACCTCTCTGAACCAATATGGATGGTACCCATATGCTGAGGACCAGCATTAGGATGATTAATCTTGCAGCACTGAAATTGTGGCACTCGCTCAACAGCCAAGTTAATTTTTGTAGTCGCCTAATATAATAAGCAACATTGTTATAACACAAAGGAAAATTTTCGTAGGAATAACATTACTGGATCTATAATGACCATGAGGAAAAGATAACGAAGAGTAAATAAATTTTCACTCCTATAATTAGCAACATTGTTATAACACAAAGGAAAATTTCCATAGGAATAACATTCTTGGAACTATAATGACAATGAGGACAAGAAAATGAAGAGCAAATAAATCTTCACTCCTATAATTCCTGGGTTCACTTGTCACTCATCAAACAACTTAAATCCATATATTTTGCATGAATACTGCCAGCATGCATTTGAATGAGAAACCATACTTAATTACTTGAATAGTTCAAGTGAGCATTTGATGTTGTATATCATCCTCAAATATTGCAGCTAAAGTGATGCTTAAAAAGACCAAGAGGAGCAAAGTTAGACGCTAATGTAGTAATATACAACAGATCAGATAAATTAGTTAAACAGCTGAAGAAGGAATAATTAATTGGCATGACATCTTACAGAGCTGTAATCAGAATACTTGATTGCCTGAAGAAAGTCATCAGGAAGCACATCTTCTGGCACTAATTCCTGTCATGATACACAAATAATAACACATAACTAGTAGCTTTAAGCAATATTACTGGATATTTTTGGAATAGAAAATGGTATGCGTATACATACATACATGTTCATACAAACATACATTTTACATACATACATACACACACACACACATATGTACACACACATATAGAGAGAGAGAGAGAGTTATGAGAATTAACAGCCACCTTACCATAAAAGTTTTATATGGAGTAGCATTTGACAAAACAACAGAAGACTGCACTTGAGTTCCATCAGGAAGCAGCACCTAAATGTTTAATCCAGCTTCCCAATGTCCAAATTAGAAATGTAAGCTTAAATTTCAACCCAAGTGTAAGAAATCATGTTGCAAAACTAACCCCGTTTACTCTTCCTGAATCACCAATTAGCAATTTTGAGACCTACCAACAAAAACAAATGTTCAGCAATTATTTAGGACATATTCATAAGCACAACCTAATCATATAAAAATAATCACTAGGGAAAATTTTCAAACCAAAGTAAACTTAGGTTAGACATACTTTCTATCTTGATTTGCAAGGAATAATATGGTAAAAACAAATTATCTGAACAGGTTGTCTCAAGCAATATTTGGTACTAAAGCACAAAAGCTCCTATATAGGCTCCAAGCAAATGTGAAGACTGTAGAATATGTAAGAAGAAATCAACTGGTCCAAGTTTCTTCTTGTGCCTACTTCTAATATATCATGCCTCAACAGTAAATTAATGAAAAGATAAAATTAGAATGATATTTTTTAGAGGAAACACCACCAGATTCGGTGTTGTATGAAGAACTGAACAAGTTGATCAGTAAAACAAATTGAAGCATCAACTGTGAGAATATATTTCATCAAGCAGCAATCTCTTCTACTGTGAAGAAGATGAATTTCATGTACGAATAATTATGCATAAATTACCTCAGCTTTAGTCACTATTGTAGCACCCGCCTCCTGTGCTGCTCTACCAACAGCCAAAGACACGGAGCCCATTCCACCTTCAACATATCTACAGCTTATGTTAGGTCTCAAGCAGGCATGTTATCCAAAGAGAATAAACATATCTATTTAAATCACAATAAGAGATGATGCTGAAGTCATTTAACCATAGGGAGATTCCTATATAAACAGTGAACAGCATTCCTGGACAAAAAATTTCCAAAACTGAGGCGTAGTAAGAGATCTGCGAGCATGCTCATGCAACAAGTATTTCATGAGAAGAATAGATTGAACTACTTTAGCATGATTGGAACAGGATAAGTTCTACACAATGAGGTGAAATAATGTAAGATCAAGGAGAAAGAAACCCAGAATGTCCTCAAATTAGCTCTAGGTAAAACATCTATAAAGCACATTAATAATGCAAGCAATCAGCTCTTTGTTACTGGAGCAAAATCACCCTTAGTATCCTAATGTATTAAACGTACGACCAAATTCCACGATCACCATCAGTTTCTCCCATGATGTGATGAAGCAAAACATAGCCAGTTCCTGGTGTATGGATACTTGCCTGCGTGTAACAGGTTCAAAAATATGCTACACATCAGCATTTATGCTCTAAGATGGGCCCCATGAGGCTGTTGCATGAGTAGAATACAGCTTTAGAATGGAAAGTAACTTGATTCTTCTGTTTGAACAGTAGACAGACTGACCATCAAATGATAATATATAGAATGGAAAACATGGACACAATTACTTCACAGAGCTGTAGAGTGACAATCAGGTCCCTTCACCATGGAGAAGAAAGTGTCGATTATCATATCAAATTTACGGTTGATTGACAAAGGCATACAGTGTTCCCATTGTAAACGCTTTCTTGCTAATACTTGAAACCCTACACAAGGGATTTGAATCTCACCGTGGTTCCTATTACTGCATCTGTTGCGAGTGTTGCCTTCAGGACTTCAGTCTGTGAGGTAAATGGCAGAATATGAATTAGTCACTGGCAGGTAATACATAAATGCCTTTGTCATTCATCTCTACTTTCATCCATTTACTTATTGGAAAATTACCATACACTAGAAGGCCCTAAATCCTACTAATATAGAACAATTGTATTCATTTAGGACTGAAGCATTTAAAATCCTGCTAACATTTTAAGTAATGGCTAACATGAAATGCATGGCCCAATAACCTATGTTTGCTCTGTTTCAAATTGAAATAGTCTGACTCTGCAAAAGATTATAGGTGAGGCTCAAAAGTTACTGAAAGATAGCCTGTTTTAATGTGACTACCTCAAACCAGTTATTTAGAAACTTTGAGGCTGGAGAGAGCAAAAGATCCATAAAATCCCTGAAAATACAAAGTAGAACAATTAAAACAGATAGGACCTTTATTGAAGTTAACAGTATCCAAGCCAACTTCAACAAGTTAGCTACTTATGGTCCTAGGCTGTAATCCACTGTTCTTAGCGGAAGCAAGACAAAGCACCAAGACCAAAATGAAGTATAGATAAATCCATTTTAGATGAAAAAAAATGAACCCTTACACCATCTCTCTTTGGCCCATGGAAACAGCTCTTCGCATGCAATGAGCCCAAAACGCATATTTGTCTAACCTATCCTTCATATGAGTTTTGATAGATGATGCACGTTGAAGAGTTTCAGGAGGGGAGGAATCAATAAGTGGATCCATGAACTTACAGAAGTTCTCCAGCTGATGCTCATACCTAATATTGGGAAGACGACACAAAAATAAGTTAAAATTACTCTAAAATCTGTGATGGTATCTACGTTTGAAAGATTACAATCTGCATGTCAAGCTACACCCTCAACCAACATCCAGGCAAGTTAACATTCAAATCAGCTGGTATTCTAATTGTACACTACCAGCCTACAATCACGTTAGCATTAAAAAAAGAAGTAACGGGTCTAACTAATGGAAGATTTTAGCAGCATCATCCAACTTTAAATTCATCATGTTTGCAAAAATTGGCAGGTCATCGTGACTAAAAGCAGGACTAATTTTTTTTACCTAACCGACTTACTGAAATTATGGTTCAAAAACCAAGAGTTAAACTTTAGGAAATTACTGAAAGAGCAATAACCTGGGGTAAGCCTCAGCATCCTTCTTGGAGAACTTCGAAATTTCAGCATGGTTTAGCTCCTTATCAGGGCCGAGCAAAAGATAACGCCCGTCTAGACAAGGGGTAAACGACGACGGATTCCTCTTCAGTAGCTTCAATCCATGCCTCTTCAACTCCAACTCCCTTTTCACAAAAATGAAATCAAAAACCACAAAACAATCCAAAATGGAAGAAAATCATTAATCAAGAAACTACTTTATGACGGAAGGACGGAGGAGGCTTTGGAGGTAGCTGCAGCGAGAGAACTTAAAGCCGGGAATGAGTTCTTCAGTGACAGCTGCTCCACCGATAAGGTGACGGCGCTCGAGAACGGCGACGGAGAGGCCGGATTTAGCGAGGTAGGCCGCAGCAGTGAGGCCGTTGTGGCCGCCCCCAATCACCAACGCATCCCATTTCTTTGCTTTCAACAAGCTCGATGAAGAATCGGTGGCACTTCTGGTGCTGAAGTTCGTAAATTGTTGAACTTGTCGCCTCATTTCTTGCTTTTCCACCGTCCTCTTTTGACTTCCTTAGTCACAATCTCACGGTCTCGCAGATGTTTGTCGAACCTATGTTTTGATAGTCGTACTGGACAATGATTCGGCTAACTTCAACGCAGAGTCAATGGGTTCAACTGGTCGGCAGTGTCTCTTTGTGATTGCAATAACTTATTGAAAATAATTTTCTAATAAAGCTTTGGGATAATTTCAGAAACCTCCCCTAATGTTTTTGACAATTTCACTTAGCTCCCCTAAGGTTTGAAAAATTACACTTACCTCCCTTCATTTGATAGTTTTAGTAATAAAATCTTAAAATAATATTGACTGGGTCAAATTTTTAAATGAATACCCTAAAATGCCCTTGTGTAATGAGTTTTAATTTATTTTTCTGCACAATTATAAGATTATCTAGTATAATTATAAGGAAAATGTACCAAAATTTTTATGTCCATACCTGCTAGTATTTGATAAACAACAATATTAATAATAATTTATCACTATGATAGGATACTTTTGATGGTATTTATTATGGATTAAATTTATAAGATAGAAAAGAAGATGTTGAAATAATTCATTTAAAGTTTATGAATTTTTCGAGTAGTGGGATTATTACAATTTAGTAGTGATTTTGGACCATTTATTTTTGATTTATTGTTAATTTTAATACCAAAAAAAAAGATCAACAAAAACATTGGATTACATATAATTTAACTCATCAAAAAAATTACTAGTTTGACATTTGGTTACAATAAAAAAATAGAGGTAATAGTGGTAGTTCTACAGTTTTATTGGTAAAAAAAATTAAAAAAAGGAATAAAAAGGAAAAAGAATAAAAAAATAATTTTAAAAGTCATTCTAAATATAACAAGGAAATTTCATTAAAATATTTAAGGGTAGTATTGTCATTTTAAATGACAAGGGAGGTATGTGTAATTTTTAAAAGCTTGAGGGAGCTAAATGAAATTGTTAAAAATCTCAAGGGAGGTTTATGAAATTATCCCTAAAGCTTTTAATAAAGAGTAAATTTTATATATATTGACTGTGTACACTATTATGGTTAAATATGAAATATATATATATATATAATATTTGAGTTTCAAATTCAAATTCGAATTATGTGTCATGCATCACGGTTGAATATACAATACATATATAATATTTGAGTTTCAAATTTAAATTCGGATTATATGTCATGCATCTAATGATAAAAGTATATACACTGTCAGTGTATAGAAAATTAATACTTTAATAAAAGTACCTATTAATTAATTAAGTACTTTTAAATATATTATTTGAAGATGTAGTTTAATAAATACTTATTGTATTGGATGATGTGTAATTCAAAATTTTAAAAGTGTTTATCTCTTTATTTGGTTCATAATATAGGATAAAATGATTAAATTTGATATTTTATTTTTTAAATCACAAAAGTTACTCTAAAAGCACTAAATTTGACCTTTTGCGAAATGTGTTTTCAATATTAAAAGTTCTACTCCTAATTTTATAAAATGATATTTATCAAATATTTTAAAAGTACCTTTAGCACCTAAAAATATTTTTTTACTAAAAGTACCGCAATCCCAAACAAGGCCTAAGTACGAGACGATATCATTGTGATGTCATAAATACATTTAGATATATATTAAATATAGTAAAATAAAAAAGTATCAATATTTCCGTGTTTTCATACATATCAAAATTCACAATATATTGGGTTAAATACCAAAAACCCCCATGTGGTTTGACTAATGTTCACTTTACCTTCTTATGGTTTGGAAACCTACAATTTGACTTCTCGTCGTTTCAACTAAAGTAAAAGTCTGACGGAAAACATCTAAACTAACGTCTGAACGTAAAATGTCAAAATTGCCCCTGTATAAGTCAAATCCTTGGAAGAATGTTTTGTGCATTTGAGAATGTGTAAAATACCAAAAACTCCCTTGTGATTTGTCAAATGTACACTTTACCTTCCTATAGTTTGGAAATCTATAATTTAACTCCCCGTCGTTTCACCTAAAGTGAAAGTTTGACAGAAATACCGTTATTGTAAATGTTTTTTGTTAGACTTTCACATTAGTTGAAACGACAGGGAGTTAAATTGTAGGTTTTCAAATCATAGAGAGGTAAAGTGAACTTTAGTCAAATCACAGGAGAATTTTTTATATTTAACCCCAATATATCACCCACTTTGAAATTCAAGCACATATAGTCAACCCAGTAACTTCACAGACGATAAACAACACCACCAAATTTGCCTATAATTTTGCCTAGAAGATGCCTTTCATGTTGATCTTTCATTAGTTGGTGTAGAGTGTGAACCATTTCATTATTCTGTATATCCAATGACATAAAATTATATCCAAAAAAAAAGGATCGGTTATCCATGGAGCACAAGCAACCTTCATATCAATTTGCAGCCAATAAGATACAAATTTCTGACCCACTCTGTTTGATATCACATAGTTCCAATCCCACACAAAGGTCCAATCATCAATTAACCATGCTTGTTAAAAGTAGAAAGCCAAAATACAAAAACTTACTAATGCATACAATGCGTTCTCGTGAAGCACAGAGTGGCTTATACGAGTGTAGAGGTGTGCAACAAAATCGAATTCGATAATTTTGAAATTTGAATTTGAAATTTTTCGAAATTTTGACATCAAGAAATTCGATCGATTTCGATTTTAATTTCACAAATTCTGAATTCGAATTTGTACCAAATTCAGTTTGGAAATCAATAATTACCAATTTCACTGAAATTTGGAACCTTTATAATTATATATGAGTTTTTTCTAAACTAAATGCTAACTTTTATATAATATATGTTTATAATTATAACATAATATACAACTAACTTAATAAGACATATTAGTGTATTGTTATATAATATAATTATTATTTAGATGTATTATTATATAATATAAATTTTATATTACATATACATACATAAAAAACATACAAATTTGAAGTTGAATTAGGTATTCGATTTCCGGTTTCGAATTCGGAAATTCTGATTTGAGAAAACCCATTCTCGAATTCGAACCAAATTTATATATTTCAAAAACAAAAAATCGATTTCTATTCCGTTTTCCGATCTACCAATTTCGAAAATTTCTATTTCAACTCGAATTCGGTCGGTAAATCGATTTTTTTTTTTCGATTTTGCACACTCCTATATGAGTGAAATCAATTGACAACCTCTGTGCTTGCAAAACTACGCTTCGCATAAAGACACCCCAAGTATATCTTGTTTTTAATACGTGCCAAGTAGTTCATTTTCCCAGTTGGCAGCATTTACAAGAAAGAATTTAATACTGGAGAAGGTTAGATCATTATCATTGATAATCACGATCTAGATACTTATCTAAGCTTAGTTAAATTGTACCAATACTATATACCACAATAAATGAAAGTCCAGATTAAGTTTCAGTGTGTAATAAGATCAATTTTACAAACCTCGAATAGTGTACCTTCACTAAATAATTTCAAATTCAAGCAGCCCACAAAATGCCGTCCATCATAAACAGCAAGAATGACCAAAAGAAATAAAACAGGAAACGATAGAATTATGAGTACCCAGTCGAAGATGGTCTTCTCAAACTTATTCTACAAAATTTTTTCACTTATTCATCCTCACTGGGTCAAATTTGAACCTCTTTAAGCAGCAGTAGCAATCATGAATGAGAGCCTGCCTCCACTTACCATGTTTTTTTTTAAAAAAATCTTTCTTCTTACTTCATTTTTGAACTCTTTAGTTGGGACTTCTTCTGTAGATTTGTAAAGCCAAAAAAATGTTAAAAAAAAAAACCCCTTACCATCCCAAAAGTTAAACGAAGTTACACGTCAAATTTTTGTCCCAAGAAAATATAAACCAATGCCTACGGAGTCAGGCAAGCCAAGAGCAGAGCGGATATCATTTGAAGTTATAAACTTGACATTACAAACTATAGAGGCAGCAAGTCTGACTCTAACACGTGTTTTTCAAAGTGTTCTGTTCGGATGATTGCCGAATAGGGCTTTGAGATCAGAGGAGATAACTCCGAACTTGCATGGATAAATTTTGGAGATAAACTTAACTGGTGAGTGTCAAACCAGCAAATATAAAAAATTCCTATTCAAAAATATAAACTCAAATATAGTGATGAGTAGGGTTGTATTTTTAGGGATTGGGTGATTTATTTTCTTAGAGCAACAATAAATAAAAAGGGGACTGGTAGGAAATTAATCTAATTAGTCAAATTAAATAAAGGCAAAAATGCAAAATTAAATAAAGCTAAATTAATCAAATATAAACCTCTAGTCAAGGGATTAGTCTCTATTCTGATTCAATTAACTGATCATTGATATAAAGATAAAATTCACCTACTTATAAATAAATTGGTTATGGTTGTCAATAAGTTCTGACAATTTACCTCTCCTTACTATTTCCATAATCATAATAAATTCTATGATTATTTCCCTTACCAATTAGACAACCCTTAACTTTTAGGATTTAATCTATTGGCCCAATTCTAACCAACAAATTCATAAGTTCGGTTTGTTTAAATTAGATTATATATTCCTATAACATATATTCGAAAGTTTTTACTACAATCACTCCCCACAAATACTAAAACCATCAAACAATTATATATTTGATATTTTAAATAGCAATAGATTATTCCAATAATTAAATAGTGGCCAGTTATTTAATCATGAAAAATAACCATATCGAGAACAAACAGGGAATATATAAATACTTATAAATAAATGAAACAAATAAATCAAATTAGATCTCACAATATTCAGTGAATCAAAGTTTTGATTATCCTCTTATTAGAACATGAAAATGAGCTACTCCTTATGGTTGATTTGCAGCCCAAAAAAAAAAAACTAGGGTTTGTCTTGAGAAAGAAAGAGAGAAAAGAAAAGGAAACGACCAACAAAGATGAAGGGAAAATCATCTAACTTATTCTTGCGATTCTGATCCCAACTAATAAATCAACTAAAACAGAATTAATCCCAACTAACAAGGATAAGACTCTCACTTATAATAAACAATCCACAGAATATATATTAATTGATTTCCAAATAAATCCTATCAAGTCCTGACCACTTGGTAACTCCAATTCGCGACTAATATGATAACTACATGACAGTAGATGCAATGCCCTGGACTCGAGTTCTCACGTGTTCCTCTAAGACGTGCCTAGTCCTTAAAGGTAAAGTCTTTTGCAAATTTTGAATTTTAGCTCCAATTACTTCAAAATTTCCTAAAGACAGCAACAAACACAAGATATGAGCATAATCTAGCACTTGACACCATATTTTGCCACAACAAAAGGGAATATTCACAAATAAAATACACAATTAACCATTTATCAAATTACCCCACACCAAAACAATGCTTGTCCTCAAGCATTCACTAGACCAAAAGTTACAATTAAGATAACAAGCACTTCATAGCATAACATACTAGTACCACATTTTCTCAACAATCTCATCAAAATGAGGATGCACAAGACTCAACAACCCTTAAACAGATATTATTGTATGCACTCGATACTCAAAATGTTTAAGGGATAGTCAACACTCAAATCAATACCATGGAATGACATTATCATAAACATGCTAATATATCACATCTCCACCAGTTTATATAAACTTAATGCAAAAATCAGAGGGCCTTGACAAGGATTGTAATGGGGCTTACGTAAGGGTTATATAAAAAGGGAAATTTAGGCTAAACAAATCAAAAGAAATACCAACAATTCTTTGTATGAAATCAAACTCCTTCTTCATTCACATTTATAGTTTTAGACATTTCCAAAAACCCCCCAAGTTCGTAAGTGCAAACATAATAAAGGACTTTGCTCAACTACCACAATACAACACCTATATACAAGAGCACTTCACAGCATTTTTTCCTTCTTATGCATTTTCACTTTGTTTCAATTTTTTCAATTTTTTTCTAAAACAATATTGAAAGATAAACACTTGCCAACTTCAATCATCACCTTGCAGTAATACTTTGAATTCCTCATGCAATGAAATTAGAACATTCTTTTGATTCAAGGTTCAAATAGAAGGGTCTACACAAAACAATTTCGAATAATAATTGTGGTTATTAAACAAAAAAAATAGGCCCAGATTCAAACATGGTTAACTAAGGGAGAACATAATTAAGGTAGGCCTATAGAAAGTTGAAAAGGGTTAATTCTAATTGCCCTTGTCATTTTAATGCATCAAATTCAAGTGCCATCTCAACATGCATAACAAAGCAAGTTGTAGAATGATCAAACCATGTGCTATATCACTCAATAAAAAGAAAATAAAGCAAATATAATTGTAGTGCTCCTTAGACTCAATAGCTCACAAACGGGTTAAAAACCATGATAAATATTGCACATCCATCATTTAAGTCAATTGCAAGAAAATACAATACTCAAACCATCAACATTACATTTCTCATATTTGCATATTGACCCGTATTTTCATAACACAAAAGACTCCAAAACAAATTCTAAATTATGAAAAATTTTAAATTTTTCATAAAAAATTATCACACTTGAAATATCCCCCCTTCCCCCCACATCTAAATCAAACATTATCCTCAATGTATGAAACTTAAGTGCCAAAAAGAAGAAGAAAAAGACTCCCCTGATTGTTGAGCTAAGCATTTTGTTTGGGGGGGGGGGGGGGGGAAAGGGAACAAGTTGCTTAAAAATCAATGCGGGGCGAACCACACTAAAAGTTTGGGTTGAGGAGATGGCAGAATGATGACTACAATGACGAGAAGATGTCACCAGTGATGAGGGTGGGAGTTGCGATATTGGAGGCGTATTAAGGAAAAGAAACAAAGAAGAGAAAGTAGATTAGGATGAAAAAAAGAAAATAAAAACATGGTATAAGACATAGGCACGCCCTATGAACCAATTTTTCTTCTTTTTTTTGGCAGTCGATTTTGTTGTTAGCGTGGTCATACTATATAAGCAATAGTCTTCTATCCATCAAATTTTAAAAGCACAAAACTACACTTAGCATAGAGCATAGGCATGGTTTATCTCAAATCTTATACTGGACATAAGATGTGGGCACTTTTTATAAGCAAAAGCTTTCTGCCCTAGAAGTTGCTTCGAAAAATTTATAAGTATCATGGAACATGCCCGTAGGCCACGACCAACAATAAAAGGTTTTTAGTCAAAAAGAAACGAAATAAACTTAACTTTCACATAAAACATGAAATAAAACAAAAAGTGATTAAAAATTGACACTCTTGGATTAGCTTCTAAATAGCGCCTTTCTTTAATTTCTTTGGCTAGACGATACCATGGTTGTTCAAGAAAGATAAAATCATTTAGTTTTTTTCATTACTTCCTCCTCATGCCAATAATATTTAAACAACGAGTTACTTGTTTCTCAGTTCAATATGTTTGGTCATTGCAACTCCTAACTTATTTTTGCCATTGAGTTCAAAAACTTTTGGATCCTTGCATTTAAGAGGTAATTTCAGTTGTAGCCATGACTAAAGCATTTTCTTCTATATGAATTTTCTTATTGCCATTCCGCTTCTCAACTTTGTGAAACATTTCTAGAATTCCTTGCTCCTTCGTCTCAACTTTTTGATCTTGCAAATCAACTAGGGAATGGAGGAGGGATCACCATAACTGAAGGTTATTCACTAGACTCTTTCATTGGAGAGATTTGAAGTTGGGATCTCATTCTTTCTTTCTCAATTTCCTCTTCAACTGCATGCTTGATACCTACCTTTTGAGACTCTTGCAGTTTTTTATCACTTCTTAGAATAATTGCATTCATATTTTGCTTAAGGGCTGACAATGGTCTGTGAGCGCAAGTTTTTACAAATTTGAAATTCCAATCAGCTCATTGTAGATGCTAGTTGACTCAATTGATCCTCCAGGTTTCGAATATTTGTTCTTATCTCCTATTAAAATTGTTTGGCATATTAGTAGATAGTGATTTAATGTTTTTTTTAAGAGATATACCTGGTGTGGATGATTGTTGTTGCTATTGATATTGCTATTGAAAACCTAATGACTTCATTGCATAAACTCCAGTTGGAGTTATCTCTCCATCCTTGATTATATACATTTGAATAAGGATCATGTCTCGTTTGAGGCAGGTTTGAAAATCCTTCAATAGCATATACTGGGCATTCAAACCATCTTGTACTATGAGACACATGTTGATTGGATGAGATGAGACATAATATATTTTACAGGTTTTAATTTGTTGCACTTGTCCTATGTAGGCATCTCAGCCTGCCCAGGTTTAATTCACCCATCCATTCCCCTGAACCAAGAGACACTTCGTCTTGGACATCTCCAGATGAGGAAATTGAAGAAATCACTTCTTCTGTTTCTCAACTTGAAAATAGCCGGCATCTCAATAAAAGACATGACTTGTGATTGCTGAATTGATGTGACTACCAGCTACCTTATTACTCAGACCTACATCTAACACCGCTACTCTAGGCTGTCTCATGATGTCTGACAATAGGTAGACCTCATCATTCCATCCACAGACCTCTCTACTATAATACCCATTCATCACTCACAAATGAGGTATGCAATCTCACTCATGCATTCAACTCCCGAACTACTTCTGACTTTAGCATTGAAGTGAGACCAGAGGACAAAGCCCCAACCACTTGGTATTTTACAGGTGAGTTCGTTTATTAGTAACTTCGACTCTTCCGCCAAGAACTCGCCTCGTCAATTGGCCTCGTTTGTAAAAATGACTTTATTTTTCTTAATCATGATACCTACCTGATCCAAAAGTAGAAGGGCTCCTCAGAGTGACACCGAGGTAGATGCAAATAACCAAGGAACTGATTAACAAGTTGAGGAACAGAGACAAGATCTTAGATCCACGAATAAAGAGGCACTCACCAAAATGGTCAAATTAATGGCCAAGAATCCCAATATCTTTGGAAGATTTGGAGCAATACTTTAAGAGGAAGGGAAAGAGAAGCCGAATAATCCAAATTGAGGCCTGTCGCCTCCCTCGAGATTTCGTGGGAGGAAGAATTAGATAGCCGTCATCTAAGATGAAACTACTCCCAGCGTACCCCTTCAAAACCTACCTCTAAATTGGTGTCTATCTTCAAAGTCTTTTTTCAAGTTCTATTCGGAAGGCGAGCAGATAGCATGCCGAAGCACCCATGCTAGGTTCGCTACTGACTATATGAAGACTCCACCCTTCACCGATAAGATAAATGACAATTTAGTTTCTCCCAAACTTTAAACTCCCTATCTTACAACCTTATGATGAATGAGGTGACCATGAGAATTATATTTAGACCTTCATCTCGACTTTTCGTTTGTATTGTGTACTCGATTCGATCATATGCCGAGCCTTTTCGGTCTTTCTTCAAAGTGCTACCCGAAAATGGTTCTAAAGTCTAGAATCTAGGAGCATATCTCTTTGGAAGAACTAATGGATAGATTTGTGGATAGATTCATCTCGTTTCATCCAATAATCAAGATGTCGATGCATTTGATGAACATACATCAAGCACCTGATGAATCATTGCGCTCATACCATCAGATGTACAATGCAGAAAATTTTCAAATTCTTGACTCAGACGAGCAAGTAACCATCACGGCTTTCACCAATGGGTTGAGAGTTGGGACCTTCAATACCAAAGTACATTAGAAATATCCTCGAACCTTGTGCAAACTTTGGAAAAGAGTTGACAAAGGTATCCAAGGAGAAGATGTTCAACCACATGAAGAGGAAAACTCAAACATCCCGGACAGTTCCTGATCATAGAAGAAAAGATCATGGGAGAACCAAAGCTGTGACATCTGAACCTCCTAGACAAGACTCTTCACGAGATCGATGAAGTGTGTTCGATAGAATAGCTAAAGGAAAGTCCCCAATTGCTGAGACTGAACTGACACCTCGCACCACAACTTAATCACATATACTTGCTATTATGGAGCAACATAACCTAGACAGATCTCCATCTAAGATGATTAGGAAGAGAGAGGATAGGAATGCGAATCTCTTTTGTGCTTATCGGTAGTGATATTGGATACAAGACTAAGAATTGTAATGATTTGAATAAGAAAATTCAGAATTCCTAAAACAAGGTTATTTCAAGCAATACGTCCAAGAATGGAGCAAAACATCAAGAAAACTACCATGACAATAGGCAGGATGAACGACGCGATCAAAGGAAATATGAGAAGTCCCCAAGGGATCCTAGAAAGTCAAACCAACCTTTCCATGACAGATTCCCCGATTATAGGCCTAACGTAATTGATGGTAAGTAACACTACTCTGGTGAAACCAACTAATGAGGATAACCAAAATTTTAGGAAGAGAAAATATCGACAATCTGATTCAGACCATGGAGCCGAGTTTCCGTCTTACCCAAGTGGTTACTTATGGTCGCAAACAACCCAGTGCCAACAGCATCAAGTAATCACGAAGTATTGGTCATTAATGAACGCATTGATAATTTTATCATTAAAAAGCATATATTGATTCCGAAAATTCGGTAGAACGTCTTATATTACCAAACTTTCAAAAGATTGCAATTGAAAAACAAACAGTTAGCCCCAAATCAAGCTCTCTTAGTTAGGTTCGATGACATGTCCGTGCTATCCTGAAGATATTATTGAAATCTAGAATATCTTTTCTATATGGCTATAAATTCTATGTATATCCCATGATTTCTACTCTATTTTAGGATAGGAATAATTTACTCCTAATGTATTTTTAGGATAGAATAAATTAGTTCCTAATTTTTAGGAGATTACAGATTTCATTGAATTGACAATAGTCAAATTCCATTTGCATAAATGTTGTATAGAGTCTAGAAACAAAATAGATAACAGAACAATTCAGTTTTCTTTTGTTCATGGTATCAAAGCTTTTGCTCTTGAGAACCTCTTTTTGTCAGCCTTCATTGCTGAGTGCTTTCTTCTTTTCAAGTCTTTATTACCAAGTGCAATTTCCAACCTTCATTACTGATATTTTTCATTAGGCTTTCATTACCAATTTTTCTTTGAAACCTCCAATATGTCTGAAAACTGAAACATCATAAATCAACTCTAATACCAAATCAGAAGAGACCTCAATATTTCACAAATAGGGGATTTGCGGAGTATCCAGGCAGCTTACAGGGTCAACGGAAAGAACTATTTGAAGTGGTCCACAATTTGTTCAAACATTTCTCAAAGGAAAGGGAAAATCAGCCACTTGCTTGGAACTGGACCGAAAAAGGGAGATCCTAAATTCGCTGCTGGGATGAAGAGGTTCTATGGTCATGTCATGGCTGTGGAACTCCATGTTACCTGAAATAAGCGATACTTGCATGTTCTTACCAACAGCTAAAGATATATGGACTACTATTCGACGGACCTATTCAAAGGCAGGAGATGATGCCCTAATTATGAGATCAAAACAAAGATCTCAGCCACTAAACAAGGCAACCTTTCTGTACTCAATATGCCAATCTTCTGCAAAATCTATGGCAGGAACTGGACCAATATCGGTGTGTTCAGATGTTGTGTAGTGAAGATGCAGCACCTTGAAAAACTTTATCGAAAAGGATAGAGTTTATGACTTCCTTGCAGGTCTGAATGTGGAATTTGATCAGGTCAGAGTCCAGATATTGGGAAGGAAAGATTATCATCTCTGAATGAGACAATATCATTGATCCGAGCTGAAGAGAATAGGCGAGAAGTCATGTTGGAGCCTAAAACATTAGAAGGGGTAATGATTTCTACAAAGTCAAACAATAAGGAAGCAAAGATAGGTAATGGCGTACAGAGTCAAAAAGACACAATTTGGTGCACATACTGCAAAAAACCACGCCATACGCGAGATGATTGCTTCAAACTCCATGGGAAGGAACAAGTCCTTAGTCGTAAAGGAGGATTCAAAGGAGGAAAAGCCCACTTAACGATGGAGAAGACCAAACCAAGAAAAATCCAACCAGGCTGGTATAGGAGAATTCAAGAAAGAAGAAATCGAAAAGCTAAGAAACCTCCTAAATTCCCTTGAAAAGTCCTCTAGTACGTGTTCATTGGCTCAATCAGGTAAGTACCTTAACTCTTATGCTTTAAGTGCCTCAAGCATGTCTTCTCTAGGCTCTTGGGTCATCGACTCAGGAGCTACTGACCATATGACTCACACCCAATCAGATTTAGAACATACAACCCATGTCCTGGAAATAGAAAATTACTGTTGCGGATGGATCTCCTATAACTGTTGCAGGCCAAGGGACAGTAAATCTATCAAATTCTTTGTCCCTAAATAATGTGTTGCATGTCCCAAAATTGTCCTCCAATCTCATATCCATCCATCAAATTACCAAAGATCTGAACTAAAGTAACTTTCTATTCTACTCATTGTGTTTTTCAGGATTTGGTTACGGGGAGGACGATTGGACTTGCTAAGGTGAATGATGGGCTTTATTACCTTGAGGAAATGAGTGGCAACAAGAAGAACAATAATCAGTTATCCCTCACCTGCTCCTCAAATAATAAATCTGAAATTTGGCTTCATCATTTCCGTCTTGGTCATCCATCTTTTATTTTACTTAAAAGCATGTTTCCTTCACTTTTTAAGAATGAAGATGTTAGTAGTTTTCATTGTGATACATGTGAAATTGCTAAACATCATAGACTATCATTTCCATTGAGTAATACAAGATCTACTAGACCTTTCTCTTTGATACATACTGATATTTGGGGGCCTTGTAGAGTTTCTAGTATTTTGGAGCAAAATGTTTGTCACATTCATTGATGATTGTACTAGAACTACTTGGTTATTTCTTATGAAAGAAAAATCAGAAGTAAGCAGTATTTTTCCAATGTTTCATAAAATGATTTGTACACAATTTGGAAGTTTGATTAAAAAGTAAGATCTGACAATGCAAGAGACTATTTTAATCAAATTCTCTCATCTTTTTTCCAAAAAGAGGGTATAATACATGAGTCATCTTGTGTAGACACACCCAACAAAATGGGATTGCTGAACGAAAAAATAGACATTTACTCAATGACTCGAGCAATTTTGTTTCAACATAAAGTTCCAAAAACCTTTTGGGGGAGGCTGTTTTAACTGCTGCACATTTGATAAATAGAGTACCTTCCAAAGTGCTAAATAATCAGAGTCCCATTGCTGCTCTTTCTATTTTTTACCCTGATTTTAATGTCTCTTGCACATTGTCACCAAAAGTGTTTGGTTGTGTTGCTTTTGTACATGTTCATGCACACCAAAGAGGGAAACTTGATCCAAGAGCTTTAAAATATATTTTTGTGGGATACTCAAAACAAAGAAAGGATACAAGTGTTATCATCCACCTTCAAAAAAATTTTTACCTCCATGGATGTCACATTTGTTGAAAATGAACCTTACTCTCAAAGTAACAATCCTCATCTCCAGGGAGAGTTCTTGGGAAGATAAGGAATTTCTCCTTGATTTTCAAAGTCCTACACTAAACTTGAAGTCTTTCAAACCTGACCATACACCAAATTCAAAGGAGAACATGCTAGCAGTGAACCTGAACCTGAATTTGAAGTTGAACATGCCAGTAAAGAAATTGAACCTGATCTTGGAGCTGAGAGAAAAACTGGTTTAAATCCAACTATACCACTCAAGTCTACTCAAGGAAGAAAGTTCATATTTCTGAACCTGTGCAAATCCAAGAATCTGAACCACAATCAGGTACTGAAAATTCTGTTCCTTTGTGTGTTCAATCTGACTCTGCTCCTTGTGAATTTAATGATTTAGACCTGCCTATTGCTGTTCGAAAAGGAACACGAGAATGCACTAAGCATCCAATCTCAAATTTCGTGTCTTTCCATAGACTCTCTCCACAACATAAAATTTTCTTACCACCATCAACTCCATTTCAATCCCACAAACACTACAAGAGGCACTTAGAAATAAGAACTGGTTACAAGCTATGAAAGAGGAGATGAATGCCCTAGAGAGAAATAAGACTTGGGAAATTGTAAACCTGCTAAAGGAAAGAAAACAGTGGGGTGTAAATGGGTGTTTACTTTGAAATATAGAGCTGATGGTTCATTAGAAAGGCATAAAGCTCTCGGTTGTCGCAAAAGGATATACACAGACATATGCAATAGATTACCAAGAGACCTTTGTATCTGTTGCAAAAATGAATACTGTGCATGTTTTTTTTGTCTTAGCCGCTAACTTTGATTGGTGTTTACAATAATTTGATATTAAGAATGCGTTCTTACAAGGAGATTTAAAAGAAGAGATGTACACGAAACCTCCACCGGGTTTCAATGAAATGTTTTTTGAAAAGAAAGTGTGTGGGGTTTAAAGAAAACCTTATATGGATTAAAAATAATCGTCAAGGGCTTGGTTCGGAAGATTTACTAAAGTGATACTAGCAATGCAATACAAACAAAATCAAGGAGATCATACCTTGTTCATAAAACATTCAAAAAGGAGCTGTTACAGCTCTACTTGTATATTTAGATGACATCATCATCACCGGAAATGATCCAATTGAAAGAGAAACATTCAAAAAGTGCTTAGCAAAGGAGTTTTGAAAATTAAAGAATTAGAGAGGCTGAAGTATTTTTTAGGCATTGAGTCGACATACTCAAGTAAAGACATCTTTGTTTCCAACAAAAGTATGTCTTAGACTTGCTTAAAGAAACAGACAATCTTGGATGCAAGACAGCAAGCACATCTATTGAGCCCAACTTGAGATTGAATGAAGAGAAGGACGATAGCACAGTAGATAAGGCAAGATATCAACGGTTGGTTGGAAACTGATATACTTGTCCCATACAAGGTCGGACATAGCATTTGCCGCAAGCGTAGTAAGCCAATTTATGCATGATCCAAGAGAGAAACACTTGTAGGCTATCAACAGAATTCTATCCTACCTCAAAGGGACACCGAATAGAGGAATTTTGTTCAAGAAAAATGAAAGATTGCTCATAGAGGCATATATTTTGATGCTGATTATGCAGGTTCTGTAGTAGATCGTAGATCAATTTCAGGATATTGTACATTTCTTGGTGGGAACCTAGTGACATGGAAGAGTAAGAAACAATCGGTTGTTGCAAGATCAAGTACTAAAACAGAGTTTAGAGTTATGGCTCAATGAAATTTGTGAATTGCTATGGTTCAAAATAATACTTAATGACCTTAAAATTAAGTAGGAAGAACCTATGAAACTCTATTGCGACAACAAGTTTGCCATCAACATTGCACACAATCCAATGCAATATGATCGCACAAAGCACATCGAAATAGATAGACATTTTATTAAAGAAAAACTAGACAGCGACATGATTTGCACTTCATATGTAGCATCAAATAATCAATTGACAGATGTCTTAAACTAAGGGAATACCAACTTCCAACTTTGAAAATATTAGATGCAAGATGGGAATGGAAAATATCTATTTTACCATTTTGAGGGGGAGTGTTAAAAATGTAGAATATTTTTGCTGTACAACTATAAATTCTATGTATATCTCATGAATTTTTGCTCTATTTTAGAATAGAATAATTTACTCCTAATGTATTTTAAGATAGAATAAATTAGTTCTTAATTTTTAGGAGATTACAGATTTCATGGAATTGACAAAAGTCAAATTCCATTTGTATAAATGTTTTATAGAGCCTATAACAAAATAGATAACAGAACAATTCATTTTTTTTTTGTTCAGGTATGATCATTTTGACAATGACCGTGGGAATATACCCTCTATGTCAAACTATTCCTGTCAACTTTATCATAATAAAGACAGATATCTCATACAACATGTCTCTTAATCGACCCACATTAAATGTCTTACATACAATCTTTTCTACTTTTTCAATTATCATTGGCCGAGGTGACCAATGATATACAAGCGGTCCACAAATGTTATCTTGTTACCTTGTAACCAGTCACATTAACCTATTACTCGCCGAGACCCGAATTATAGAAAATCACATGTGTTATCCATTAATGCATTGAGTCTCAAAAAATCGGAAAAGCTAAGGAGGTTAGAGATTCTAAGATGAGGTAGAAGACATCACATTAGATTTTGAACAACCTCAGTGAACTGTTCGGGTCAGAGTGATTCTGTTTTCTTCTATTCGAGAAGCGCTGATAGAATTTCTCAATTAGTTTAAGGACGTTTTTTCTTGGACAATTGAAAAAGTTATCGATATCCCACACAATTTGATAAATACACAAGATTGATGTAGATTCACGGGTAGAAACAAAAAAGAAGATATTTTGGTTCAGAACGAGCCCAAACTATTCTGAAAGAGTTAGATTAAACTTCTTCCAACCCGAATGATAAAGAAAGTTCAATATTCGATTTGACTGTTCTAATCCTATAATGGTCAAAAAAGACGGTGTCACATTAGATTTTGACACCAACTGAGTGAACTGTTCGGGTCAGAGTGATTTTGTTTCCTTCTATTCAAGAAGCGCTGATAGAATTTCTCAATTAGTTCAAGGACGTTTTTGCCTTGACGATTGAAAAAGTTATCGATATCCCACACAATTTTGATGATACACAAGATTGATGTAGATTCACGAGTATGAAACAAAAGAGAAGATATTTTGGTTCGGAACGAGCCCAAACTGTTCTGAAAGAGTTAGATAAACTTCTTCCAACCCGAATGATAAAGAAAGTTCAATATTCGATTTGACTGTCTAATCCTGTAATAGTCAAAAAAGACGGCGGTGAATGGCGCATTTGTGTAAATTTTACTAATCTTTAATAAAGTTTGTGCAAAAGACTATTACCCATTGCAGGAATAGATGCTCTGATCAAACTCGACTATGGGGCATGAGATCCTCTATTTCCTATAAGCTTTAAGGGTTACTATCAAATTGGAATGAATGAAGAATATCAAGAGAAAATAACCCTTTATTACTGGACCGAGATGTTTATTGTTATACTACTATACCCTTCGAATTAAAGAACGCTTGAACTACTTATCAACACCTTGTTAATCAGGTCTTTCAAAGACAAATCGGGTGTAATACGGAAGGCTATGTGAATGACATTTTAATAAAGAGTAGGACTTCTGACGTCTTTCTCTCGGACATATAAAAAATTTTTGAGATATTGCGAGAAACTCGGATAATGCTTAATCCCAAAAATTGTGTATTTATAGTCACATCGAGGAAAGTTTTTGCCTACTTGATATCCAGGCGAGACATCGACTCTAATCTAATAAAGTTAAGACGATTTAACAAATGGTTACCCGAGTAATATTCGAGATGTGCAAAAGTTGATAGAGTGATTAGTTATGCTAAACTAATTTCTCTTTAGATCCGTCCAAAGAAAGATGCATTTCTTTAAGGTGTTAAGAATGCTGACAAGTTTGCATTGGGATTGAGAAATACTAGCAAACTTTGGAATAGATGAAAGAATGCCTTCATCATTTGCCGACGCTCATCTGAGATCAGGAAAAACCTTTTATTTATAGATTGCCATGACTGATGAGACTGTCAGTGCAGTATTCATATAAGAAGATGCGATTGGACAATGGTCAGTGTATTCTATTAGTAGGGTTTCATGCGGTCCTGAAAGTCGATATCTACACTTGGAGAAACTGGTGTTATGTTTGGTTCATGCAGCCCCAACGATTAAAACCATACTTTCTGATTCATCAAATTATCATTAGAAATGACAAGCCGATCCTACAAATTCTGACTTGGCCAGAAGTCTCGGGACGATTAATTAAATGGGCCATTGTGACTCGGAGAGTACGATATTACCTACGAGCCCCGAACGACAATAAAAATACAAGTGTTGACTAATTTCTTAGCCAAACTCACCCCTGGTGTGAGCGAAGACACTTCAAAAAGCACAGAACCGTCACCAATTTGATCCTTCTAGGTCGATGGTTCATCTGACAACGAGGGTAGTGAAGATGGTCTATTTCTTGTAAGGTTATATAGATGCTAGTGTTCTTATATGCTGCATTTCAGTTTCTTCGCTCTAATAACGAGATTGAATATGAGGCACAGATCGCCAGCTTCTGATTGGCTCGAGAATTGGGAGCTCTCCAAGTTCTAGTTTACAGTCATCTCAATTAGTAGTCCGGCAGGTTACAGGTCAATATGAAATCCAAGAAAAAAATATGAAGAAATATCTATCTCGAGTGCAACAACTAGTCGAGCATTTCGAGTCGTTTAAGATTTAGAAGATACCCCACTTCTAGCATAAACAAACTGATGCTCTCTTTTGACTAGCGTCCATTTCATTCTTTCAATTGAATAAGATAGTTCTAGAGAAAATCCTTACCGAACCGAATCAACAGATGGGAGGGCATCTGCTTGGTCCATCAAGGAGAAACTTGGATGGATCTCATACTCAAGTTCCTTGATTAAGAAATTCTCCCCAACATCGATCTAAAAGTTAGGAAGGTATAGCGTAGATCAGCGGTACACCCTGCACAATAGATCGTTATATAAGAAATCTTATATCGGACCGTGGTTGAGATGCATTACTGTTGAAGAGGAAAAGCAAGTGCTCAAGGACATCTACAAAAGACTATGTGAAAGCCCATATAAGGGCTCGAATATTAGTCAAGAAAGCCCTTCTTCTTAGATACTTTTGACCAACGTTTCAACGGGATTCTCAACTCCTAGTAATTAAACTGTTTCTTGTACTAATTTCATGCCCATGTACACTATCAACCAACCAATTCGATGGTTCCCATCACTTCCCCTTGACCATTTGAACAATGAGGTACAGATATAGTTAGACATTTTTTCGAGCACCCAAAAACTACTTTTACTTGATGATCGCAATTAGAGCTGCAAATAAATCAAACTATTTGCGAGCAACTCAAATTTGGTCAACATCAAGTTTGAGTCGAACTCGAGGTGATCAAGTTGAATTTGAGCTCGAATTCGTGCTTAAGATATTAAATTCATTAGCTCGCGAACCGATTTGAGTATATATATATTATTTTAATAGTAAAATTACATATATACCATAATATTTATTATTTATTAAAAAAACTATTATTTTATTTATTTTTTAAAAAATAAAATAATTAATTTTTTATTTTCTTAAGTTTGAACTTTACATTGAGAGTTTCATCGAGTTCAAAATTCGAATTGAGTTTCATAAAATTAAGTTGAGACTCATCTCAAATTAGGTCAAAAATTCGACTCGATTCACCTTATTTGCACTCTTAGTCACAATTGAATTACTTTATTAAGTAGATAGACACTAACCCATTAACTAGCATAGTTGGTCGAGTCATTCAAAATTCTTTTGAAAAAACATTGTCTATAGGTTTGAAATGTCGAGAATTGTCATTTTAGAAAATAAAAACAATTTGCTAATAACCCTTTCAAGAAGTGATGTGAGAATCTCGGCATTAAACAGCATTTCACTTTAGTTGGCCACTCCCAAACCAACAAACAAGTCAAAAATTTTAATTGTACACTCTTACACAGAATCAAAACATTAGAGGTGGGCGCAGGTCGGGTACCTACCCCATTCACCATTTGGCTGACCCGACTCGCACCTTACGGGTCAACTATTTTTTACTCTTACCCGCCCCGCATATCAACGGGTACCCGATTATAGGGTACCCACTGAGATAGGGTCGAGTCAGCGGGTAGTCGCCACGCCCCATTTGTCATTTAATTTTTTTTAAAAAATAATTTATACCAATTTAATTTTATATTTTACACATTCATTTATGATTTAATAAATTTTTTTTCTGAAAAAAAGTTTCCCACCAATAAACAAGCATATGAAAAGAATATAAGATAAAGGAAAAAAATTTTAAAAATTCAAAATCAATAAAAGTTTGAAATAAGTAGCACAATTTTTAATATATATGTTCCACATTAATTAAACATTTTTCTATAAAATATAAGATCATGATCTCTACAAATGAAACATTAATTAAACATTTTTCTATAAAATATAAGATCATGATCTCTACAAATGAATTTTGTAAATAAACTATAGTCTCTTATATTTGTAATGCAATTTGTTCAATAAAATTACTCATTTAGTTCTAATTTATTATTTTATAGTGTGTGTATAAAAATAAAAAATATATATATGCGAGACAGATTGGGTACCTGCGGGTTTTTAATTATTTGATCCTAACCCGCCCCACATCTTAGCGGGTACCCGACCCTCTTTTGACCTGATCAAATAATAAAAATCGGATATCCTAATTTTCGGATCAGATATGACGGGTTTCGAGTTAGCTGATAATTTTGCCCACCCTACAAAACATGGTTTCACCAAGCTAGCATAGCTTGGGTTGATGAGCTACCAAATGTGCTTTGGGTTTATTGCACTACACTAAGATCTACCATTCATGAAATACTATTCTCCTTGATTTATGGAGGTGAAACTATAGTTCCTAATGAATTCATCACTCCAAATTTCATGATGGTAGCTTATGTGATTGAGACGCATAATGAGAAGTGCCAAAACGGATTTAAACTTATTGAAAGAAGAGAGAGAAGCAACTGCATTGAAAAATGTCTTGTACAACAATATCCTAATTCATTACTACAATGTTTGGGTTAAAAATTTTCATTTTAAACCAAGTGATCTAATCCTTTTAAAAATTCAATTAGCCGATCTGAACTCCAGAAGAGGTTAACTCCTTGATTGGAAAGACCTTATCGTATAATTAAAACTAATCTTAACAGCTATTGTAAATTGACTTATTGAGATATCACACTTATACCTCAGACATGGCATGTCGATAATTTTAAGTTGTGTTATCCTTGGTGATTAAATGTGAATATTGATTTATTTTTAACAAACTTGTCTGTCAAAAATAAGGAGGACAGGGAGGCTAAGTATAGAATGAATAGTTCAGACGAAAAACAAAAGAGTTGATATTGTAAATGAAAAATTACATGGATCAAAGCACAAAAATTCGGGATGATTGAAGTACATAAAATTGAGATCATAGACACCTCTAAGTGTCTTCCGTCTTGGTTGCGTCATCTCCCTCCGCCATCTCAGCACCTCCTGTGCCCTCGGTGTCTCTCTGAACCTCTTTATTCCTTTCCATACCCTCGAGCTCTTCCTATAGTTCAAACTCGGCAAGCTATTGATTGAATTATTCCTTCACCTCAACCAGGTTCATTCCCTCTTGGATGCTCACCACCATGTGATCACACAGTTCTTTGGCATCTTTATTATAGTTATCACTAGTTTTGATTTTTTAATTTCTTCCTTCAACAGCAAAGGTTGAACTTGGTTGATAGCCGTGGTAAAGTTGAGCATAAAGTTTGGCATCTTGAGCTCGCCGAGATCTTTATTGAATCCCTCGAATTTTAGGAATGCTTCCACTACCAAGACCCTTGTCTCTTCAAGAGCCACCTTGTGAGCCGATCTCTCTTCTTGGATCCTCTTCTGCTCTTCTTCAAAGAATTGGTCTCGACAATAGCGTGGTCCCTCTTTTGAAGATCACCTTCTCTAAAAATGCCACCTTCTTTTGAAGATCAGCCGTAGATTGGTGAGTATCGAGTAGAAGACCGTAATGCTTGATCAGCTCGGGAAACTACTAAGGAGACCCGACAATGGATAGGTGGTTCGTCAACTAAAAGAGCATTAACTACTTTGCATACTCCACATTTTGAGGTAACACTGAGTGTATGAGCAATTTCTGAGAGGGACCCAGACTTGACACCTATCATTAATACTAAGCCTCTAGTCTTGGCAATAGTACTCGCTGGAGTGTCCAACCTCGGGACTCGTTGGCCTCAGTGGGGGGACCAAGTACCTATTCTATAGAGAGGCCCCTACAATCACTGAAGGATGAGGAGGAAGCGTCTTTCCTCTCCCATGACGAACCGAGGCTATAGTTATACCTCAGGTAGTCACCCTTTCATGGATTATGGGTTAGTCGAGATTCTTCCTCAACAATTACCACAAAAGGCTGCTGCGATGCCGAGCTGCTTCTTTATTTCCTTCCAACTCTTGGGGGGTTGGCTATGGCCTTGCATTTTTGCCTCTTGGCAACGCTGTCGGTTCCTGAGGTGATTAAATCATATACCTTCATGACTACATATAAGAGATGAATTATTATTCAATAGTCAAGATATTCAAAATACTACTCAATGAAATAGAAATTATAAGTTTTCTTGAGTTTAGAAGAGTAATAGGGAGATTTGTTGGGGTTGATAAGAGCTCGACTGATGCCTTCGTCAACCAGAACCATCTTGAAAAAAAAAAACTAACTATTTATCTTGAGATCTGACCCTTTAATCTTCCTGAAATTTATCTCTTCCACGAGCCCAGGAGAGGGGTCAGTAGGAGTGCTATGTGGTCTCCACCAAAACCCCTTTGGAAAATTTTTGGCCGGAACAACGACAAAGTTATTCCTCCACCTCTTAATAAAGTTGGGGGCATCTATCACCTACTTCTCAACATGTCGAGAGTAGGTCTCGAAGTAGAACCATCTCTTTTTGTTTCCACTATTCTTAATTGTATAGAACCTTCAAAAGAGGTTGATACTGGGAACCATTCCCTATTCTCGGCAAAGCATTTCGAACCCCACCAGAGTTAATGGCATTTGGAGTAAACTGAGTGATCTGAGTTCCCCAATACCTAAGATTATCTCGGAGAAACCTGGTGGTTGGCATCCTTAAGCCAGCTTCGAACTGCTCAGCGTAGATTGTCATTTGACCCTCAGGAGGAAGAGCTGTTGACTGGTGCGTCTCAACTTACTGTATGTCATAACCTCGGCCTACTGTATGTAAAATAATGTATTAGCATATGGAGTTTGTTAAATTTATTTTCTTTCAAGTTTTCATGATAAAGAAAGTAATGTAGGTCTTATTTTGTTAGATTACCATTTTATTACTTTCTTAAGATTGGTTAAACATAAATAGAAGTATTACTAGTGATTGAAGCACACCTCATGTGTGTACAAACAATAAACTAGTTATTTGTAAAAATTGTTTTTATAGAAATTGGTTATACACTGTGAAAATTAATTTGTTAAAGAACTTTGTGAAAATAAAATCTTATAGATTAATAGTTTCTGGTTGTTAGCTACGAATGTGGGTGATTACTAACATAATTTAAACTTTTTTGTAAAAGATAAATAAGATATGTTTGTAATATGGTTGGACTATTTATCCTTTATTAAAAGGGTAAAACAATCATTCAAAAAGTAATAAAAAGTTGTCCCATAAAAGGGACCACGCTTGATATATGTATTAAGATTTTTTATTTTTAAAAAAGATAGTTTTTTAAATATAATTGAACCGTTTTAACCTTTATTATATAGATTAAAAAATGTAGTTGATAAAGTAACCAAAAAGCTAACACTATTACTCCTTGTTAAGCATGCAAGAATGCTTGGAATGGAAAGGCCTTTCCATCCAGGATACATTTTCATCTAGAATGGCAGGAAAAAATGTATTGTTTTGGGGTTTGGTAGACAAGTCAAAATGGAATGTTTACTCAATTTCCAATATTTTGGTATAATCGATATTTAGATGTCAGGATAGAATATACTAAAATTTAATTTTAACTTAATTGCCCTAAATTAGTTTATAGGACATAATATATCTTATTACTTTTTTTATTTGTTCTATAATTGTATTTGTCCGTGAATTTTTGATATTTTTACTTTCAAAATAAATAAGGATTTCTATGAAAATTCTTTAACTGTAACACTTGATTTATTTTAATGTATAAATTTTTAAGTTAAAATTTTGCATTTACTAGCAATAGAATTAGCAACATAAAATATAAATTACATGAAATCAAAAATTTATAATTTACTTTTAATCTATTTTCAATTTTGATGTGATTCAAGAAAAAATTCTTGCACAATTGTTTAAAAGTTAAAGAATAAAGTATCTTAAAACATTTGTTTCCTTGTATAAAAGAAAAAATTATTTTAAATACAACGAAAATTATTTATTATGAAAAATTACATTCAAACATTAATTGAGCTTACAAATAATCTAAGATATCATGATGCAGTATAATGATTTATAAAGATAAATTTGACATCTTACTTTAGGCATTCTAAAACGAAGGTGTAAGGGCTTTTCCTAAGTTTTTTTTTTTTTGAAAAAATGGGATTCCAATAAAAATTTAAAATGAGCATTTTAGGGAAAAAAATGGTTTTCCCATTTAAATGAACCATACCAAATGCAGGAATGAAATGTACAAGTTAAAAAGACCTTTTCTTTTCAGGCCATTCCTACATACCACGAGCGGTAAAAATATTTTATCCTCCCATTTCTCTCTATTCCCTTTTTTCTATCTCTACTTAAAACTTCCGAACAAAAGAAATGTCATCTTTTTCTCACCCTTTTTCTTTTCTCCATTTCTCTCAATCCTAACAATGAGTTTGTTTGGATATGAGGTTATTTGAAATATTTATTTAAAATAATTATTGTAATACTTTTTGTTATGTGATGTATGTGAGATAAAAAGGTGATTGAAAAACTGTATTTTTAATGTAAGTAGAAAAAAAATTTTGAAATTTTTTTTCAAATCTTCCTATCCAAACAAACTCAATGTCTTAGAAATTAAACAGTAGCATTATTCAAGAAATAATTTATGAGTAATTATCAACAAGTGAACTATTAAGAAATTAAGCATGTGGGAAAAAAATATTTTGTCTGTATATTAGCTCTTTGTTTTTTCTTTTAAGCAAAAAATATTTTATTTTGTTATTCTTTTAATTTTCTTTTTAAGCAAAAAAATGTCATTTTTTATTAATCAAATTTTGTTTAATCTTTTCTTTTGGTGCTAAATTAGTCCATGGTGGGTTAAGGTGTTAAGAGTGAGAAGATCACAGGCCAAGGCCCAAGAACGCCAAAGCCCCTGTGGAAAACGAATCATGTTTGTCTCCAAACATCCGTCCAACATATCTTTCTTTCCATGTATTTGGCAGTGTTTCTAGTTAAATGAGAACATAGAAAATAATTATCTTTTAACTTATTTTTCTATAAACAACTAACCTTTCAATTCTGTGATGTGAAAATACTTATTTTGATAAATTATCATTTGTTGTATTTTTACTCCATGTTACTAAATCGTATTGAGTTGAGGGAAAATATCTCATGTAGTAACGTTTTTAGACTTTCTAAGTTTCTAGTTTTTCTATCACTTGGAGGCCAATTATAAAGTAACTTTATTGGATCACATTCTTATACTTTGCATCATTTTTTTACCATTTGTGTCTAATGTTCAAGTTAACCTTTTATGTTTACGGCCTAAGATTGAAAGCTTCACTAAACGCAATATTATGCCGAATTACTGATCTATACATAGCATGAGCACTTGTTTAGTGAGTGAAAGAATGTTGCTTTATAAATCAAAAAACTTCAGTGCTTTAAAATGTTTGTTGTTGACAATGACTTCAATTATAGTGTAAGTCATTGCAAAATTTCTGTTGTGGTTTCGAAAAGATATAATTACAAAGAAAATCCGCAAGCATGGAAAATAGTTTAGAAGAAAATATTTAAATATCGAATCGGCACATGCCAAATAATACTCATTCTTTAAATTGTGCTTGTAAGAAAAATTTAACAATTATTCATAAAAAGTAGAATTATGTGTAAGGCCCGAAAACAACCTAAGAGGAGGGTGAATTAGATTGATTATAAAACTAATCAAATTATGACACTTTTTGCTCAATATAAAATTTACCCTCTTTTCTAAGTGATCACACAATGAATCAATCAATGAATGAACAATATCACTTGAGAGAAGTAGAAAATATAAACAATTTAAAGATCACGATATAACAATAAATAAATAAGAAGGGAAGAATTGTAAACCAATTGACTACCAAACTCTTCTTGAACTTGTAGATCAATTCAAACAAGTTTCTTCAAATTGATAAAATACAACCAATCTTGTGTACAAAAGAAAGCTCACTTCCTCCTTACCCCAATTTTCACTTGATCAAATTAGGAAGTTTTACTATCTCTCAGGACAACCCTCACAAAGTTACACTATTGAAATATTCACTCACAAATGAAAAGTTTACAATGAACTTTACACCACCAAAACTACAAATTTTTCTTGGAGAGTGTTTTCTCACTAAAACTACTCTTGATCTTTTGTATTTTCAGTGTGCAAAAATTATTTGAAATTTCTGACCATACTCTATTTATAGGAGACTAAGAAAGTGCTTCATTAATATTTCCAACGGATAGAAAGTAGCTGAAGAGTCAACTAGCCGTTGGGAGTATCGGACGTCCGATACTACCCAACCATGCGTCCGATAGCAGGCAATGAGTTTGAAAAATCTTTTTCAATTCTATCGGACATTCGGTATTGTTTTTATGAGCGTCCGACAGCTTTCGTCGAATTTGAAGAATTCTATCGGACGTCTGGTACTTCCGTCCGATAACAGACAAAGAGTTTGAAGGATTCTATCGGACGTCCGATACTTGCGTCCGACAACTTTCGTCTTCCTTTTTCTTCTTTCAAGTACTCTTCTCTTTGAATCAAATTATTTCAAGATTGAAAGGATTTCTTAGAAAAGATATTAGTACTATCCATTGTTTTGTAAATATCGAAAGACAGGGATCAAGATCAACATTCTCCTCCTTTTTGATGATGACAAACCAATGGATGGAAGGAAGGAAAATGAGAAGAAACTCCCCCTTACTCATAGCATCCCAAACCAGTATCAAATAAACTCTCTCTTATTAATAGCATCCCAAACCAGCGTTCATTTTATAATTTGTCCCCCTTTTTGTCATCATAAAAATAGAGAGTAATTGTCATAAAAAAAATAGTAGCTGTAACCATCATCAGTCAATAACAGAAAAATCACATCAAAAGAGACCAAAAAATAATAATTTATACCAACATTCATATCAACCGAAATCTATTAATTATTAAAACATCAAAGAAAACTCAGTTCAAAGTATCAGAAACATCAAAAGAAAATTACAAAAGAACGTTATGAACAAAAATCTGATCATTCTTACCAACATCTCTTACTCCAAATTTTTTTTTTTACTTTTTTTATATCATCTCCAAATATCATTTTGCCACTTGATTTTGGTTTGAATTTGATGAAATGTGATGGATCATGTGTCATGTGTTTTGAGTATCAACTGTCTATGAACTATTTTGATTTCTTAATGATGTTCACCAGATTCGCCTAGTCAAGAATTCAAGAACTAATATTTGGTACCCTTTAATTTTTGGATTCTTGAGAGTTAGTATCATGTCTAACAATCCATATGCATTTCATGTTTCTTCTTATATTTTTCCTCACATAACAATCATTTTTCTTGTGATCTTTTTTACAACAAAATTACACATAACCAAAGAGTTATTTACAAGAATATGTTTAATGAATCTTACTTGTTTTCTCTTATAAATAGCAAATTCATTTGTACCAGAATTAAACTTCTTCTCATGAGTGTCAAGATGAGTTTTTGATTTATTACCTTGAAAACAGTTTTATTTTTTATATTGGAGCAATTCATTTAAATTATCCATTCTATTTTTCAAATCACCTTACTCCTTTTTGAACATTTCACAAAATCTTGTTTTTCTATCAAGTTTATTTTGTAAATCAATCTCATTCTTTTTTAAGAAATCATTTTCAATTTTTAACTTTTTGTTTTGTTGAAAAAAACATGCATTGTCTTGAAGAAGAAAGTTAATTTTATATTTAATTCTTTATTTCTAACATAAAATTCTTTCAAACTATCATGCAATTTTATAATGAAAGATTTAAGATCATCATCAGTTTCATCATCACTTTCAAATTGAGGGTTAGAAAATGTTATCTCATTATCTCCAATAGCCATAAAAGTCAATTGAGCAGATTTTTCTTCTTCTTCAATTTCACCGTCGGAGTTGCACTCATTCCATGTAAATTGAAAGTTGTTGAATCTTGATTTTTTTCCTTCTTTCTTCTTCTTTATTGGACACTCACTCATGTAGTGTCCAAATTAACCGTATTCATAACATTTGTCATCTTATTTTTTGTTGGCCTTATACTTTCCTTTGTTTCTTACAATGTTGAATTGATTAGAATCTGAATTGGTAGGTCCTCCTCTTGTGAATCTCTTTTTGTTGAGCATTCTCTTGAAATTTTGTGTGATGAGAGTAAGATCATTGTTATCAACATCCAAATCTTCTCTATCCAATAAAATCGAATCATTTACATCTTGAGATGCTTTTAGAGTAATACTCCTTCTTACCTTTGCATCTTGTTCTTCTTGTACCTTAGTCTTAAACTTTAGCTCATAAGACGTTAGAGAATTAATAAGAGATTCAATAGGTATAGAATTCAAATATTTTGTCTCTTCAATAGCAGTCACTTTACTTTTCCAATCATTAGACAAAACATTCAAGATTTTTTTGTTTTTCTCTCATAAGGTATATTCTTTTTCTAAAAATTCTAAATCCTTAATAAGATTATTGAATTTACAATACATTTAATCAATATTTTTATGAGATTCCATCTTAAACGACTCATATTTAGTAACTAAGATGGATTTTTTTTGTTCTCTAACATTCTCACTACCATCATGAATTTCTTTCAATTTGTCCTAAATTTCTTTAGTTGACTTGCAACTTTTGACTCTAATAGATTCATTTGATTTTAAAATACTATATAACACATTCATGACTTTTACTTTTAAGGTGAGATGAGTTCTATTCTCAGTAGTCAGTTCATTTCTTGTTTTTGGTTTAGATCTATGAGTATTTTCATCTATAACAGAGGCATCATATGGACCTTCACTAACAATAAACCACAATTCAATATCAATTGATTGCAAAAAGATAATCATTCTTTCTTTCCCAACTCACATAATTTGACCCATTAAACATTGGATGTCTAATCACAGATTGTCCTTCGAAAAATATGGCATTGTTGGTTATCATCTTTACTCCTAAATCGATTGAGTTTAATTTCAAGGAGACTAAGTTCTGATACCAATTGTAAGGCCCGAAAACAACCTAAGAGGGGGGTAAATTAGATTGATTATAAAACTAATCAAGTTGTGGCACTTTTTGCTCAATATGAAATTTACCCTCTTTTCTAAATGATCACACAATGAATCAATCAATGAATGAACAATATCACTTGAGAGAAGTAGAAAATATAAACAATTTAAAGATCACGATATAACAATAAATAAATAAGAATGGAAGAATTGCAAACCAATTGACTACCAAACTCCTCTTGAACTTGTAGATCAATTCAAACAATTTTCTTCAAATTGATGAAATATAACCAATCTTGTGTACAAAGAAAAATTCACTTCCTCCTTACCTCAATCTCCACTTGGTTAAATTAGAAAGTTTTACTATCTCTCAAGACAACCCTCACAGAGCTACACTATTGAAGTATTCACTCACAAATGAAAAGTTTACAATGAATTTCACACCACTAAGACTACAAATTTTTCTTGATGAGTATTTTCTCACTAAAACTACTCTTGATCTTTTGTATCTTCAGTGTGCAAAAGTTATTTGAAGTTTCTGACCATACTCTATTTATAGGAGACCAAGAAAGTGCTTCATTAATGCTTCAAATAGATAGAAAGTAATTGAAAAGTCAACTAGCCGTTGGGAGTATCGAACATCTGGTACTACCCAACCATACGTCCGACAGCAGGCAGTTAGTTTGAAAAATCTTTTTCAATTCTATCGGACGTCCGAGCCATGCATCTGACAGCAGGCAAACTCTATCAGACGTCCGAACCATGCGTCCGACAGCAGGCAGTGAGTTTGAAAAATCTTTTTTAATTCTATCGGACGTCCGAACCATGCATCTGACAGCAGGCAAACTCTATCAGACGTCCGAACCATGCGTCCGACAACAGGCAGTGAATTTGAAAAATCTTTTTCAATTCTATCGGACGTCTGGTATTGTTTTGATGAGCGTCCGACAACTTTCATCGAATTTGAAAAATCCTATCGAACGCCCGATACTTCCGTCCGATAGCAGACAAAGTGTTTGAAGGATTCTATCGGATGTCCGATACTTGCGTCCGACAGCTTTCATCTTCCTTTTTCTTCTTTCAAATACTCTTGTTTTTGAATCAAATTGTTTCAAGGATGAAAAGATTTCTTAGAAAAGATATTAGTACTATCCATTGTTTTGTAAACATCAAAAGACAGGGATCAAGATCAACTTTATGTATCATTCAACACTTACCGAATTCGACACTTAAGATAGACACTATTATGGAAAGTAAATTTTATTCAAGATATAGGTCATACTGGTTTTTGTTTTTTTCACTTTAGTTGAGTTAGAATATACTAACATACACACACATTTTAGTGTCGTAATGATATATAACACCAGTCATTAATACACTAGTTGTCAAGAGAATATTGACACAACTTTGGTAGTATCGGCCATTTATCAATTACTACAATATATTGCGAAAAAAATTTACTCCTTTTATCCTTTGGGATTTTCAATATTTTAAGTCCTAATTTTTCATTTCTCAGTATTATAAGAATTGTGAAACCCAAAAAGAATAAATGAGTATGAGTATAATTTTTGGAATATAGGCAAAGGTTCTATCTATTTACAGTATGGATATTTGACTCTTTTTTTGAATATTTGTCCTTGACATACTACTGGAACATTTTTGAGGATTTTATCTTGTTAGAAGTTACTACTTAAAATGCAATAGAATTTGCAGACCTCAAGACCATCATAATTATACTCCTTTAAAGTTTTGTGATCAGGAAAGAAATAATTTAGCCAAATTAAATTGGGAGCTAGTGAAAGCAGATATTACTTTAAAAAAAGAAAAGAAAATGAAAAATGGGAATTACATTTTGTTCTTTTTTATATGTATACATAATAACACATTTCTTTTGTATAACTACCAATTTCTTTACTAAAAGGCCTCATCAGACGATGACCATTTTAGATAAGCGCTCCAGTTTCTACTGAATTAAGCAATAGAAAAGGAAAAAAAATGCAATTTCATTTTGCTTTTCAATTATCAAGGGTCATGGATAATTTATACAATTACTATGATAGGAAAACTACATGTCTATATCCTTCTTGTCCAAAAATTTTACTTTTCTTTTGAAAACCAAAGACCCTTTTTAGGTTTTCATGTTTCTTGTTCTCTTAATTGGGTCTAAATACAGCTGCTAGTCAATATAATACTAAAGCCACATAGGCAATCAACTTATGTACATCTTTTAGGTCAAATGATAAGTTAAAGTTTGTCAAAAAACATAAGGAAATAGTATAAAAGGTGCAAGGCAAGGCAAGGCAAATTCTAAGGAAATAATTAAACGTGGTAGCTTAATTATGTAGTTATACACTTAATAAACCCCCTGAGACTAATATGAATAAATACCCAAGTATCTTATCACATACCATTAGTACATCTTATGTAAAAATCATTTTCTCCTCACCTTAATTTTAGCTCAAATGTAGGCCTGTCAATTGGACCATCTGAGTCGAGTTTTCATAAGTTCAGGTTCAACTCATTTAATTTGTAACACTTTCGAATTTCGGATCATGAGATTCAGGTTAATAAATATGATGATCATACTCAACTCACAAAATATTTGGGTTTTGAGCCTTATTTGGACTTAGCCCAAGTTCACTTATTGTTCCTCAATTTCTTAACATAATTACTGTAACTATTGAGTTGTAAAACTAATTTAATATTCACAGGACTACAACATTAAACTAAATATGAACAAATAATAGTTTTTAAAAAGTACATAAACCAATAATTTTTCAACGACATTTATATCTAATTCGTTCAAAATACATGAAAAATAGTAATAAAACATGCGATCATAAGCCACATCTTCAAAAGTTGGAATTTCTTCATAACTTTGTGACTTGAATTTAAACATGCTTGATGACTTGTGTTTCTAGACTAAAAAGAAATCAACCACTATTATGCTAATACAAAAATATACACAACCAATAAGAAAAATTAGAGGTTCAGTTATGCATTTCCAATATTGACTCTCATGAAAGTTAGTAGAAAAGTCTTCAAATGTATTTTTGTGTTCTATAATTTATACATATTTAGTATTTAGTGATAATATATTTGGATATATAATTATATATAACATCAAAATATAAATATTATATATATATTATTTGTCATTACATGTATAGGTAATTTAAGAGTCGGGTCTATATCAGGTTTAAGCCTAATGAGGCCCTAACTCAATTCACACTAAATTCGGGCATAATTTTTAGGTTCAATCTCAAACCGGCTCACTGAAAAGTTGGGCTAATCGAGCTTTTATAGGGTCAAACGAGCAGAGCTCGGGCTGGCTCAGGCCCATTGACAATCCTACTCAAGCGTTATCCAACTTTTGTCCATACTCGACAAGTAAAATATAAGAAACACAAAACAAAGGACAGAGAAAAGGTCAAAAGTTATAGAGTTCTCCTCTTTCTAACTCAATAGAGGAAAGAAAGAAAGAAAGAAAAGCTTAAAAACTTTTCCCTCATTAAAAATAAAGCTATTTTCATTGCTTAAAAACGTCTTTTTTCCCTTCTTAATACTCTTTTACACTTCTCTTCCATGGAGGGAGAAGGAATGAGAAGAAATTTCCTTTATGCAAATAGATACCAAAGGAATCATCACCTTCCCTTTTCCATCCTTAACCCAAAGCCACACACCTTACCTATATATAGAACTTTATGGGATCAAAAATATTTTTCTCAACCTAAAACTCTAACCAATTTGAAGAACAAAGCAACTCTTGTTCCAGTAAATCCTGATTTTATTTCATCTTCATCAAGTAGTCGTGCAATCCATGGCCATCTAGGAGAAGAAGGAGGGCTATTCCCATGGCCAACTACTCTACCTCCTTCTCATGACACAAATAGATTTATCAATGGGGTGGTTTTCTTCAATGAAGAAAGTACTCCAAACTTAAGTCAAGAAATGAATCTCAAAGGTCGGTTTGGAGAGGAAGAAGATTTGGCATCGAGAATACCTAGAGGAACAGGAAGGAGAGAAAAATGTGGCTTTTCTGTTGCTTTAATCAAAGGCCTATGGACTGAAGAGGAAGACAAGTAAAAATCATGGAATACCCTTTTAGTCTCTTTTGTTTTTATTGTTACTTTTATCTATTCCCTTTCTATGGATCCTTATCTAATTTATAACACGCAAAATTAGTTTTATGCTGAAAGCGTTGGTTAATTTGTTAGCTTCTTAATTTCCTTTTTTGTTGTTATGCAATACACTAAGAAGGCTAGTAAAGCATTTTGGAGTGAAAAAATGGGCTCAACTTGTAGAGAAAATGGTGGGAAGGACTGGTAAGCAATGCCGAGAGAGATGGCATAACCATTTGCGTCCCAATATTAAGGTTTTTTCTACTTACATATTTTATAACGTTTTATCATTTTTTAGAGCTATCTTTTGTCACTTGATAGCTAAAACTTGATTTTCCATGATGTTGGATATTATCTTGGTCCCTTAGTCGTTCTTTCACATGATTTGATTGTTTATTTTCCATCTTCTACCTTTCCTTTGCCAAGTAAGGTTCATAATTTTAATAGAAAGCAATAATGGATCTAAGAACTTGGATTCTCTGTAGATTTGGTGCTAAATATTTTCCAAGGTTTGTCTATGAGAAAACCCCCTCGATTTTGATTATGTTATTTTTCTACTTTCTTTTTTCTTTTTTCTTTTTTGGAAAAATACTATTCTCCCAATTTCCTAATAAGTAGATTTACAAATTAAAAATTTTGATTAATGATGTTTCCAAAACAAACGTAATTATTTGTTCAATTTTTTGGATATTGTTTACATCTTTATCATCTATCACTCACTCACATTTAGTATGTACAATAATTCATCATCAATATTATAGTTTGGGGTTTTGCTTGAAAATCAAGACTACAAACATACATATGGTGAGTTGTTGGTGTCCAAGATTTTTGCTTTTTTTTCAATCTATAGGGATAGCATCATTTGTCTTTGAAGTATGATTTTTTATGTAAATAAATGTATATAGTTTTCTACCATTATTTTTCTTTTGGGATTTTCTTAATTTTTTAAATCAGCATTTTAACATGTTAACTTGCTAGGGAGGTATATTCTATTGCATTTTGTCATATTTGTCACCTTTCTCATATTGTTCGAGCCCATATTTCATGTGATAGGAGAAACTCTTTTTTGACAAAGGAATCATGATTTGTTATGAAAGATTTTTGTCTATGACAAAGGAATCATGATTTTTTAATGCAATATTGATTTTTTCTTATAATATTTCTACACTTGTACTAGAAGGTTTTCTAATGTTCAACATTTGTTGTTTGTAAATATTTATCTCATTTTAGAAGGACACTTGGAGTCCGGAGGAAGAGAGACTGTTGGTGGAAGCTCATATGCAGGTTGGAAATAGATGGGCAGAAATTGCCAAAAGAATTCCAGGAAGGGCCGCGAACTCCATTAAGAATCACTGGAATACCACAAAAAGAAGACAAAATTCAAGGGGAAAGGTCAAGAAACCGGAAGGGGTGCAGAACGAAAGAAATCAGTCAACTATGTCGCAAGAGTATATCAAAAGTACTTATTCCAATAATAATTCCTTAACCACCATTAGCGTAGACCTCAGCTCTACCATCGTGATACCAACCAATAGTGCAACCACTTGCCCAACTTTTCCCAATTCCATCATATCAGAGGACCCCTCATCAACTCATTTCAATCTGCTTTATCCAAAATTATCTCAATCCACCTCTGATGATTCCCTATTCTATCTCACTCAACACTCTTACGATGATGAGATAAACTTTATGCAAAACTTACTTGGAAACAATAATCTCAACGCCTCCTTAGTTGGTGAGAATAATAAAGGAAAGGCTCCTCTAGACATTGGGATCGATCCAAAAGGCAAGTGTTCTATTTCGTTTAACCCTTTTAGATATAGCAGCTCTAATGATAATAATCAGAATTTTGATAAAAATTGGAATTATGGGCTTTATTCATCTTATATTGAATAAAACTTGTTGACCAAATCCTTTTTAGGTGATCAAGAGAATAATCAATCTGCACATATAATGGATAAAGGTAATGCCTTAACTGCTCCTCCTGAGATCTACCCCAGCAACATGAACATGAAGTCAATAACAATGGATCAAACCAGTCCTTCATCAAGAAAAGGAGGTTGACTTGTAGAGCTGGTCTCAAAATTCACAATTTTCTCGCAAGAATGTTGCTAATAGCTTTGTGTTCTAATATTGATTTAGTGAAGTGATACTCAGTTTTTAGTGTCCTAAAGAACTTTCGGAGTTTTACAAGCTTTTAACTAATAATTAGAACCAAAATTTGAGCACCTCTAGTTTAGTTCTAATTTCGGTTAGAATTGGCATATTCTAGGTAATTTGCTCAAGAGTTGTCAAAAAAATTGTGACTAGTGGCAATTATGTTTTATTATATGAATGATTTTCTTGTTTTTATTCTTGAATCTTGTAATATTTTGCTCTCTAGGTGTTAGTTTTGTCATGTCAGTTACATGCATAAGCATTATCTTTTTTTTCTTGAATTAGTGTATCCTTCTTTTATATTTTTCAGTTTTCTATTGTTTCTGCCATCCTACTTTCTCAAATGGCTAGTGTCCTTCTCTGGGTTCTAGTTGATAAAAATTTTGTTTCCCTATAAAATAGAAAAGTACAATACTAAAGAATGTTCCGCAATCATCCATTAATCCTTGCATTCTGCAAAGTATTGTTTGTATGGTGATGAAAGCATCAGTAAAGTCAAAGACAAAAAACACTTACTATGTTTTTTCTGTCTCAACATAGTTCCATCATGTTGTGATACTGGAATGGACTACAAAAAAGGACACTTCTAATAATGGTAGATTAGTACTACAAGTTTTATTAGATACTTTGTGATGGTTTGCTACAAAAACCATGTGTCTATTCTTAGGATTATTAAAATTTTGAATCTTTTTAAAATTAATATAACGGTCTTAAATGGTTAATTTTAACTATATATTATCATCATTACTATAATGATAGTTAATGATTTCTCAATAATTTGGATGATGGCATTTTGAATATCAAACCTTTGTCGACGTAAAAAAATTGATAGGCTAACAAATGTGTTAATTAGCTCCTATCTCAAAATACTAATTAATTCGTTCCACCAATAATGGTGAAACTCAAAAAGCTTTTTTCCACCTATTTTGATAGCAATGGGAGAAAATACATTTGTGTCAACTTTTTTTAGGATAAATAAAATTCTAAAACTTTTGAAAATTAATACTAATAGTAGTAAATGGTTAATTTTAGCAGTATATTATTACCATTACTTTAACAATAATTAACAATTTCTCAATAATTAAAATGATGTTATATTGAATGCCAAAGCTTCATAGACATAAAAAATTTTTGGTAGCATAATAAATTAATCAACACTATCTCTTAAAAAAAATCATTTTGGTCCACCACTTTAGTCACTTATTTTCATTACAAAGAGTGATAACTCATTTCTATTTACCAATTTGCAAAAACTCATGGTCACTTTTTAGGATAAATAAAATTTTGAAACTTTTGAAAATTAATATTAATGGTCTTAGATGGTTAAATTTAATGATATATTATCTTTATACTTTAAAGATAATCAATGAATTCTCAAAAATTAGAATAGTGTCATCTTGTATGTCAAAGATTTGTCGAGATGAAAAAATTTAAAAGTATAATAAATGCGTTAATCAGCACCATCTCAAAAAATTAATCGGCAGGACCCATTAATGATGTTCAAATTCAAAAAATTTTGGTACACTTATTTTCATATGCAAGGAGGGAAAATACATTTCTATCAACCATTTATAACAAAAATAAATTTTTTATTTCAAATAAATAAAATTATGTGGTGATTACTTTAATAATAATTAATGACTTCTTGACAATTAGAATGATGTCATTTCAAACTTAAAAATTCATAGACATGAAAAAAATTAGTAGCATAGCATAATAAATGTGTTAACTAATGTCATTTCAAAGAATTAATCGACTAACTCCATGAATGATATTGAAATTTAAAAAGTTTTGGCACAATTTATTTTCATAGCAATAAGGAAAAAATACAATTCTATCAACTATTCTGCAACAAAAATAAGAAATTTTATTCAGAATATATAAATTTAAGAAAATTTTTAATATTAATATTAAAGGTTTTAAACAATTAAGTTTAACGGTTCATTATCATGATCACGTCAACGATGACTAACAACTTCTCACCAATTAGGACAATATCATTTTGAATGCCAAAAAATCATTGACATAGAAAAATGATAGCATAATAAATGTGTTATTCAATGCCATCTTCAAAAATTTATCGACATGGTGCACCAGTGATGTTTAAATTCAAAATGTTTTGGCACAATTATTTTCATAGTGAGGAGGGAAAGTACATTCTATTAACCATTTTCAACAAAAATGAGGATTCTTTATTAAGATAAATAAAATTTTAAAATTTTTTAAAGTTTTAAATTTTATGGTATAGTATCATCGTTACTTTAACTATAATTAATGACATCTTGACAAATAGGGTTATGTTACCTCGAAGATTTACTAACATGATAAAAATTAACAGTATATAAATGTGTTAATTAATAACATCTAAAAAATTAATTGACTAAATCCTCTAATAATATTTAAGTTGAAAAACTTTTGGTGAACTTATTTTCATAGCAAGAAGATAATACATTTCTTACAAGAATCATTAAAGTTATTTATTCAATCATTTTGCAACAAAAACAAGATCTGTTTTTAGGATAATAAAATTCTGAAACTCTATAAAATTATTGTTAATAGTTATAAAGAATTAGGTTTAACACCACGTTATTGTAACTATTTCATGATAATTTTTTTATTTCTCAATATCTAGAATGATGTTATCTCGATTGTCAAAGTTTTTTTTTTACTTGAAAAAGATTTGATAATATAATAAACGTGTTAATCATTCACATATCAAAAAATTAATTGATTGGCTCCCTAAAAATATCACTATTCAAAAAGTTTAATTTGCACTTATTTCAAGATAAGAAAATATAATAAGTTTTTTATGAAAAATTTGAGATTAATTATTCAATCATTACCTTTTGAACTAGTTATTTAATTAAGAAAATTAAACTTAGTACATGACCAAGAATTTTAGTACTAGTGTTGATCTGTGCCCTCTTTTGCTTCTCAACAATCTTGTTTGGATTCAAAAAAGTAAATGAGATAGTCAAAGATAGGTTATTTTGCCCAAGGATACAAACCTTTTCTAGCGTGAATGTTTTGAGTTAGTTCTCAGATAAAGTTAAATGACCGTTGGACAAATACATAATGGTGCTAATAAGAAAAATAGCAAGAAGGGATAAGGGTGCCAAATTTCCTATGGTTTCTTTAGCTCCTATTTGGTTTTCCTTTTAATAAGGTTTTTTGAGTGTAATTTTTGCAATTTTTTATAGTTTAAATTGTCACGTGCCATTCTTTTTTTGGAAGAAAGACAATTCATTATCGCTTTTTTCTCCTCCCTATGCCATGCATCATGCAACCTTGTCTCTTTAGGTGCACACAAATAATGAGTTGTATATATAAATGTAATGGCTTCTTTTCACTTTTCATGATAATAAGGAGTTTTTCATTTTATGTTCTTGCATTTGACTTGCTCATTATGGGTAAAAGTTGGCTAATGCTTGAGGTAAATTTAAGGTGATGAGAAAATAGTTTTCACGTAAGATGCAGTATTGATATATAATAGGATATTGGGATTTATATTCATATTAGTCTTAAAGAATTTATTAGATGCATAATTACACAATTTTTTTAACTCTAAAAGATGCATAATTACGCAATTAAGATGCCACAGTTTATTATTTCCTTAGTATTTACCTTGCCTTACACTTTTCATGTTCTTATGATATATTTTTGGTGAATTTTAACTTACCATTTGGCTTCAAAGATTTAAGTAAGTCAACTGTCAATATGGTTTAACTATTAAGGCAAGTATCAGGTTGAACAATGACTGTATGTAGACATCATTAAGAGAACAAGAAACATGAAAACCTAAATGGGATATTTGATTTTTAAAGCACAAATAAAATTTTTGGTAATTGGGAAATATAAATGTAGTTTTTCTCTCATATTAATTAAATAAATTACCCTTGATCATTGGTGATTGAAAAGAAAAATGAAATTGCATTCATTTCTCTTTTCTGCTATTACCTAATTCAATAGAAAATGGATTTATTATCTATATTGGTCATCATCTGATGAGGTATTTTAGTAAAAATAAAGTGGTAGCTATGTAAAAAGAAATGTCTTATTATGGATATACATTTAAAAAAAACGAACAAAATGTAATTCTCGTTCTTCTTTTTCTTTTCCTTTTTTTTCTTGTTTGAAAGTAATCTTTGCTTTTCCTATATCAAACTTTGATTTGGCTAAATTACTTCTTTCCTAATCACAAATTTTAAAGGAGTATAATTATCATCATATGGAGTCTGCAAATTCCATTACATTTCGAGTACTAACTTCTAACAAGGTAAAATGATTGAAAACATTTTTAGCAGTGTTCAAGGACAAATATCCATAAAACAAAAAGGATGAATATCCATACCTTAGATAAAGAGAACCTTTACCTATATACTTCAAAAATTGTACTCATATTCATTTATTCTTTTTTCCACAATTCTTATAATTCTAGGAGATGAAAAATTAAGACTAGAGTATTGAAAATTCAAAAGGATAAAAAGAGTAAAAATTTTTTAGTAATATGTTGTGCTTATTGACAAATAGCCTATAGTATTAAAGTTGTATTAATATTCTCTTGACAAATTGAGTATAAAAAAGTGCTATTACACAATGTTTACAACACTAAAATATGTGTGCATATAATATATTCTGACTCAATTAAAGCAAAAGAAAAACCAATATACCTTGTATTTTAAAAAAATTCACTTTCCATAATTGAATCTATTTTAAGTGTTGAGCATATTTCTACTTTTATACATAATTGTTGAATTTGTTTTCTTTTGATTACAATTGAAAGAATGAGTATTACCAGACATGTGCCCATTCAGCATTTAAACATTTCCTTCTAAATTATTTTCATACTTGTGGATTCTTTTCTAATTTTATCTTTTTGAAACCAAAAAAATTTAAAAAAATACTTGCTGTAATTTACACATTAATTGAAGTTATTGTCAACATTAAACATTTCAAATTTTAGTAGTTTTTTGCTATATGAAACAATATTCTTCCACTTACTGGATAAGTATTCATGTAATGTATAGATCAGTAATTTGACATAATATTGTGTTAAATGAAGTTTCTGATTTCAGGTTGCAAACATAAAAAAGTTAATTTGAACATTAGACACAAGCAAATTGGTCAAAGAATGATGCGAAGTATAAGAATGTGATCCAAAAAATTTCTTAATAATTGGCTATTAGGCCTCCAAGTGATAGAAAAGCTAAAAAAATTAGAAGGTGTAAGAACATAACCATAAGAGATATTTTGTCTAAACTCAATACCATTTAGTAATATGGAATTTTGTGAAAATGCCACAAATGATAAATTATCAAAATAAATATTTTCATGTCAAAAAATCAAAAGGTTAATTGTCTAAAGAAAAATAAGTTTAAAAGACAATTATTTGCCATGACATCATTTAATTGGAAACACTACAAAATAAAGGAAAAGGTAAGAAAGATATGTTGGACAGATATCTTAAGGTAAGTGTGATTAATTTTTCAAAATTGCTGGATTACATTCATCTATTCAATAGGGCTTGACATCTTTTGACTTTGGGCCATGATCTCCTCACTCCTAACATCCAACCAACTAGAGACTAGATTAGCACCAAAAGAAATGATGAAAATAATGAATTTATAAAAAATGACATATTTTCTGCTTAAAAGGAAAAACATAAGAAATAACAAAAATAAGATATTTCTACTTTATAAGAAAAACAAAAGAACAAATTAGCACAAAAAGAATAGAGAAAAATCATTGATATACAAAAAATAAGATGTTTTTGCTTAAAAAAAACAAAAAATAAGATGTTTCTACTTCAAAAGAAAAACAAAATAACAAACATACCAATAAAAAATTTTCCCCACATGCTTAATTTCTTAACAGGTCAACCATTGATAACTACTTATAAATTATTTCCTAAATAATGTGACTGTCTAATTTCTAAAAATTAGTTAGGATTGAGAAATAAAGAAAAAAGAAGAGAAAGTGGAGACTTTTCTCTTAGTTGAAATTTTAAGTGGAGAGAAAAGAAAGGGAATGGAGAAATGCGAAGGAATAGTCTTATGGAAATTTTCTCTCCAAAAGTGAAGAGCAATAGAAGAAAAGTGTTCTAATAGCATTAAAAAGACTTGAATTGCCATATTTCTTATTACAATAAACATCGACACTATTGAAATTGGGGTTAGCTAAATAAAATATATACACTTATACGATGTTCCATCCTATTACTCCCAATAGTATGAATGGGAATTGCAATCCTTTCTCCTCTTTCTTAAGTTTTCTCCTTTAGTTTTCTCCTTTTCTTTTATCTCCTCTTCTAAACTCCCAAACTAGGCCTAACATAGTTATTTCTTTCCTTCAATGTTTTTTTCATTGGCGGATTACATTTGCACCTTTAGCATTTAGCATGTAAGACGATGTTATAGAGAACTAGTATATTAGTACCTTTCTTCATGGTTCCTATTGAAGTTAAAGTTTAGTGTTACTAAAATTTAATTTATTTTTCTTTTGTTAGCTTGGAAGAAGTTAATAAATGTTTATTAATTTGTCAATCAAATGCATTTGCTATGTACTAGTAAGTTTTTAATGTTGCAAATTAAGGTTTTTCTTACTGAATATTTACTTAAAGATTTTTTTATGTTGACGCCATTTATTTGTAAACCATGACACATGAATTGACCATCATTTGCTAGCCTCTATTTCGAACTCATTTTTTTTGGTGTGTCATTTAAACTAGGTTGAAATCAGTCACATCAACAAGTGACCTATTTCAACCTTTTTTTTTCTTTTAATAACTCCAACTTCTTGATGTAGGAGAAACTCTATAGATTTCAAAGGTTTTCACCTTCTTTTGGCCTTGTAAAGTATCATGACATCTTTACCCTGATAAAAAATATTTCAACAAATAAACATAAAAATTTGTATCAAGTTATTTTCAATGCATCAAACAAAATAATAGATTGAAAATTTTAGCAAATTAGATTGACAATAGAGTGACCAAATGCTTTATTGAAGAAATTGCGAAGAGTGACTGGAACCTTAAAGTTATTATTCTGGCAATAGAAATAGGAAACTTGTTTAAGGAAGCAACCACATTGCAATTAAAGTGTAAACAATGTGATAAGTTAATTGTAACATCAATATCTTAGACAAATCTCAAACAGTGTCAGGACAGGAGAAGGCAGAAAGCTTAAGCAATATTTGATTTTTTTTAAATGTACATATCGACAATCACTCCATGATAACTTTATATCAATGCTTGTAAGTGGTAGCACTTGTTTAATTTAAAAGCCATATAGAGTTGAAATTAATGACAAGTTTCAAGTAACCCACTAACTATCACAACAACCCAAAATATTGGCATCTTTATTATGTCAGTATAACAATTAAAACAAATTTAAATTAAGATTAAATGTAAACTATCATTACATACATAATCCCATTCATTGAAATGAAAATCAACAAGACTGCAAATTGAAAAGATAATAAATTGTTCAGCGACACCATTGAAGCTTTATTAAGTGATCTATATTTTGTTAGTTGCTTAACTTTATCCATAATCAATCATAGAGTGAGTTGCACCACGAAATTAGACAAAATTTAAGGGAAAAGCATTGGAGGATACTTCAAGTTTTCAATGATGTTTCAGAATTTGTAAATTGGTTTCTCTATTTGATGTGTTAAGAAGTGTACTGAGTAACTTGCAGCTAAAATGCAATTCAATGTTTGCCATGCATAAAAGCCTTGGCATCAAATGAAAGATCTATTTTTCCTCTACTTATATTAAATATAATCTATAATGGAAAAAAAAAGGAACCCATCAAAGATTTTAACTGTGAACCACATTTCTCTCTTCTACCTTGCTCCATAATCTCCCTAACAATTTTAGACAGAATGGGTTGAGAAAGAATCATATTGTAGAGATTCAAATAAGCGATTCGAAAGACAAAAATAGTATCAAAAGGAAAAAGGTAAATATATATGCAGAATAATCAATTTTTCCATCAAACTGAAAATCAAACATGTAGTTGAACAGTTAAAATTTATATGAAAGGTCAAAACAGATATATAAGAACTTCTAATTTTTCTTATATATTCAGGTCAATGAAATTTATATGCTATAGATTCAGATGAGGAGTTTAAAAGATGAGAATAATAACAAAAGTAGAAAGACATCTACTTATGTAGAATATTAAAATTTTCCAACAAATCAAAAATCAAACATTTAGTAAAAACAGCTAAAATTTATGCGAGACGTCAAAACAAATAAACTTCCAATTTTTCTTATACATTTAGGTCGATGGAATCTTAACTGCAACCTCAAACAAAAGACTTGATTAATTTTTATGCTAGATTTAACATATTTTCATTTGATAATAGAACTCTTAAAGGAGTGGAAAGAAAATTGTTTTCTAGGTTCAACGAAGCAAAGCTACTATAAAATACTTCTTTCGAATGAGTTGAAAAAGTGCATCGCATCATTGTTTTCGACTACCTTAACTAGCAAAGTGTTAATTTATGAAGACTATTGTCTAAGAAAACCTACTGCTACCATGACATACTTTACTATTGATGAAACTTGGATAAATAAGGATAACGTAATAAACCGGCTTGTACTTGATTACTTTACTAAGAATAATTACATCAACTAGTGTGTTTATTATTAAACTTTTGTATTAAATTACATTACTTCTTGCTGTTTATTTTTCTAATAAATAAATTTTGTGCTACTCTTAATACTTTGAGAGTAATTTGTATTTTACGTCAATTTACTTCTTAAGGCCAAATTTTTGTTGTACATTCTTATTTTCTTCATTTATATGCAGACCAACCTTCCGTTTTATTGTAGAAACATTCCTTTAAACTTTTAGGTTTTTTATTTGAAAAGTTTTGAAACATGATTCGCTTATTGACTTATTATCCTCCATTTAGATTGTGAAGGTAATTATCTGCATTTTGTATTTTATTTAATTCCTTTTGTAAATATTTTGTTGTCTTTATATACTTATGAGTAATTTTTTGACATGCAATAAAGAATTTTTAGAATTTGGATTATTAAAATTTCGAAATGAATTCTTAATCATAATGGAATCAATTGATTTATTTTTTATGTTTGGGTGATAAGATACATTAAAATGCTATTTGAACCACAATTTGAATCTTTTCACTTTTATGTATGTATTTATGCAAACTTTTTTTTTCCTTCCAAGAAATTCAAATATTGTGATGCATCAATGTATTGCAACAATTTTGTCTATATGTTACTAAAGGCACCTAAACAAATTCTATGTTTTTGGGCATATGCATTGTTGATGGTAGTGATCATGTTATCATTTTGCACAGATTGACTTGAAAACAAAGTAATATTACTATGTACTAAACAATTGTTTATTGCTTTTCTAAAGGTTTATGCATTAATAAATTAAAGCTAATAAATAAAGGTAAATAATATAATATGAAATGAAAAAGATTTAAGATCAATTTCAAAATAGAGATAAAAAAGAAACAAAAAAAAAAGAAGAAAGGAATTGAATGAACAGTCAATTAACGTGGCTTTCAATTAAAAAAAAATTTCATTAGTCAATTTTTGTTAATTTTGATTCATCTTTTTTCTACAATTATATAGATTAAAAAATAGGAAAAATTACACCAATCGTCCCTCGCATATTAGCGATGAGAAAATTTCGTCTCTCAAAATCAAAATGAGCGATTTTAGTCCCTAACAAATAAAAAACATTCACTTTTAGTTCTTGGCCATCTTTTCGATAGAATTTTGGCCAAAATTAGCCACGTGCACATCACGTGATTAAATGTTAAAGGATAAATCTTGTAACTCAATTAACTATTGATCCAAAAATTAAAAAAAAAAAAACATATGCACCACTTATTCCCTTCCACCACCACCCTCCCCCCATTCCCACTTCCTTTCATCGGCATTACCACCCTTGAATCCTCATTGCAATTCCTTCTTTTCCCCTCCTCATCTTCTTTCCTTTCTTTCTCTCTCTCTCCTCTACCACTACCCACCCCCTTTTCCCTCTCATTACCACTTCTCATCCTTTCCTTATTCAAATAAAATTTACATATTCATACACTATTGAAACAGTCTACTATAGCTTTTTTTTTTTTGGGAAAATTCAATAGAACTAATCCTTAATTAAATAAGTAGTAATCTAGTAGAACTGTAGCTTTGTTGGTTGAGCTTGTGCAACAATATAACAAAGACCCAAATTTTCTTCCCTAAATTTTTGCTCAACACAGTTATATAGCCTTGCCCCAACTTGAAATTGACCAAAAAATAGAATGAAAACAAAAACTTCAAAATGAGGCCTCTTCTAGTTTCTATAGATCTACTCGTCTCCACTGGCAGTTTATTCACCCTTCTTGTTGTGTTTCCTTGCATTCCTCTGGTTTTTCAAGAACTTGGGATCCATCCCTTTGGTGGAAAGTGTGGCAGTGCTTACTAGACTTCTTGATGCCATTTTTCTGAGCCTTATAGCACTACATATGAGCATTGGAGTGGATAAGTCAATGTCATCTGGTTATGAGCATTGGAGTGGATAAGTTAACATCATCACTGGTGGAATAAATCTTGTTTTAAGGGATTCAAGTCATGTTTGCTACCTTGCAATAGAGATTTAAAAAATACTCAATACTTTAGCTTCCCACCTGTAGACACCAAATTTCAATATTTATTTAATTCAATTTTAACTTTATTCTTTTATTTTTCTTTTATTATTATTTATTCTTGTTTTCATTATTTTATTTAAGGTTGCAAAATAGTGATTGATGCTTGTTTTTATTTTGGTACATTAAGATTCATCATTTTCTTTTCTTTTTAAAACATTTTTTGCACTAAATTTCAGAAAAAAAATTTCTTAATAAAAATCCATTTTTATCTTTTTCAAACTCAGTTTTTGCTAAATAAAATGACATTTTGTAAGGTAATTAGAAATTAGCATTTATTTATCATAAATTGGTTTTGAAAAAGAAAAATACAAAATAAAAAAATAATATGAGGCACACATGCAATAGGGTCAAGTGGGGTGCATGCAAAAGGGACAAGTGCCCCTATTTTTCTTTGGACACCACAACAAAGGGAGGGGGTAGGTGGCAAGACACTTGAAAGTTCAGGAAAATTTGAAAAAAAAAAAACAAGAAAAAGGGGAAAGGCTTGATGGCTGGTGGGGAGGCAAAAGGGAGGAAACCAAGCAAGAAAGGGCTACGGGGAAACTAGAGAAAAAGGTAAGAAAGAAACAAGAGAAAGGGGAGGCCGAGAGAGGATTTTTTCAGTAAAAGAGAGAATGAACAAAAAAAAAGGGGGAACCAAGAGAAGGAAAAAGAGAGGGTTTCGGAGGGGAAGAGATAAAGAGGAACCAAGAGTGAGAGAAAGAGGGAGAGAGTGGAGAGTCTATCTCTGGTTTATCTCCTTCCAGCCATAACCGAGAGAGTGGGAAAGAGAACAAAGAGGAAGAAGAGAGAAATCTGGTGCTATTCTTCGAGGAGCAGAGCGACAAGAAGCTACCGCCACTTCATTGGAATCCACCATCATCACCGACAACCATCACTGGAATCCACCATCATCGCCAACAACCATCACTGGAAGAGCACTGTAATGATTTCTATCTCCTTTCTTACCTTTAATTCTTGTTAGCAAACATCTAGAAATGAGAGTTGTTGGCCTGCTGGTTCCTCACCCCTTGCTTCTAGTAAAAATTTCTCATCTTTCTCTGATGTTTATCTATGTTAGGATATAATTTCTGTTGTTGATGGGGGGTTTGTTTGGGTCTGCTATTGCGCAATTAATGGAGTCGGTTTAACCTCACTAATACATCCGACATGTTTAAGGCTGCGACATAAATTTAAGCCAAGGAAATCAGTCCAATGAAATTCAGCGTGTATGTAAAAAGAGAACCCATGAGTGCAGCCGGAAAATTGAGAGAGACAGTCTATTTGCTGCTGTTTCCTTGCACTTTTTCTGCGTTTTTACAGTACCAAGTTACTTCATTTTTGCTGTTTACTTGCATTTTTAGGTATGGCAGTGTCTGATGGTTCTTTCTTTGCCTATCATTTTGTCCCTAGAACACCATTTCCTCCTCTTAAAAGCGAGGAACTTGTCTGATGTTTGGTGTTGGTTGTATGATGTGTGCATGAGTTTGTAAACAACGTCTTAGTTCCTACCTATTTTATGACATGATAGCGCCAATCCATACAGAAATTCTGTTTTGATAACCTACTATGCTTAGGGACAAAAGCCATTAGCTTTCTTTCATGCGTGAAACAAGAGGGAAGAGAATCATGAGTTTTGGGGTTTATTGTCTGGTGCATTTTTTCTGATTTGGGTGTTTGGTTGCTTTGTTCTGGAAATTTTGGGTCGAAGTTTAGCAAATGTTCAGGTCACTTTGTTGCCTTTTGTGTCCAGAAGCTTGTTGAATCTTTCCTCTCTCCCTTGTCTCAAGTTCTCGCATTTTGTGGTTGAATAAGTTAGGATTTGCTTGAGTCACTTTGCATGAATATGTTTCGGCTAAATGAAAACAAGTTGCAGAAAGAATGGTGGCTAGGAAATTGAAGAAGCATAAGCTTGTTCAAAGCTTTGCATGAGAAACTTTCAAAAATTACACCTTAACCCCTTAATGTTTATCTATTTATATTATGGCCCAAAAACTTTTCTAATTGAACCAGTTTTACCCTTTCTTGACTTCATGCTTTTTTTCCATGTTTTATGGTTCATTGGGTAGATTAATTCTGGAATTTAGGATAGTTTTTTTTGTTTGAATTTTGAAAAAAATAGTTTAGACTTGAGTAATATTTTTGTTTGGGGTTTAGTGAGAGGGGTTTTTATTTATGTTTGTGAATTTTATCATTTGGATTTGGTAGGTTTCATCTTAAACTCTTAATTTTAAGTTATTTCATTTTAGACCCTTAATATTTGTAATAATAATGATTTGACCCCTCAAACTTCTTTAATTCTTTCAATTGGGTCCTTGTTTGTTTTAATTGTTGAATATGGGTTGTTTACCTTCATTTGAATGCCTTAATTGATTCAATTTCGTATTTATTTCCATTTTTTGTAATTATTTGTTAATTAAAATGATGTCTTGACCTTTTTCTTTGTTTTGGAAGGTAAATAAGAAAATTTCATTTCATTAGGTCACCAATTCAAGGGGGGTACACTCTACTCCTTTGTTTTAATTTTACTTGATCTTATGTACTCCTATGTGACTTTATGTGTGTAATTGCATGTTTTTTTAATGCTTTTTATTTCGTCTATTTAGTTATTCATTTCATTTGTTTTAATTTTGTATATTCATTTTAATTTAATTTTTTGGTTATTGGAGAGGTATTAAATGCCAAATTGTAATAGTTAGGTTATTATTTCATTTCATTTCATTCTCTCCCCTTTTAGATTGTAATTAGGGTCCCCAAATGTAATAGTTAGGTCTTTGTTCGCTTTATTTACTTTGTGTATCTTGCATGCTTGTGTGTTTACGTGTTACTCGCTTTCTTAGGGTTTCGCATCTAGATATCATACTTATGTGCTACGTGCTATATGTGATTAATGTGTTTATTTGTTTTTATTATGTTTTATATGATTTATTTGATTATAATAAATGCATGACGTCACCACACTAGTCCAACGCCAGTTGTGACCCTTTTTTTTCGATTCCACACTAGTCCAACGCTAGTTGTAGCTCTCTTTTCCGATTGTTCACTAATCCAATGCTAGTAAGAACTTATAGATATGGGCTAGTTCAATGCTAGACCCTTAGGAACCATCCACGCATTAGATCATGTTTGTGTGACAATCACTACATTTTTCATGCATATTTTTTACTTTTAGGGTTTTTTTATTTTGCATGACATTTCTCTTATTTGTATATCCCTTATCCTATATTCCTACTATATATATATCCCCTATCCCATATTTCTCCTATATGCATATTTCTTATCCTTATGTATGAAACATGACATATAAACTTACATTCCATTTAAGAATTAGAATTAGATTAGTTCATTTGCTTGATTAGATAGGAGAAATACCCCTCGAATATGGGATATGGACGAGTATGGTTTTTTAACCTTAACACGCTCGTATTCCCTCTATAAAAGGGAAAATCTAGTCATGAATCTTAGTTCCCCGCACTCGTTATGATGCATTCTTTTAGGTCATGTATATATTTGTATATTATTATTTTCTTTTCTTAGAATCTCATATTTTTGCATATTCGTGATCTCTTCAAAGAGTCACTTTTGGACATCACAATTAATGTGATTTGTATCAATTAAGTTTTAAAGAGATATTCCGACCCCCCGATATCCTTGTAGGTTTAGGTTTTGCATCCATATAGTGACATCCAAATGCGATAAATTCTTAAATTAAAATAAGAAATTTTTTTACTAAATCACGCAACTAGTTATGGTTAGGTTAAAAGGGTGTTTTGGATTTTATTCTTGCCTTTCCTTTTTTCAAATGTGATTTCCGAACTCTTTTCTCTTGATTTTCACAAATTTGGAGTCGTTTAAAAAGGATTTTCTCTATTTTTTCTTTAAAAAATTTATTTTATGTGATTTGGTACACCTTAATTCAATACCAAGTGCCAACTCCTATTTTTTTATTAAAAATCCTTTTTAAACCATTATTTTTGGGTCAAAATCGTCGCACTTTTTAGTCTCATTTAGACCCATTTCTTTCTTTATTTTCTAAAAATCAAAAAACTCATTTTTCAAATAAAAAATTAATCAAAAAAGTCATTTTTTGTAAAACTTGTAATTTTACTCATTATTTTTCATTTAAAAATGGTGCGCGATAGTTTGGCGACTCCATTGGGGATTTAGAGAGTCCGAACATTTGATTTAGTCAATTCTTTTCTTCTTTTAACTTTTTTATATATCACATTTGGAAGTTTAGAGTTGTGTTTTTCCTTTTTTAGGGTTTTCTTGCATTTAACACACGCAATTGTCTCGATATCCGTGTATGTGAATAATGTACTTATCTCTTTCATTTACTTATGTTTAATCGCACTTGCATTTTAAGGAAGGGAGGTAGCCATTCTAGAACTTTCACCCGCATTTAATGGTATTCAATCACTCCCTTCAATAGGGACATTTTATACGTGCATACGTTTTATTTTTATAATCCTTCATTTCTTTTTACTTTTAGTGGTTGTCACACCACTCCACCCTGTTGGGGTTAGGACAGATCCACTTGGACATGTGGCCGTGGCACGACGTGTGCGTAACAATGTCCGAGAAATCACTCGAACCACTGACTCTTAGGCTTTGGAATTGATGATCTTTCGCCTTTGATCTGAAGATTTGGGGGTCTGAAGTTTTATCGAGTCTAGATGCATTAGTGAACCCAACCTCATGCATTCATATTAGAAATCGTCTAGGATAGAGTCAACCTTACCCTAATTAGAAACATTAAGCATGAAGGGAGGGATTCCACCCCTCTTTCCTTACTTCTCTTTCTTTTTGCCTTCTATATCATCTAATTGCTTTGATGTGTTATGTGTTATTTGTTGAACTAACATTTCCTTTGCATTTACAAACATTAGACAATAAGAATTCTGGCGTGATACTCTTTTAGAGCTTACCTTCTTAGATAGATTCTTGCACGTTTAAACTTTGATTCATTGCATTTGTAGTCCAATAATTGCATATCATTTTAGACTTATCCCAGCATATAAAGGGATCCTTTTTAGGTCATGTTTCATATTTAATCACTTTGATAAGTTAGCATCATACATAAACCATAAAGAAAAATCTCATATTAGGAATAATCCACTCTTTTGTCTCAGATACTTAATCCAAGGAGACTTGCACATTTACATTTTTGTAACATCCGGAGGGGTATGCACAAGATAAGATAGGATCCGATCATTTTCATAGAGAGATCTTTTGTACATTAGAATATGAGTCTCTAATACTCATTTTTTTTGGCCCATTTTATCAAATTGGTAAAATTCTTTGAATAAAGGATCTTAAATTGAATAAATTCATGAATGACTCCTCATTATTGAGACAATAAATGAATCAAAACCAAAATCATAATTGTAGAAGACTCATAAACTAATGTGTTGGTAACAAAAGTGTCAAATTAGGGTTTTTATCAATTAGATGAGCCAGTTTATTTTTAGCAAATCATCAATTTCATTCAACCCATTTGACCAATTAGGGTTTCAATGTCAAATTTCAAATTGAAAAATCTAGTCGATTTTGAGAAAACCATCCATTGCATCAATCCATTTGATCGGTTGGAGTTTCGATTCATGTTTCATTCAGAAAATTTGTCAACAAATTTCAATCTCTCCGATAGAAAGTTCTTCAAAATCAAATCTATGTGTTTTTACAAATTATTGTATCAATCAAAACAATCAATCCATTCAGACTTTACCTTTGTTCTATCAGGCTAGAAATCTCCCGTCGTTCAATTTGCCAAAATTTTCAAATTAAATAGCAATAAATTGATCGAATCCATCAAGTATTGTATAGTGCCTACCCTGAAGGATTGCATTTTCCTACTAGGCCAATCCTTGGCGTAAAAAGAGCCCCTCAATAGGGCATGCATCCGAATTACCTCAATATATACTAACTCGTATTTTTTTCTTTTTCTTTCTTTTCTTGCTTTGCCAACAGCCGGTCAAGAGATGATGCTAAATAGGGTTTTCTAAAATGTCAAATATTTTTCAAATATAGCTACAAGAAAAAATTCCATCGTCACACGATCTCACAGTTGAGTTTAAGAAATCGTGTAAACATGAGTGCACATCCGGAATCATCTGATAGATCCACCACGGCACCTCCAACAGACGCTGCAAATTTGGGAGCTTAATTGAGCGAGATGTTACACAAATTCAATGAATTGAACGTGGAGATGACGGTCCAAAGGCACATGATTGACCAATTGGTTGATAGTAGTGGCGGTGTCCAGCATATTCCCTTACCTATTGGCCAATTTGAAATAGAACACCAGCTACCTCCTTTATCTCATATCCAAGTTGCTTTCGTGTCGTCTTTTGCAAATATACTCGAAGAGACTTTCACCTACCCCACTTCCATTTTTTCATATATTTACCGCCATAACATTCAAATTAACCTAATCAGCATTCAAATGCCTCAAAATTACCCACCGAACATGCCAATCGACTCTCAAGTATCTCATCACACCACCGTTGAGCCATTCATATTGGATACTACTATGCAAGAGAAGGTGAAAATGGGTGAATCCTCCGGCCCAATGGACAAAAATCTGTTGAAAAGATTGAATAAATTTGATGAATTCATGAGAAAAAGTCAAGAAATGAGCAAGTCTAGAGGTTTAGACTATGATGAACTATATCTTTTTCCAAATATGCAATTGCCTTTGGGTTTTAAAACACCCAAATTTAGTAAATATGATGGAACTGGCAATCCCAAAAGATATCTTAAACTATTTGCAAACAAGTTGGGAAAGCTAATAGGTGATGAAAATTTGCCTATACATTTATTCCTAGAGAATTTAGAGGGAGATGTTCTACACTGGTATATTAATTTGAAGCCTGAAGAAATGAGAACGTGATTTAGATTTATCAACCGCTTTCGTGAGACAATACGAGTACAATTGTGAACTTACTCCCACAAGAACTAAACTTAAGGGCACTAAAAGGAAATCATCTGAAGATTATAAGACATATGTCAAGCGATGGCGAAAACTGGCAGCTAAGGTGGAATCTCCGATGACCGAAAAGAAAATTGTCCGTACTTTTATTAAAACTCACGACCCACCATATTTTGAGGAGATTTTTCGCATGACCAAGTGTTTATTTGCAGTAATTATCAATAAGTTAGAAGAGTATGACGAATATGTCAAAATAGGAAAAATCGTCAATGTATCGGTTTTAGAATCACAGTTGGACGCCTTGTAAGGTCAGAATAATAACAGAAGGGAATCTCAACTCAAGAAGAAAGAAGAGGAAACTGCTTTTGTGTGTGACCAAGGACCGTTTTCAAGACCCAAGTTCCAACGTTACCATACATATTCATCTCACTGCCCAAATTCAGGCCCTATTTACTATACTATTGTCAATCACGCTCGCCCTTGGCCAAACTATGCAAGCCTACCTACAATGTCCTTCCCAATATCTCAAACTAACCCTCAAATTCGACCTAGTCTACCTTATAATCCCAGATCTGCTCCACCAAACAAACAAACCTACAACCATCCTCAAACTAATGAAATACAAAATCCCGATCGATCTCAAATTTTTACCAACTTAGACATGTCCATTGACCAACTGTACGAACAGCTCAAGATTGCAGGTAAAATTGATGACATACCTCCTCCAAACTACCCTCGTCGAGACTTCTCTGTTGGGTACGACCCTCAAACTGTTTGTACCTACCATTCTAAAGCATTCGGTCACTCGATCGGTAACTGTTGGGTACTAAAGTATAAGATCCAGAACATGATAGAAACAGGAGATATAGTATTAAGAAAATGAAAGAACAAGGACCAAGTACAAGTACGAATCCTTTTCCTGAATACAAGAGCACCATCACGGCATTTACCCCCAATGAAAAAATTTGAAAATTTTGGAACGGACTGAATTAGTGAGATTCCTCCCTCTTGAAGGGAAGTTTCGATAAATTTGGAGAATTATTTTGGTTAAAATCAATGAAAAATCGTTCATACGTGTGTCTTTTGTTTAACTATATTTTTTGTAAATAGTTTTCAATTAAGTAACTTTTGAAGACACGTTTCGTTTAACAAGTAACATGATATTAAATTTGATTTTTTTCTTGAAATGTAATAAAATGTACAGTTTTATATGTACTATAACTTACACATTCTTTTCAGATGGTTCAGAATAAAACTCCCTGACCCTTTGAATATTACCATTCTGAAATTTGATGGCTGTAATCTCGATATCGCATGAATGTAAGAATAGCGAGGAGATATCTGAACATATTTCAAAGAGATTCGAAAGAGGAACTCAAATCGAATGGGGATCAAGATGAAGAAAATAAAATTAGTGGTCACTTGAATAAAAAGAAGAAAAAGGAGGTTGATGGAAAGCAGTGTCAAGAACAATAATCTTTATTTGATGAAAAGTAACCAAATGCAGTCAAAAGGAACGACCTGTACTTACAATAAAATGGTCAAATCGTGACTATTCGAAAAGGAGACAACGTGACTACTTGGAAAAGAGACAAAATGTTGAGGCAACTGTTATCGGTGCAAGATTGGAAAGGATTTGTTATCAAAAAAAAAGAAAAAAGGAAAAGAAAAGAAAAATGAAGAGTATTGTTCGGCGGATCACTTATGTTTCACAGATATGGATGAACAAGAGCCTTTCTCAGTCAATTAATTCAGATACATGGAAGAAATTTCGCATTAATGAAAGTTTCCTTTCAGAGTTAATGTAAGGAATGGATTAAAAGTCAAATCTTTTTCTTTTCCAATCAAATATTCTATCTCTAGTTATCCCTTTTGAACTTTCGGAATGATCATTTCGTTTGACAACTCCTGAGAATCACAAATCCCACATTGGGACAAATTTAAATTTTAACAAAAGAAAGCTAGAAAAGAAAGGAAAAATTTCAAAAGATGATAGGATGGCAGAAGGCCAAAAGAAAGGAAATGAAAGAAAAGTGAACCTCGATTAAGCATAAATTGAGACAAATTTAAAAATTTCAAAGGAATAGTAGAAGATCGAAAAAAAGGAAAATGAAAAAGAAGAGAATCTCAGTTGAGAATAAATTGGGGTAAGTTTTGGTTTAACCCTAAAATAGAGTTAATGTAACAATGCGATTTCAGATCATTTAAACCACTTTTGGAAATTTGTTTTCAAGGTTTAACTTTTCTAAGTACCCCACCTGACCCCATTAAAAAAATTGAAAGTTCTGACTTTTGTTCTTTGCAATATCTCTATCAAGAAATTTTCTAATTAATTGGCAAGTGATGTTCATATACTGATGCCAGAAAATTTTTTAGATATATTTCTAAATTGATTAGGTGTGAGGTTGACATTACTCATTATGTGAAAAACCCGTAAGGACGCCTTTAAAAACGAAAAAGAGAAAGAAAAAAATCAAGAAGAAAAAATAGGAAAAAAGAGAAAGAAAAAGGAAAAACAAAAGGATGGAGGGTAATATTGATGAAAACCAGAAATGACGCTAAGGTAGGGTTGCACAAAGAAAGCAAAGGTGACTCAGTTCATTGGAATTCCTTTTCACATTGTGATTTTTCTGCTAGCATTGAATTTTGGGCGGACGATATCCAAAGGGTTAAACGGGACACTTTGTTAGAGGCCAAAACATTTTAGTCATCAACATAGATTGCTGGATTTGTGATTCATTTTTCTAAAGTCATCTTTTTCTTTCAATGCAAATCGATGGTTATTTTTGCATTATTTTGATTTTTGACATTTTGTATAAAAATTCTTTGGGTGTTGTATAGTTTCATTTGTCTCATTGAATTTTATCAAATGACAATTTTCTCGATTTATCGAAAGGTGCATATGTATAAGTTTTCATGTTAAATTAGTATTGGAAGTTAAGGCAACCGGAATGCAATTTGCGGTGCAAGATTGGATTTTGCAGCATCGACGAAAAATATCAAAATACTCATGTTTACACGTTTCTCGAAAGTCGGATGGATCGAATGGTGGTGGCATTATTTTGATTGTTTCACATAGCAAAATAGGAAAAAATTATTTTTGTAATAAAGTCATAAAATGTCACCCAACAATTAAACATTCAACATTCAAATAGAAGAGGAAGTGCGAATTAAGGTTTTAAGGAGGAGCAACAATGCTACAATGCAAAACAAATGATTGGTTGTACAAAAATTGATTGAAATTGGGACAATTTTTGAAAAGATTTTCAGGTAAGTATTCAAGAATTTTATCATGCAATAACGTGTCTTTTATCTACGTTGTTTCTATCACCGTTAGTATCGGATCCAATCCACTAATGTATCTTTTATATCCGTTAATATCGGGTCCAACCCACTAATGTGTCTTTTATATCTTTTAACATTGGGTCCAACCCACTTACGTGTTTTTATATTCGTTAGCATCAGTTTCAAACCCACTAACGTGTCTTTTATATCCGTTAACATCGGGTCTAACCCACTAACATAGGTTCTATCATTGTTAGTATCGAATTTATCTCACTAACGTATTTTTTTATCACCGTTAGTATCGAATTTATCTCACTAACATGTTTTTTTTATCACCATTAGCATCGAATTTTCTCACTAACGTGTTTTTTTTCAACATTAGCATCGAATGTATTTCACTAATGTGTGTCATGTTTTTTTATCACCGTTAGTATCGAGTTTATCTCACTAACGTGTTTTTTCTTTCACCGTTAGTATCGAGTATATCTCACTAATATGTGTTGTATTTTTTCTATCACTGTTAGTATCAAGTTTACCTCACTAACGTGTTTTTTTCTTTCACCGTTAGTATCGAGTTTTTCTCACTAATGTGTGTTATGTTTTTCTATTACCGTCAGCATCGAGTATATCTCACTAATGTGTATCGTGTTTTTTTATTACCGTCAATATCGAATATATCTCATTAACGTGTGTCGTGTTTTTTTTATCACCGTTAGTATCGAGTTTATCTCACTAACATGTTTTTTCTTTCACCGTTAGTATCGAGTATATCTCACAACGTGTTTTTTTTTTCACCGTTAGTATCGAATTTTTCTCACTAACGTGTGCTGTGTTTTTCTATCACCCTTAGTATCGAATTTATCTCACTAACGTGTTTTTTATCATTATTAGTATCGAATTTATCTCACTAACATGTTTTTTTAATCATCGTTAGTATCGAGTTTATCCATTAACGTGTTTTTTTTATCACTGTTAGCAACGAATTCATCCCCACTAACGTGTCTTCTTACTTCCGTTAGATTTGGAATTTTATCCCACTTACGATCTTTTATTTTGGAACATTTTGAACTAATCACTTTGTTTTGCATGACAATAAGTGTGTTGGACTAATCACTTTGTGTTGTTTGATTTAGTTCGCCATTGGAATAACCCAAGTAAATATTTTAGTGTCTATGCTTTTGTCTCGAGTTTTCTCGAATTCAGACAAAGAGGGACAAGTTGTAAACACCAAAATTTTAATGTTTATTTAATTCAATTTTAACCTTATTTCTTTTATTTTATTTTTATTTTATTTTATTTTATTATTATTTATTCTTGATTTCATTATTTTATTTAAGGTTGCAAAATAGTGATTGATGTTTGTTTTTATTTTGGTACATTAAGATTCATCATTTTCTTTTTCTTTTTAAAACATTTTTTGCACTAAATTTCAGAAAAAAAAAATTTCTTAATAAAAATTCATTTTTATCTTTTTCAAACTCAGTTTTTGCTAAATAAAATGACATTTTGTAAGGTAATTAGAAATTAGCATTTATTTATCATAAATTGGTTTTGATAAAGAAAAATACAAAATAAAAAAATAATATGAGGCACACATGCAATAGGGTCAAGCGGGGTGCATTGCAAAAGGGACAAGTGTCCCTATTTTTCTTTGGACACCACAAGAAAGGGAGAAAGTAGGTGGTAAGACACTTGAAGTTTAGAAAAATTTGAAAAAAAAAACAACAAGAAAAAGGGGAAAGGCTTAGCGGCTGGTGGGGAGGAAAAAAGGAGAAAACCAAACAAGAAAGGGCTACAAGGAAACTAGAGAAAAAGGCAAGAAAGAAACAAGAGAAAGGGGAGGCCGAGAGAGGATTTTTTCAGCAAAAGAGAGAAACTGAACAAAAAAAAAAGGGGAACCGAGAAAAGGAAAAAGAGAGGGTTTCAGAGGGGAAGAGATAGAGAGGAACCAAGAGTGAGAGAAAGAGGAAAAAAGTGGAGAGTCTATCTCTGATTTATCTCCTTCCAACCATAACCGGAGAGAGTGGGAAAGAGAACAAGGAGGAAGAAGAGAGAAATCTGGTACTATTTTTCGAGCAGTAGAGGGACAAGAAGCTACCGCCACTTCACTGGAATCCACCATCATCGCCAACAACCATCACTGGAAGAGCACTGTAATGATTTCTGTCTCCTTTCTTACCTTTAATTCTTGTTAGCAAACATCTGGAAATGAGAGTTGTTGGCCTGTTGGTTCCTCACCCCTTGCTTCTAGTAAAATTTCTCATTTTTCTCTGATGTTTATCTATGTTAGGATATAATTTCTGTTGTTGATGGGGGGGTTTGTTTGGATCTGCTATTGCGCAATTAATGGAGTCGGTTTAACCTCACTAATACATCCGACATGTTTAAGACTGCGACGTAAATTTAAGCCAAGGAAATCAGTCTGGTGAAATTCAGTGTGTATGTGAGAAGAGAACCCATGAGTGCAACCAGAAAGTTGAGAGAGATAGTCTATTTGCTGCTGTTTCCTTGCACTTTTTTTGCATTTTTACAGTCCCAAGTTACTTCATTTTTGTTGTTTACTTGCATTTTTAGGTATGACAGCGTCTGATGGTTCTTTCTTTGCCTATCATTTTGTCCCTAGAACACCATTTCCTCTTCCTAAAAGTGAGGAACTTGTCTGATATTTGGTGTTGGCTGTATGATGTGTGCATGAGTTTGTAAACAACGTCTTGATTCCTTCCTGTTTTATGCAGAAATTCTGTTTTGATAACCTGCTATGCTTAGGGACAAAAGTTATTAACTTTCTTTCATGCGTGAAACAAGAGGGAAGAGAATCATGAGTTTTGGGGTTTATTGTCTGGTGCATTTTTTCTGATTCGGGTCTTTGGTTGCTTTGTTTTCTAAAAATTTTAGGTCAAAGTTTAGCAAATGTTCAGGTCACTTTGTTGCCTTTTGTGTCCAGAAGGTTGTTAAATCTTTCCTCTCTCCCTTGTCTTAAGTTCTCGCATTTTGTGGTTGAATAAGTTAGGATTTGCTTGAGTCACTTTGCATGAATATGTTTTAGTTGAATGAAAACAAGTTGCAGAAAGTGGTTGGGAAATTGCAGAAGCGTAAGCTTGTTCGAAGCTTTGCATGAGAAACTTTCGAAAATTACACCTTAATCCCTTAATGTTTATCTATTTATATTATGACCCAAAACTTTTCTAATTGAACCAGTTTTACCCTTTCTTGACTTCATGCATTTTTTTTCCATGTTTTATGGTTCATTGGGTAGATTAATTCTAGAATTTAAGATAGTTAGAGTTAAATATTCTTACTTAATTTTTTTTGTTTGAATTTTGTAAAAAAATAGTTTAGACTTGGGTAATATTTTTGTTTGGAGTTTAGTGAGAGGGATTTTGATTTATGTTTGTGAGTTTTATCATTTGGATTTGGTAGGTTTCATCTTAAGCCCTTAATTTTAAGTTATTTCATTTTAGACCCCTAATATTTATAATAATAATGATTTGATCCCTCAAACTTCTTTAATTCTTTCAATTGGGTCCTTGTTTGTTTTAATTTGTTGAATATGGGTTGTTTACCTTCATTTGAATGCCTTGATTGATTCAATTTCGTGTTTATTTCCATTTCTTGTGATTATTTGTTAATTAAAGTGATGTTTTGACCTTTTTCTTTGTTTTGGAGGGTAAATAAGAAAATTTGCCCTCAAAAGAGGTACACTTTACTCCTTTATTTTAATTTTACTTGATCTTATGTGCTCCTATGTGACTTAATGTGTATAATTGCATGTTTTTTTTGAATGTTTTTTATTTCGTCTATTTACTTATTCATTTCATTTGTTTTAATTTTGTATATTCATTTTAATTTAATTTTTGGTTATTGGAGAGGTATTAAATGCCAAATTGTAATAGTTAAGTTATTATTTCATTTCATTTCATTCTCTCCCATTTTAGATTGTAATTAGGGTCCCCAAATGTAATAGTTAGGTCTTTGTTCGCTTTATTTACTTTGTGTATCTTGCATGCTTGTGTGTTTACGTGTTACTCGCTTTCTTAGAGTCCTCGCATCTAGATATCATGTTTATGTGCTACGTGCTATATGTGATTAATGTGTTTATTTGTTTTTATTATATTTTATATGATTTATTTGATTATAATAAATGCATGACATCACCACACTAGTCCAACGCTAGTTGTGATCCTTTTTTTTCGATTATACACTAGTTCAACGCTAGTTGTAACTCTCTTTTCTGATTGTTTACTAATCCAATGCTAGTAAGAACTTATAGATATGAGTTAGTTCAACGCTAAACTTTTAAGAACCATCCACGCATTAGATCATGTTTGTGTGACAATCACTACATTTTTCATGCATATTTTTTACTTTTAGGGTTTTTTTCATTTTACATGACATTTCCCTTATTTGTATATCCCTTATCCTATATTCCTACTATATGTATATCCCCTATTCCATATTTCTCCTATATGCATATTTCTTATTCTTATGTGTGAAACATGACATATAAACTTGCATTCTATTTAAGAATTAGAATTAGATTAGATCATTTGTTTGATTAGATAGGAGAAATACCCCTCGAATATGGGATATGAACGAGTATGACTTTTTAACCTTAGCATGCTCGTATTCCCTCTATAAAAAAGAAAATCTAGTCGTAAATCTTAGTTCCCCGCACCCGTTATGATGCATTCCTTTAACTCATGTATATTTGTATATTATTATTTTCTTTTCTTAGAGTCTCATATTTTTGCATATTCGTGACCTCTTCAAAGAGTTACTCTTGAACATCACAATTAATGTGATTTGTACTAATTAAATTTTGAAAAAATATTCCAACCTCCCGATATCCTCCTAGATTTAGGTTTTGCATCCATATAGTGACATCCAAATGCGATAAATTTTTAGGTTAAAATAAGAAAATTTTTGACTAAATCATGCAACTAGTTTTGACTAGGTTAAAAGGGTGTATTAAATTTTATTCTTATTTTCTCTTTTTTCAAATGTGACTCCCGGCTCCTTTTTTCTTAATTTTCGCAGATTTGGAGTCGTTTAAAAAAGATTTTCTCTATTTTTTCTTTAAAAATTTCATTTTAAGTGATTTGGTACACCTTAATTCAATACCAAGTGGCAACTCCTATTTTTCATTAAAAATCCTTTTTAAACTATTATTTTTTGGGTCAAAATCGTCGCACTTTTTAATCCCATTTAGGCCATTTCTTTCTTTATTTTCTAAAAATAAAAAAACTCATTTTTCAAATAAAAAATTAATCAAAAAATTCATTTTTTGTAAAACCTGTAATTTTACTCATTATTTTTCATTTAAAAATGGAGCACCACACCACCAGCCATAGGTTTTGAAATTTTCAGTTACTTTAATTTGAGGAGGGTAAAAGTAGAACCCATCAGGGGCATCACCAATAGGAGGTGAATAAGAACCAGAAGGGAGCAGGAATGGGCCACATATCAAATTAGAGTTGTTAGGATTTTGGGGATTAGAAGAAGGAGAAGAAGATAAGGGTTTGAGACAACAGTAGGAGAGGACAGTGAAGAGTGATTTGCTATTTTTTTAAAAATTAGTCACGTGATGTGCATGACTAATTCCGGCAAAAATTCACAATAGAAAAGTGATCATGGACCAAAATTAATCATTTTTATTTGTTAGGGGCTAAAATTATTCATTCTCATTCTGAGGGACTAAATTTTCTTATCAATGATATATGAGGGACAATTGGTGCTATTTTCTCTAAATAGTAGGACAAATTTTAACACAATCAAACACGTGCAATGCACATGATCTTTCCTAGTGTTTCCAAAATATGTAAGTGACATACCTAGATTTGCTTGTGTTCTATAAATGTGGTTATATGTTTGAAATTAAAGTTTTGATTGGAGATATATTTGTCTTAATTTTGTCTTCTGTGAGTTGGGAGTTCCTTGAAATTAGCTTTGTTTGCTTCACTAAAGGAATAAGATTTTAGAAATGCGAGATCAAGGCATAGTAGATGTGTTTATTGTTAATGAATTAAAGTAGCAAGAGAATGCAATTATTGTGTGAAGAGAAGAAAATTATGAGGAAAACTATTCATTATCAAACATTTGAAGGACTAGAATTATTTTTTATGACGTTCAAACTTTGAATTTCAAGGTAGAAAATGTATTAAAAGCCGAATCTTCCTTTTATGTTGCAATTTGAAGGAAAAGTTTAATGTTGATTTAACTTAATTTGTAACATTAACAACAATTATCATGTGTAACATACTCGGACTATGACTAGTTCAGTTGAAATACTAGACATTCTTATTATTTGCTATCAAGCTACCAAAAAATTTTAGCCAATCATAAACTTTATAATAGTGGACAAATAATTTCTAAACAAGTATTATTGTCTCAACTTTACAATTTTGTATCAAATGCTAATAATTTCGACTTAATCTTTATATGAATTATGACTAATATTCTTGTAATTAAAATTTACAACTTAAGACGTGTTGGAATTGAATTTGAAAGCTTTTGAAGTTTTATGAATAATGTAAACAATATCCAAAATGTAATCAATTTATATAAACCCTTTCCAAGAGAAATATTTAAAACAAAATATCAAATATATAGATAGTATGAATTTTTTTTATCCTCCTATCTCTCCCATGCCCTCCCTACGCTCCTATGCCCTTCCTACCCCCAACTACTGAGAATAGGATTTGAACACTGAACCTAGTAGCGACAAGAATTCTAACAGTCCTTCCTTAGTTACTAGATGGATAGCATAACTAAATACTAAAAATTCAGCAAAGATAAAATACAAATATTTTATTTTATGTCATTAGGACCAAAACAAACCAAGAACTTCAAAATAAGAGATGAAAGAACTGACCTAAAGAAAATGAGATTTTACAATAGCAAATTTCCAATGACATAAGAACCAACTAGCAATTATCCTAACATTAGATGAGAAGACATAAACTCAAAATTAACAAAATAAATGAAAATTTTTGAAAAAGTATAGTAAGGCAGCTCGGGGAAGAAAGAACCTACTGCAAAAGAAAAGAGCAAAATCAATGACCAAATCCAAAATTCCTACAAAAAAAGAAAGAAAAAAAAGCTATAAAGCAAGTAAATGACTCATAGACCATGATGTTGAAATGACAACAGTATGGGCAAAAGGTGAAATAAGTAGAACATGAGGTTTGTAACTTCCTAGTTAAATGGCTGCAAAAGATTTTTGAATGTTGAATTGGATTATATACATTTATATCCTCGTAATTAGAAAGAAAAGGAAATAATTGACCACAATCAGCCTATAAGGGTGTAAATGAGCTTTCTAAGTATAATTTTGGAAGACTCCTAGAGACAAAACTTATTATAAAATGTATTACATATCTAAACACGCCAAATATTAAATCAATTGTATTGCCAATGAATTGTAGTAATTGAAAAAAAGAATTTCTCCAATTTGAAAGTGATCAACAACTAAAACTATATACATATAAATGGATTAGATTAGAGTTAAAAATACATATATACTAAATTGAGGAAGGGCTAGGGAAGAGTTGGGTGGTTTGGAGGGAAAAAGTGTAAGTGAATGGTTTCGAATTAGAACCCTCTTACTTACACTATAAAAAAATTTTAAAAAAAAAACCAAATTAAATGGTCCATCTTAGTGATAAAGGGTTACACACTAAATAAACTCCAAAACCAACTCTTGTAGCATTTGTACCAAAAGCTTCAATATTAGATCATGTGGGCTGCTAAATTGCCAAAATCTACACCTTGAGAAAAAGACAGAAAAAACCTTTAGCTTACTTTTTTGGTTTTATATCCTAACTATACATATAAGAAGCACTTGCACTTTTTATTGTTCACCAACTTTCATCCTATCACTTGTGCTTTGAAAGCTTGTACATAATTTCATATGATCACTTTCATTGTTTCAAAACACTTGTTGGATGTGCCATGGATCAGAGGTTGCGGAAATTGTACAGTGCATGTGCTACTATTTTTCACTAATTTACTTTGTCGCCCTCTTTAGATCCTTTCTTTTAGTCTGCAGGCAGTTTATCATTGGTTTTTTTGGTCATTTCCATTGGATTTGATTGTAGTTAATTACTAGACACCATAGTGGATTGTGAAATTATTCTTTTGCCCAGATAGGTGGTATTTTTAATGCATAGCTTTATGGTGAACTTGTGTCTTTTAGTAATTTCATATGAGATTATGGTGGATTAGCTTTTGGAAACCATAATTTGTACCCATCACAACAGGTCTTGTCTGCTGCCTTAGTAGTCTATGCTTTTGCACGAGTTATTTTCTTCTATTTAGATCATCATCTCATAGTTGCTTTGCTGGTCTCTGGAACTTTCTCCTGTTGGTATGCTATATTCTTTTTTTTATTGCATATTTTGCGGTTTGTTTCTCAACATATTTTGTTGGTCTTGGGCTAAATTTTATAACATAGTTTTTGTGCTATGTTATCATTTGCTCTTTGTTTGGTTTTCACTCCTTTTGTAGTTTGTGTTTTTGAGTTTGGTTGTTTTGAAAATTTTTGTTTCCTTTATACTTCACTATGTGCTTATGAAGAAACCATGTGAATAAACTATAGAAATGTACACTTCTACTTCTGACACTTGGACCAAAGAGTTTTACTACTACAAATTCTTCACAGGCACCACCGCCCGTGCATCCCGTTGGAGTCCCTACTAGTGTGTGTATGTGTGTATATATATGTATATATAGGTAGGATTTTTCTATTTTTTTTACCTCATCCAAGTCAATTTTATATGGCCCACCCACTAATCAAAACCCATCTAGGAACCCTATTTACCATCCTCCAATAAACTCTTAGGCTTCGTTTGGGAGTTGAGGATTTGGATAGAAAAGAAAGGGAAAGAAGAGAAAGTTTAGTTTTTTTTTTGTTAGTTTTTAGTAAGAAAGAAAAGAAAGGAAATGAGAGAATTTAGAAGGATGAATAGTAGCTAAAACTTGTCCTCCCAAATTGGACGGAAATGGAAAGAAACTTTGAAAAAACTTCTCAATTTTTTTTAAAATACCTATTTTATCCTAAAATGGTTTGGAACAAATATTTAATAACTTTCATATTCAAGACCATTCCACTAATTTTCAAAACTCCCAAATAACATAACAATTTTTTCTCTTCTCTCGTAACCTAAGTTTTTCCTTCTTTTGTTTCCTATCCTAAGCTCCCAATCTATGGCTTGAGCCCACTGGCCCAAAGCCCCTTGCCCACTTGTCTCAACTAGAGTCCAACCCAACTGCTACCTCCCCAATTCTTCTCCAACAAAACGTCCACTCTCCTGAGCGACAACTTTCTCCTTCGTTCTATCGAGGGTTTTTGTGGAGACAATTTGGCCTGAAAAAATTGGTATGCAGATTAATTTTTCTTTGTTTTTTGGTGTATTTTAATTTAGCATTGATAATTTTGTCCAATGGATTTTGCTTGTCGATTTTTCTGGGATGTTTTCGGGGAATTTTCATTGTATTTTCGTTAATTCTAACAAAGCAGAAACTTTCGTTGATTTGGTCCTGATTTGAACGACTTAGACGATTCAGGTGTTGTGTGACCCACTGAGTTGGCACACCACGAATCGTCTGAGTCGGATGCAGCCAAGTTCCCATGACAGCTCGTCCGAGCTAGCTCTTACTCAGACTGGTTTTGGAACCATGGTTTTGTTGGTGTTTGGTAGGAGATTATTTAGAAAAGAATATTATAGTTTTAGAAGAACGTTTATTGAAAGCATTTTTCTGGGAAAATTTTATTCACACAATGAAAATCGACATAGATACAAATGTTAATTTGTGGATAAGAATTTCTCGCTTAATATGCTGAAGAATTTTTGTTGTTTATCATCATATGAATCTAAAATTTGTTTTATATTCTTGTAATCATATGAATCTAAAATTTGTTTTAATATTCTTGAATTTTTTTTTTTGGTTTTTAGTTGATACAAAATATTAATTTGTGATGGTGGAGATGTGGTTTAGTTTATGCAGCGTGATTTTTTTTTTCTGGGAAAAATGATAGTGTGATTGGTTTTTTTTTGTGATAAATTGCTCAATTAGGTAATTTATTGGCGGTGCTGGTAAAATGTTGTTGGTGGCATGAGTGACGTGCAAATGGTTGAAATAAGTTCCCAATGTTGTCCGTGGTTCGCCGGGTATTGTTTACTATTATTGAGAATTTAATTGAAGTTATGATTGAGGTTAAAGAATTGGAGAACGAATATGGCTCAGCAACAATCATCACGTCTTCACCGTCTGCTTACTTTGTTGGACAGTATCCTATGGTTCATTTTCTGCTGAATAATGCTTGGTTTACGTTTACATTGAATGCAAGATATTATGTGTTTATCAAGTCTGTCTTGCTGATATCAACTTGTGGATGCATTTGATTTTAATTCTGGGCTGGCATTCTAATTTTTCTTAGGTGTATTTTCTTCTTCTTTTTCTTTGGCTCTGCTTTATTTGATCTTAAAATAAAATAAAAAAATTCAATATGGGTTTCCATTGGCTATTTGGGATCTGTGTTTCTTTAACAAATTTTAAGCGGGCTCGACCCAAGTGACGAGGTTTACTGCAGCTAAGCAAATTGGGGAAATTGCAAAATCACATCCACAGGACCTGATCCCTCTGTTGAGTAAGGTACGTATTTTGATTTTCAAAGTTCATATGCTTTTTGAAAGCTAGTCATGCTACTTTTTCCTTATCATTCATCACCATATTTTTTTTCTTTTTAGTATCATCTTTTTGCATTTTATGTGTTTTCAAAATATTCTTTTAAATGGATTATAGATATTTTGGTTATGCTTTTGTGCCTTGTTATATTTCTTGCCCTGGAGGTAAGTGACTCTTATGAATGTAGTGATTTTGACAATTTTTGCTTCATTCGTGCAAGTATCAGTTTTTTGTATGGAAATATCCTTCTTGAATTTTTGGACGCCTTTGTCAGTTGAATAAATGGAGCCCCTTGTAGCATAAGCTTTATTTATGGCAAGGCACTTGACATCTGACCATATTTCAAGGAAAGAAATCCTTTTGCCTGGTTAGCTCCATAGCACATACAAATCAGTAGCCCCCAATTCAAACAACATTGTACTGTAAAGTTGATACATCTAGAATTGATATTTGTGGCAGTAGGCACAAGTACTTGAAGGGGTCTTTCATGTTGCTTCGTAATTTTCCAGTTTGCCTCAGAATAGGTTATCAATGGTTGCATACACATTATACGTATAAGCAAGTGGAAGAATTGGGTTTGGAGTAATGGTTGTTAAGCTTAATAAGAAAGAGAGGAAAGCATGGTGAGGTATACTGTTATCACAGTTTGCAATAGTTGGATTTTTGAAGAGGAATAAATAAAGGTTTTAGGTGTGCTCAAAGATGTAAATTGTCATTTGGAAACTGTTCAGCGGAGCTTCTTGGAGCTGTAGCCTGCTGCAGAATTGTCTACCTTTGACTCCTGATTATTATTTTTTTTTACCAAACTCACTCAAGTATAATCTAATACCCAAGAGTTGTATTTCCAGTAAAAAAGTTGTTTAGTAAAATAAGATTTGTGTTGTCTTAGTATGCAAACCTCCTGGATATAAACTTATACCCGAAAAACCCCAAAAGACAACAGAGCTTTATCACCAAATGGAGTTATGTTCCATAGGGATTTCACAAAAGTTAGGCACTGCTTTTGTTTAAGGAAGGGAAACATGAAGACATGACAACTTATTGAGAAAGTAAAGGAACACATGCGGAAGTGGCATTTATGTTCCTTGTTTTCCATATACATTGAAGTGTAAGAAGGAAATGTAAACAGATTTTTTGAAGAGGAGAAACAAAAAACAAAAAACAAAGATTAAAAGGAAAGGTATAGATATGAATCAAAAAGAAAGGAAATGCTAGATACTTCATTTGGATGTACGAAGGGAAAAAGTTAAAGCGACCTTGTGTCTTTGCACATTGATTTAAGAAAATAGTAAACCAGGAAACATTATCTATTTAATTTGAAATATATTTTCTGCCTCCCCCTGCTCTTTTTGTTTTCTAAATAAATGCAAAAATTTCCTTGAAATGATGTTCTAAATAAATTTTTGAAACCATAGGTAAGTAGTCATCCATTTTTACAGCAAAAGAATCCCTCAACAGTTTTCTCCTGTGATATGCCCTGTTCAATTGGTTTATCTTTTAGATCATACGTTATACAAGCTTGATTCAGGCGGCTTTTCTTTTTGAATGTTTCAATTTATTTCAAGCAAAAATTTGTTTTATACATTATAGGACAGTACATCTATGCCTTTTTTTCCCTACCATTTGCCTCCACATTTAAAAGGAAACATAAGCTGAACTTCAAAGCTTAAGAATTCCTATATTCCCTTCCTTTTGCCCCTCCTTTGTTAAAAGAAACTTGAAACACACAAGTTACCCCTGTGGTTCTCCTTTCCTTCTCAGTTCCCTGTTTTCAGAGGTGTGTTTAAACAAACTAATTTCAAATGAAAATTTTTCTTATGTGTAACTACATGTTTTTGGTAGTAAAAGCAGTGATACTCATGAAGCTGAAAATCTAGTGCTCTTTTGCTATTGACTTGTGAATACAGATGATAATTTTATTGTTTGTTTTTACAAAGCAATTGTTGTAACACTATCTATTCAATTGAAAGTAAGGTATGTGCTATATATGTTGAGGTTAAGTTATTTTATGTTACAGGTATTAACATAAATAATTCAGTTTCTTTCTTGATTGAGGTGTTATGGGCAAAGCTTGACAATTGTTCTTGTTTATTGGATGAAGGGATTATAGTCAAATTTCGATTGTTTTCTTAATATGTTGAGGTTTGAATCTAAAATTTCCTCAATCTGGATTCTTTTTTTAGGTTATCTGATGCAGATTTTCAGCTAGCTAAATTTCATCTGAAGTTTGAAATTTGTCAATAATCAACAGCTAAAATTAACAGAGCATTTTTAATTATTCATTTACATTTTGGTTTCTTTCTGAAGGTAAAAATTGTAAAAATTACTCGAATGATACTGAATAAGTGTCTTGGAACTTAAATATGCCTGTTTTGTACCTTGACTTTGTAGTTGCCATCTTTATGGAGCCATTCTGTTGTTCATTTTCTCTTTCTTATGGAGTGAAGATAGTTACTTCTTTCACCAAAATAACTCATTCAATTTGGTAATGCTCGAATATGTGTAGGTTTTCTCAATATCTTTGTAGCAAAAGGTGGGATACTAGGGGTTGCTGCTGCTCATGCCATTGGAGCAATTGCTGAGAATGTTAAACACACATCTTTGATTGACATAAATTCATGCCTTGAGATGAAGATGTCAAAGTTGGGGGTTTCTTGTCCTGTTGGCGATGTGCTAGCATGGGCTTACTGTTACCCTAAATTTGTAGCAAATGCTTCATTTAGAAGGTCATTGTCTTACCATAGTTTTTCCTTGTTATGCCTATGTTTTGTTTGGTTGTTATAGTTTTCAAGCCATTTCAATGCAATTAAGAAAGAAAAATTTCACTTTTTGCAGTTTTGATCTGAACAAAGTATTGGAGTTTGGAGCTCTATTGGCATCTGGGGGGCAGGTACTTTTAAAATTGTTTTCCCATACCTTGCATTTCTGTATTTGGAGTCAAACACGACCATGGTTGTGATGACTTCCAATTACTTTGCATTCCTCTGTTTTGTAGAACAAATTGATGTGCCATTGTTCCTCATTGGCTTTTCAAAAGCATAAACGCCTGGGAAACAAGTTTACCATGAGAAAGATACTTAGCTTAGCCGTTAAAAAAAAAAGCTAAAACAGTACATATGCTATTTTTGTTTCATCGTTACACTAGTGGGCCTTATTTTCCTCGGAGCTATAGGGACTCCGCATGATGGGTCTAGTTGAAACTGGAATATTTTACTATTAAAAACTTATACATATGACTTCTTATTTTCTGATGAACAACAATAGACAAACTGTGTCATAAAACTGTCAACTTATGATTGTTGTACCTTTAGTTGGGTTTGATAGGCATTTTAATATTGTCATGTTATCCTGTGAAATATCAATGGTCAAATCTGGTTTCTTCTTCACCTTTTCTTGTTCAGTCAAGTATGAGCAGGAGAGGAGAGGTGGGAGCCATTTGTATTCATTAGAAGTTCCAAAGAAAAATACATCCTTGTTCTGAATACATGATTTAGGGGCTGGTTGATAAAAGGGTTTTGGAATCAAGAATTGGAATCACTACCATAATTGTTGCTTGGTGAAGAGGTATGGGGATTGAAAAGTTGGAATGAAATCTAGAAATCTGGTGACTCTCCATTGCTAACCATATTGTGAGGTTTTGGTTGATTACCAAAGTTGACTCCCAAATGAAACACAAAATTTTTTTGAAAAAAGCAGCAATTTCTTCTCTCCCAGATATCTTCTCCTTTGGTACTTATCTGTCCACCTTTCTGTATCTCCACTGCCATCCCTCCCTCACCATCCCTCCCTTATAATACACCACCATATTCCACCTTCTTCATTGCCACTGACATCTGCCACCTCCTTGCTCGCTCATCTTGCGCTCCCATCAAGCAGCAAGGAAGTGCTTTTAAAAGCATGACTAGCAGCAAAAATTTCGATCTAGTCACGGCAGTTGACAAGACTTCTGGTGATGAGGTTTGGGGGTGATTTTGACCGTAAAAAGTATTTACCCCTTCTCAGCCGAAGAAGATGATGAACATTCTGTCATTTTGGATATCTAGTTTCAATTTACATCTATCTTTGATAGGAAAATCTGAAAATCTTTGGATTAAATATGATTTCAGGAGGTTAAAGTAGTAATTAGGTCTGAATTTCTCTCGAGTTTGAAAGTTGATTGGTGGTGGTCGAGGAAGAAACGTTGTCTGTCAATGGCCAAAGCGGGTGGAATGTGCAGGAAGGGGGAAAAGGGGGGAAAAAAGAGGAAAAACTGTTAAAAATATAATATCTTATTCTGATACCCCAAACCTAAAATGATTTTCCCAAGAAATAAATATTGTAATGATAACTTAAGGCTATACCCATGTTAATTATTTGTGTATGATACCATTTCCAATTCCAATTCTAATTCCAATTCCAATTCCAGAGCATGAACCAAGCACCCCTTAAATCTTCATATTTTATTACAAAAAGAAGTAGCTCCTGAAAAGGAATAGGACACTCTAGTTAGTTTAATATTTCCTTAACTTGAAATATTTGAAGTATAAGACTAGGCATGATGTTAAGTGTACAAGACCTAGTGACATGGATTCCAGAACAGGTACCAAATTTTATCATGAATGCTTGTTCCATACATTTTAAAGTATGGGGAACTCCAGTCTCTGTGTTGTACTGGTATTTTTGTGTCAGTGGCCTGTCCTTTGTAGCTTTTGCAATTTTTGGAGCATAAATCATGCAGGTGGTTAGTTTTGCTTTTTGGAAGTCATGCCATTTCTTTTCTGCCATGTACAATGGATAGTTGTACCGGGGGGGGGGGTCTCTTTCTCATCCTGCTTCAGCAATACTCTTTATGGGTCCAAGTTGAATTAAACTTGTATTAAGAACTTTTACATTGAAAATATTGCTAAAAGGAAAATTTACTACTAGAAACGAGAGGGAACATTTGTTTGTTTTGGAATTGAGATGTGATTGGTTTCATTTATTTATTGTCTATATGTTTTATCATATTCATCCATTGCACCATTACTTTGTGGAGTGGGAAAAACGACTTCTACCATCTATAACTTGACATCATGCTCATGGTATTCATTGTGTTATGGCCTGATCCTGGTCATAACAGGTTTCGCCCCTTTTATGATCTAACTTGACATGCATACTTTCGAATTGAGATGTGATTGGTCTCAATCTTCTATAACTAGACTGGGTGCTCATAGCTGTTCTTACAACTTGGAAGAGATAGCACCAATATGGGTGCACTTGCTTCTTGTGCTGATTTTGACCTCCTAATCTGAATTTCCATTTTCAACATGATTTTAGGAGTATGATATTGGGAGTGAGAGTGGCAAGAATCCAAGAGAGCGATTGGCTCGACAGAAACAAAATCTTCGGCGTCGTCTAGGTGAGTTTGCAGATATAATTTCCTCTTATTAAATCTGTGTTCTGAATTTGTATTGTGCTTGTTTATTTATTGCATTTTCTAGGCCACAACTAATGACTTTGAGATAGTACCACTTTTGAATCTCTATGGTGATGTCAGACTTTGGCAGCTTGATGCCTAGTGTGAGTTTATGCTACTCTTTCTGAAGAAAGCTTCATTTCAAGTTAAGCGGTTCTGCAGTTCTACTGCTGACCAAAAAGCACTCAAAATATATCGATAGATGTCATATATTCTCTCTTTTGGTATCGCTCCTAACCACAGTAGCACAAGGGAATAGTGATGGCTCAGTTGGATTTTGGCTATGTTCAGGCTTTGTACATTGTTGAGTTATTTGTACATGAATATTTCCCGAAATGGTACTTAGTCATCTGTGACTAGGCAACAATTGTAATGGCCAACTTTGATACATGAGCAAGATACAAAACACACTAGAAGTAAGCCACAGGTTTTTTAACTAAAGAAATGAAAAGGAAACAGGTATAGTACACACTCCAACAGAAGCATGCTTATACATTTGTATATTCCCTTGTGCATGGACGTTCATATTTCTTCAAATGGTGCTGGGAAGTTGTGTATTATTATGAAAATAGCTTTAAACCTATCAGGGTGCAGAAAATTGTTCTCTGTTGAAAACGTAACTGAAGAGAACTGAGCCAAAGAAAATAGAGACTTGGGATGAATGAAAGTTGTTACGTGGAGAAACAAATGAAGCATTATAATCTTTGACTTTTTTTTTTTCGGTTGGTGGGAGGGGTTGGGACTTTATTGGTGTGCGTAATGGGCTCCTTTTTTTACCTACACCCGTGATGGGAAATATGCATATTGTCCTGAGGGATGTGATTTGAACCCAACTGTGGAAAATAGGAGATCTAGGACATGGGAAACCATGTAAATGAGGCGTTGCTAAGGCTTGAATATATTTGACTGGAAAGATGAACCATCTAAACCAATAGTTGAGCCACTAAGTAGGTTTTGTGAGGCCGAATAACTAATGAAACATAGAGGCTATTATTGGTGCATGCAGCAATAGCTTGTAGCTGTTGTGGCTTCTTTTGTGACATAAAACACTATAGGTTGGTTATTTTATGAGACTACTTCCTAGAATGTGTCCAAGTACAGTTAGTTTGGTACTCCTTAATGGTTCTCTTATGGAACGACTCGGACAGGTGCGCTTAAGAGTTTGTCATATTACCATGGACTATTAGCTCACTCTCCATACAAATTTGATTTCAATATTGCATTAGGAGGGTGGTGACTTGGGGGGGGGGGGTGGGTTTAATACCGATACTTCATTGTAGTTTGGATTTGTACCCTTTCTGCAGCACTTTAATGCAAGTGATTGTTTTGAATCTTTTAGTAGCAGTTATGTATTGAACTCCTATTGCTTCTTGATTCAAGATGGAAGTCAATTGATCCATTAATTCATTGTTGGTCAAAAGATTGCTACAGGTTGACATTATTAATGATCTCTGAACCAAACAAGTTGAAATGCAGAATTTTGTCCATGTTCAATGTTATATGTTGTTCATTTTCGATTGGTTTCTCTGTTGTTTCAAGTAAATGGTAGAAACTACTGTTTAATGGTAATGCATTCTGGCTATCATTCAGTTTTGTGCTGTCTTTGGTATTTATTCACTGTTTTTTCTAGAATGATTTTCACAAACTGACTATTAGTCATCTGCAGGTTTAGACGTATGCGAGCAGTTCATGGATGTTGGTGACATGATAAGAGATGAAGACCTGCTGGTGCAAAAGTTTCACTCCATTGGCAATGGTCTTGCCCCTCAATATAGGTCTATTGTCCAATTTCCAGCAATTTGTGGCAAACATGGTTCCCTGGTGTTAAATCTAGGAGGCCAAGTGCAAGGGAACTGAATCTCCTAAAACGCAAAGCAAAAATAAGTTCCAAAGACCAATCAAAAGCATGGTCTAAGGATGGAAATGCTGAGGGTCCAACCACAAGAGCTGGATTATGGCATCGCCAAAAGGCCCTTATCGTGACATCTTGAGCTTGAACAAGGTAGAAACAATATATTCTTCTCATCTATTCATATCTTCTATGCATCTAGGCAACTGGTTTTTTAGGTACTCTTGATGTGTGGTTGTACATATATGGTTCTCATGCTTTGTTTTCACGTTACGTTAAGTGAAGATCTTCTTCGATATCTTTCCTTGAGAAAATAGGCAAACTTTTGCTACCTACATTTCCTGTTAGCTTTCTGCATATATGTAAGTCTTAATGTTTTCGCTTCTTATGTATTGGATCCAAAGTCCTATTAGGCCCGTTAAGCTCAATTACTGGAAGTAGACTCTTTTAACTTCTTGTTCAAATACCAAAATCCCCACAAAGAACTTTCTGTAATTTGCAAGAGGCATGATAAAATACTGTCCAAAACACTCTTATTGCCATGGGAATAATTGAATTCAAATTTTACTAACTAGTTTATCTCAGCTAGGGGTTCTAGGGGTGTACATATGGAAGGGAGTTATTGGTGTCTGGTGGGAATGCTTGGCTGCAATTTGGTGGGAGAAAGAGGGCTGAAGTTTGCAGAGTGGAGGTAGTTTCAAGAGGCAAGTTTGGAGCTGGTAAGAGGTTAGTTGTATTGGCAGGTGGGGAGAGGTGGGATAATGCTTTAATCCCACGTTGAGTTTGCAGGAATAGCCTAGAATGGAAAGGCCTTTCCAACTTATCTATTCCATTCTCATGTTTTGTATGGATCTTTTAAGTTGGAAAGCCTGTCCCTTTGAAAGTTCATTCCAACTTCTTCCTAGAAACCCGATTCCTTGACAAAACCTAGGGTTTCGATTCCTTAACAAAACCTACCTTTCCAGCTTTGTTCTGGAAAGGCCATAATTTTTTTTTTTTTTTTTGGTGGGGGGGGGGGGGAGTCAAGTTTTATCCTAACTTGGGTGATTCAATTAATAATTGAATGTAATTCGTTTTAATAACAAGCAGTTTTAGTTAGATTTCAAATAAATGTATTTTTTTTCTGCTGTGACAATAAATGTTTAAGACACTGCACTTTATTTTTAGATATTGTGGAAATGTGTATGAATTTAATTAAATTTCACATAGATAATTTAAAAGATAATGATAAATTGGGAACATGGATGTTTGACTTTATTACTTTTTTCTACAGTGATTTATTTTGCTAATAAATACAAAAATTTTATATTGTAGACTTACTTAGATATAACAATCGAATTATTGCAATAAGAACAACCAAGTTCCTTGTAGGTACACAAATAAAAGCGTAGCACAAAGAAAGAGAACAGAGGTAGAGACATGTTATGTTCTACAAAGAATCCTGGGCAATTAAGTGAATCTTGTACAAATTTTATTGCTTTGTGACATCTAAATATTCAGCATTCCAAACATTGGAACAGGAATGTACATTCAGTTTTGACTTGGTTACCAAATAGTGGAATGACAATTGTTTTTCCTGCCCATTCTATGTGGAAGGGTGTTCTGGGTGGAAAGACCTTTCCATTTGGAGTTATTCCTGCGTACCAAACACGGGTAAGGTGTCTAGCTGGAGGGTACAATTTTCTCCTCTGTGAATGGGGTTCTTATGTTTATAGTTAATATCAGAATCCATGATCCTCTAGTGGTCTCAGGTCATCCTCATACCCTCTTCATACCAACCCGTTGCATTAAAACTTCTACTTAGTCTATGCTTGTTTTCTCATTGTTTAGAATGTTCTTTGAAGCAATAGAGGAGGGGACGGAGGGAGGGTTGTAGGCAGTGGCGGTGGTGGACGGGGGTAGGGAGGGAGGGTTGAGGGTCGGTAGGGGTAGTAGTGGGGCTAAGAGGCAGGGGTGGGTTGGAAGAAGCAGGTGTGGTAGAATTGGGTTTTTTTGTTTTTTTGTTTTGGGTTTTTGGTGTTTATCTTGGGGTATTGCTGTAGATTTTGTGTGTAAAACAAATGTTTTTGTTAAAAGCGGATCCAAGCACACTAAGTTTGTTGGGATCTTCCATTTGCTGAATGTATCAAAATTTCATTGTGTTCAAGAATCCTGTTATTCAATTGAAGCTAGAAAATTAACTATGGAAAGGATAATGTTTAGAAAAGCATGGATACAGTTAAGAAATTTTGAACATTGAAAATTTAGCTCTATGTTGTATGCTGAAGCTGAAACTTCTCTTGTTTATTCTTTCTTTTTTCACTTAGAATAACTAAGAATAACATGCATAACTGTAGAATAACAAAGAATAGTATGTGATTTTCATAGGATTTGTGAAGGCTTCCTGAGCTCGAGCGTGCTTTGTGCCTTTAACTACTATCATATTTGTCAGTCTCATTACTATATCTTTTGAATAAATTAGAACAATAAATGCACCTTGGAAAAATTTGAAAATGTCAGTTGAAGACCAGAAAATAACTTTTTCCAATATAATGAACTTTTTGCGGGAAATATATCTGCTGGATGAAAATTCTATCTTCCAATTGCTAGCTTTCTTCCAACTTTTCCTGGAAGATGCCTCTACTGTATTAAAAAATATTAGGTTGGCTTCCCATCATCTGCAGTTTTCCATGCAGTCAGATCTTTCAAATTCAACTTTAGACCTGAAATAGCCTGAAACAATTTGAGATTCCCTTCAAGTTTTGCTTCTTTCCCATTACAGTAGAATATTGCCTCATCTGCGCAATAACAAAGATTCTTGAATTCCTTTCTTGTGTCTAGAGGGAATAGGGTCATTTGATTGTGTACTATGGTTCTGTGTTCATAAATGAAATTCTCTTTTCATATTGCCCATTTACTGTGTCCTTATATGGATTAATGAAGAAAGCATCCAGCAAGCAATGTCTTCAGTAAGTAGGAAGATGGTGCACTTTCTATGAGATTAGGAATATCAGTTAGCTTCTTAAATGATTCCTGTGTAGGTGAACCTTTTGTGCTTCTCTCTCTGAAATATTGAAGTTTTTCCTCCCATTGTTTAAAAAAGTGCAGTCTTGTTCAATTGGTTTATTATTTTTTCTTTGGTGAGCTTTTAAATGCTTTTATCTGAAAACATATTTTGCTGCAGCAGTTTGCAGATGCTGTTTCTGATGATGATAACTTTGATAGTGATGGTGATGGCGGTTGGCCTTTTCAAAGTTTTGTTGAAACAGCTCCTAGTTGATATGTTTGATCCTGGTAAAGCACTCATAACTTTAGTAGTTCAAACTTTTGCAAAATTTTTTACTTAACAATATTATCTTGTTTAATTTCTCAGTCTGGGAGGTCCGTCATGGAAGTGTTATGGCTTTGAGAGAAATATTAACCCATCAGGGTGCCAGTGCTGGAGTTATCATGAATGACCTAAACTTTGATAGTGCCCTGAGTTCTAGTTTCAATGATATGGGTGAAGAAAACACAACTAAGAGGGAGAGACAGATTGATCTGAATATGCAAATCTTGTTTGAAGAGTCCCAACCTGTTTTGAAGAGACCAAAGCTTGAAGGTGCATCATCTCTACTGACAGACACGATTGTTGATTCCACCAAAGATGATAATCTTGGTATTCATGTAAAAGTTGAAAGCCCCTGGATGGGATTTGCCTATGGGGCATGCAAATGGTGAAGTTGTTAGTTCTGATAAGGTGGAGGTGGGGCATCAATCTCACCTTAGTAGTGCATCAGATCCTAATAGTTATATGTCAAGTGCAAAGATCTGCTCTGAGGATAAGGGGTCCATGGAAAAAGCAGATCTATTTAAAGATCTTCCTAACAATCCCGAGCTGCTGAACTTGCTTAAAGTGGCTAGGCATTCTTGGGTTACAAATTGTGAATTTCTTCAACATTGTACAATCCGATTCTTGTGTGTCTTGTCACTGGACCGGTATGATCCTTTTTTTGCATGAGATTTTAGTACAAGCATTTAGCTTTCTATAGGAGATAGGAGCCTCTACCTAGAGGTAGAAAAGACTAAATGGCATTAATTTAGGAAATGAAGAGTAATATTTGAAATTGCTAGTATACTAGCAAATGCTTCTTGTACTTTCTACCGCTGTACATAGACTTACTTGGCTTTTACAAGGTTTGTTAAGTGTTACGTTTGGTAATTTTTGTTTCTGTTTGGTAATGACTCGTTATTTTACTGTGTATGCATTTTGTGCTTTTAAAATATCCTCAAGCAGTTTCGATGCGCATCTTAACTTTTTCATTTTTCTTCTACAGTTTTGGAGACTATGTGTCTGATCAGGTAGTTGCTCCTGTTCGGGAAACCTGTGCACAGGCTCTGGGTGCTGTCCTCAAGTATATGCACCCATCGTTAGTCCATGAAACTTTAAATATCTTGCTTCAGATGCAGGTAAGTATCTAGTGGAACTTGTTTTGGTAGGGATCTTTTTTTTGTAAATATTCTTTTTTGTAAATATTCTTCCTTTTAACATCCAATTTAATTAGCGCTCCCGTTTCTTTCAGCGTAGACCAGAGTGGGAAATTCGTCATGGAAGTCTTTTGGGAATAAAATATCTGGTTGCTGTGCGCCAGGTGAAATTTGTTCTGTTGAATAGTGTTTGTTAGATAACAGTTGTTGCTGACATATGCACCTCATTTTTTGGGTCATAATCTGCACAAGTTTCTGGATTTTTGTATGTGATATAGGAAGCTTTGGTTGTACGAATTAAGATGCTTTAGCTAATTTGGAAGTTTCTAGAATTTTGTCTTTGTATAACATTTATCTATTCACTACATCTTGTAAAGAATAGGAGAATGAGATTATTCAGTGCAAATACCTTGATGTAGTGGGGTTATTTCACCATGTTGGTTAGTACTCTTTTCTTCATATGATAATGGCGCTCCAAAATTTGACTTCTTTGCTGTGTTTCTTCTTGTTTTGCCTGGGAAGATCTTTTTATAGACAGAAGGAGAAGTTTCTTTTTTCTTTTGGATAATCATGCATTTTATGATTTTCAGGAAATCAAGCTTTGTTTCAAAAGAAACAATTGACTCTTTTGAGTTCCTCTGCCTTGAGGAATCGATGAACTTTGTTTTGGTTTCCACCCCATTTTTAACTTATTTGCGCTTCTAGTACCATAAAGATTTTTTTTTGGGGGGGGGGGGGGTGGTGGTCAAATGTTGCATGAAACTTTGAGGTGAATGCAGAATCCTTGTTCTGATGTTCTGATCAATTAAAAGTTTAATTACTTCTTTTCGATCTACCTTTCTGGTTGATGGCCTTTGATACTTCCTCCTTGTTAATGAGTAAGGGCATGCAGAAAATTAGTTATTATCCATGTTTTCTTTTCCCTGATTTGGTTACTTCTCTATATCAACAATGATGCATGAAGTAAGTCTGGACTACTAAGTGCCCTCAGAAAAGTTCATATTAGTCAGTGAGCCAGAAAGGTTAGAAGTCTCTTTTGCTTTTGTGGTGATTCGTCAATTCAGCTTACCAAAGGTTTTAGCGGAAAGCTCATTTGAACATCTGCCCTTTGCTTTGACTTTTCGTAAGATTTCCATGGGTCCTGCTTCTGTAGTCTGCAGCTTTTTACTCTGGCACTATCTTTTAAGAATTCAAGTGCCAATTTTTGGCATTAACATTGAGTAGATCTCATATATAGGAAGATATGAGATGATTATAAAAATTGAGTAGGGATTGCTTCTAGTGTGTGTTCTTTGCCTTGCTTAAGCTTTCCATATCATCATAGAAGAGGAGACCAGTAAATTATGTCCTTATAGATCTCTTGTGGCTTCAAAACATGCTTCAAAAAGAAGAGCTAACTGGCCAATTTGTCTTTCTTCCTACGTTTGGTGTGATGGAATCAAAATTTCCTTTTTCAAGTAATATTACGATATAAATAGATTGTGGAAGATGGGGAAGCACATATACAGATCGATGTACATGTATTCCTGAAAAGTTGTGGATTTCCTTTCTTTCCCCTCATCTTGATTTTTAAGGCACCTGTATACCCACCATGTTAACATTTTTGTTGAATTGAAAATCCTTGTATAAGAAAGGGTTTCATTTGCTCTTGTTAATGGAAAATCTGGCCCACTTCTTGTGTGCTCTTGTGATAATAGATGTCTCTGGCTGATATTTTTCCACATAAACTGCATTTTGTTGTTGTATTCTTTACAATTGCTCCAGGAAGTTAGATGGAAGATTGTTATGCTAAAAATTTCGTTATTGATTTCCTTGATCATTACCAAGGAGGAACTAAGAGATATGCAGTTAGAGTGGAAATCTCCTAAACAATGAAACATTATGGGATATAAAATGCATTCATATTGATGTAAATGAATTTTATATGCATGAAAGGACAGAATTTCTTGTTTTATTGCTTTTGAGTATTTGTTAATCTCACTATACTTGGTCCTTTATGAGGCCAGAATATCTTGAGAGAGTTAGTGTTGTTCAGAAGCCAAGGGCTCTTGCTATTTGGTCAAGTACTGATGAAACACAAGTGTTTTGTGCTCTTCTGATAGCTAATTCATTTTTTTGATTTGCTGTTTTGTCTGCTTGATTAGCACCTTGATTTTGTAATCTCCACATTCTTTTCTTGAGTTTGAAGACTTTAGATGATATTCTGGTGCATTTATGAAGTATAGTTTTTAGTGTCAGCTATTCTATCCAAGTAACTATCCTTCTGTTGGCTCCAGGAAATGCTAAGCGATTTGCTTGGTTTGGTTCTCCCTGCCTGTACAGCTGGGCTTGAGGATCCTGATGATGATGTAAGAGCTGTGGCTGCAGATGCCTTGCTACCTACTGCAGTTGCTATTGTTTTTCTAAAGGGCCAAACTTTGCATTCCATACTTATGCTACTCTGGGATATATTGCTTGATCTGGACGACTTAAGCCCATCTACTAGCAGGTAGTTCATGATGTTGGTATGATCATATGTCATCTTGCATTTCAATCTTAATGACCCGTTGATTTTTTTTTTTTTTTGCCTCGTTAATTCAAGTAGTTTAATAAAGTTTTATCTATGCTTTTGTTGCAACCATTGCTATTATGTTGTTTTGAATATCATGATTGCACCAGATGTACAAGATTAGGAGGCTGATTGTTAGGCTCTTATTTCATTGATTCATCGATGCATCTCTTTTGGTTTAGACCAAATACTTTGATGTTTTTCAAATTAATGGTCTACATATCTTTCAAGTTAATGGACATAATTTGATGTTTGTTTTACATTGCAGTGTCATGAATCTCTTGGCAGAGATATACACTCAAGAGCATATGAATCCAAAGTCACTTGGAACTGTCACATCCTGTGAAAAACAGGAATTTGATCTCAATAAAATTGGTCACCTAGATGACTTGGGAGAAGAAATAAATTATCTTGAAAATCCTTATATGTTATCAACATTAGCTCCAAGGTTGTGGCCATTTATGAGGCACAGCATCACCTCAGTCCGCCTTTCAGCCATTCGAACTTTGGTAATTTCTGTTTTTTGTGCTTTCTTTTAGCATTTTGTGCATGTGAAGGCGCTTATATCTGTTGAATGAAATGCAGAGATTTTATTTTCCTTTTCAATCTTTCTGGTGACAAATTCTTACAGTGAACCTTTTATCACAATCAAAATGTTAAATAACTGGAGTTCATGTGCAGGAGCGTTTGCTTGAAGCTGGTTTTAAGAAGAGTATTGCTGAGTCATCTTGCTCGTTTTGGCCTTCTTTTATTCTTGGTGATACACTAAGGATTGTTTTCCAGAACTTGCTGCTTGAATCAAACGAGGAAATTTTGCTTTGCACTGAGAGAGTTTGGAAGCTCCTCCTTCAGGTGGTACTTAGACTTGTACAACCTTATTGCCGTCTTTACACATTTGTGTTAAATGGTGTTTTTTTTTCTTTTTTTTTGTTGTTGTTGGGGGGGGGGGAAGAGAGAGAGGGTACCATGTGGAGGAGCTAGGGATGATGGATAAGGATTAAGCAGGGAAAGGGCAAGGAGGAGGCCTTCAGGTTGGGGGCAGTAGATAGAGGGAGAAAGGAGAATAGAAGTGTGGTAAGAGGGGAGTGAGGCTGTATATGGCTTTGTAGAATGGGTGACAGGTGACTGCAGGGGAAGGAGGGGGAGGACAGAGGGAAGAGAAAGGTGGCAAGGTAGCAGAAAGGGGCTCACTTAGAAAAATGGCAAGGATGTTGGGAGATGGTGCATTTCTGTCTTTTTCTTCTTTTTTCTTTTCCTTTGTTCTTTAATTGCCTTATCAACTATTGTATTATTTGGGTAACTATGTCATTTAACTATAGCTTTTATTCAAAAATAATTTAATTGCTATACTTTAGAAAGCATGTATATATGGAGCATTTTTGTATGCTCTGTATCATTTATTGACAATGATGGAGTTTCATGGAAAGAGAGGGGAGGCTAGATAGCAGAATGGGACTCACTTAAAAAATGGCAAGGATGTTGGGAGGTGATGCATGTGTTCTTCTTTTTCTTTTCCCTTTCTTCTTTCATTGCCTTATTAACTCTATTATTTGGGTAAATATGCCATTTATCAATAGCTCCTTTCTAAAAATAATTTAATTACTATACCTTAGAAAGCATGAATGCTTTGAGTGTTCTTGTATGTTCTGTATCAATTTCCTGACGACGATGGAGTTCGGGGGGTTCTTTTGGTATGTGCAATTCTGAGGAATAATGCTGGACAAAACCTTGGAATGTGAATGTAGTTAAAACAGATTCTATATTTGAGTGCATGCAAATGGAGGAATAGAACTCTCTAAGGCTGTTTCCTTTGGCAAGGGTGTTTTCTTTTGCTATTTTCCATTTCCTCTTGTTGGTGCAACAAAACCATTCTTTGTTTGTGGAAATTACCAGTAACCCTTCATTTTTTGTACCCCATGTGCATTAGAGTAAAAAGAAAAGTTATAACATCCAATTTAACAGTGTTTTGCAGTCTTGTACCTAAAAAGTGAGTGATCTAATGATATAATTATTTTTGTGTCCTATTCTCTGCTACTCTCGGTTAATCTTGGCTGACCAACCTCCTCCATTTCCTTTCTTCTTCCATGCCTACCTGCAACTCTTTCCTGCCCTTTCTCTGCCTAAACAAAGTACAAGTATCTCAATTCATTTCTTAGCATTACATTTTTTGATAAAGACTGCAATAGAGCAAAGAACTCGAGAGCACACATCCATAAAAAAAATTCTAACTGGGCTGCTAAATAGGATCCTTGGGCTGGTTGGGCAGCATAACCATGGATTGCTTTCACAGAGATTTGCTTTTCAAATTTTCTTGCTCTGGGTTTGACTAAAACAATCAACGGATGTAAGTGGTACAGATGTTTTGTAAAACTACTTGGACAGATTTACTATTGTAAATACTAGTGGTTGTGCTGTAATAAATTGTTTTAAATTTTTTGCTTCTGCCTTACAAATGGATGAGATGAAAATGTTAAATAATAATTGAGGGAGAAGATGAAGTGGTGCATTGTATCTTTTGGCTGGTGATATGATCACCTGAGAAATCAATGGCCATCATCAGCAAGCTGATCTCCCTACAAATCAACGTGTTACTTGAGCGATAACTTTATGGTTCTGCAGATGTGTGAGCAAAAGGGAGGAGAAGCATCTCAAATGCGTTTTTTCTTTATGGGATTAAATTAGTCTTTGTGCAAAGAAGTTTATTTAATAATGTTTCCATCCATCTTATCGTTTACTCTAAAGCACATGGGAGTAAATGGTGGGGTTTTTAAACTACATAGTGTTTTATGGTTTGCAACGTGTTACAACATGGCGTTTATTGTTTTTGAACAAATGACAATTACTTCCTTGCAGATTTGCAATTTTTGTTGTTTTTCTTTTCTTCAGATGAATTTCATCTAATATCTGCCATAAGAAGGATACTTTTGTTTGTCTTTATTGCTTCGAACAATTAATGTTTATGAAGGTATAGGCATCCAGATCTGATTTAGGGACACCAATTTGTATCAATTCTCTAGATTTATGTCATCGTGAATCTTAGTTTCAGAGAAATAGAATTGTTAGTTCCTTCTTACACAAGTTTACACTTGCGACTTTATTTTGACTTTTGGAATGTAGGATCTTATGGATATGCACATACATATATATGTATTTGTGGTTATTCTTTTAACGTACCCCAGTTTTATATAATTTCTTTTTCCCTGGCGAATTTTTTGATCTTAATAAGCTACTTCTCTGGTTAAAGAGTAAATTATGACAATGTTAGCTACTTTCTCTCCAAGTTTTTGCTCCTTTCTCTATACTAATATGCTTCACTCTGCTCCTTTTTTCTGCCATAAATTACATGTTCAATCAATATCAGTGCCCCGTGGAGGACTTGGTTGGTGTTGTAGAGTTGTACTTCTCTTCTTGGATAGAGCTGGCAACTACTCCATATGGTTCACCACTGGATGCCACGAAAATGTTTTGGCCTGTAGCGCTTCCTCGTAAGAGTCATTTCAGAGCTGCAGCTAAGATGAGAGCTGTTAGGCTTGAAAATGACTCTTATAAGAACACGCGCTTGGATGTTCCAGACAGTGCTATTTCACAGGATAAAGTTGGAGATCCTTCTTTCTCTAGCCCTGCTAAGATAGTTGTTGGTGCTGATGAAGACATTTCGGTCACTCATACACGGGTTGTTACGGCAACTGCATTGGGCATTTTAGCTTCTAAGTTGCATGTGACAACCTTGGGATTTGTCATTGATCCATTGTGGAAGGCACTGAACTCTAAATCTGGTGTTCAGCGGCAGGTACAAGTCAGTTCATTCGAATAGGAAATGCTAACTGTCCATTGTCATTTTTCTTTGCCCTTCCTCTTTGATGTATAGTGATTGGTCTGCATGTTACCTTGAAAATAATTTGAATATCAGGTGGCAGCGATGGTCCTCATATCTTGGTTCCAGGAGTTGAAAATGAAGGATGTTTCTGTGGCTTCTGAAGTTGGTCCTTCAACTTTGATTGGTTTCAGGAATTGGTTGTTAGATTTGTTAGCTTGCACCAATCCAGCATTCCCGACAAAGGATACACTTCTTCCTTATGCTGAACTTTCAAGAACATATGCTAAAATGCGGAATGAGGCTTCTCAACTACACCGTATCACTGAGGCATCTGGCATGTTTCATGATCTGTTGGCTTCAACCAAGTTGGATCTAGAAAATTTGACTGCAGATGATGCAATTAATTTTGCATCAAAACTGCCTTCTCCATCTAGTGCTGAAGCATACACTGAAAGGGATGCTTTTGACGAACTGGAATCGTTAAAACAAAGACTTTTAACAACATCAGGATATCTGAAATGTGTTCAGGTATATTTAATAGATGATTTGAAATCAATGGCATTTATTTTCTGCGAATACTTTATGTTTTTCCTTTTCATCTCTGTGGATGGTTTGGTTTTTTATTTCTACTAAAATATGCAGGGTAATTTGCACATCACTGTCTCTGCTTTACTAGCTGGGGCAGTTGTCTGGATGTCAGAGCTTCCTGCAAGACTCAACCCAGTTATATTACCTTTGATGGCTTCCATTAAAAGGGAGCAGGTAATATTCACAAGGGATCATGTGTTTTGTGAAAGAAATACTTCAATTTGTTTCTTACTTATTTTCATGCTGCAATTATTTGCAGGAGGAAGTGTTGCAAAGTAAGGCTGCTGAAGCCCTTGCTGAACTTATTTCTGGTTGCATCTCACGCAAGCCTGGACCCAATGACAAGTTAATTAAAAACCTTTGTGGTTTGGCCTGTTCGGATCCTTGTGAGACACCTCAAGCTGCTGTCCTTAGTTCCATTGAGATAGTTGGAGAGCAAGAATTCCTGTCTTCTGGAAGCACTTGCAGTAGACAGAAATCAAAAGTTCATATACTTGCCCCTGGTGAAGACCGATCAAAGGCTGAGGGCTTCATCAGCCGCCGTGGTTCAGAACTAGCACTCAAATTTTTGTGCCAGAAGTTTGGTGGTTCATTGTTTGACAAACTCCCAAAGCTATGGGATTGCCTTGTGGAAGTCCTTAAGCCTGGTAATCTTGATGGGTTGACTCCAGAAGAAGAAAAGTTTTTTGATGAAGCTATTGATTCAGTTGCAGATTCGCAAGTCTTGATAAATAATATTCAGGTGATGACCTTGTTTAGTCTTTGATAAATTATTAATGGCATAATTTGAAAGTATGCCCATGCCCTCTGTTTTACTTTATCAAGCATCATTAAATTCTTCCACATTCTATGCAACCATTGCCTATTTGATTGGAAAATAGTTTGTCCCAGAAAAGGGCAATCTATTGTCCACTAGCTACCCTCTATTCAAGCTTCAAAGACTCTGAAATTAGTGTCTTTGAGACTCCAAAGATTCATAGAGTTAAAAGATGGTACATGATGACCACTATTAACTATTGTTATTTGAGTTCTGATATTAATAAATTTTTGGACAACTTGAATGTGGGCAATAAAATGTGTTGGTGGTTTTATACTTTGGCAAAGTAGAAAAAATGTTGATAAATAAGCTATCGACAACCTCCTCTGTTTAAAAAAGTAATACTTCTTGTATTAACTATACAGATAATTTACCTCTGTTACTAATTTATGCTTTAGTTGGAATCTGGGCCTCCTTTCTACTGTGTGAAGCCTAGCCAGTTGCCACAGAAAACTGGAATAAATACTTATTTTTCCTACCTAGTCTTTTTTAGTTTCATACTTCATAGTTCATTCCTTCATCTATTTGTATTGCAGGTGGTTCGATCTCTTGCACCAATGTTGGATTGGACATTGAGACCAAAACTGCTCACACTTCTTCCATGCATATTTAAATGTGTTCGTCATTCTCATGTTGCTGTTAGGCTAGCTGCGTCAAGATGTGTGATGACTATGGCCAAATCAATGACCTCAGATGTCATGGGTTCTGTAATAGAACATGTCATTCCTATGTTGAGTGACATGTCATCTGTTCATGCTAGACAGGGTGCTGGCATGCTTGTTAGCTTGCTTGTTCAGGGACTTGGTGTGGAGTTGGTTCCTTATGCTCCTTTATTGGTGGTTCCACTACTGAGGTGTATGAGTGACATTGATCATTCTGTCAGACAGAGTGTAACACATAGTTTTGCTGCCCTTGTGCCTCTTCTTCCACTAGCACGTGGTGTTCCCCTACCTTCTGGCCTTAGTGAACGTTTATCTAGAAGTAAAGAAGATGCACAATTTTTGGAACAACTGGTTGACAATTCTCACATTGATGATTACAAGCTCTCAACTGAACTGAGAGTTAATTTAAGGAGGTAAGCCAGGCTAAGTGCTTTGTATACTAGCTTTCTTATGTTCAAGGTTGGAAATTTCTCATCACATCTTGGTTTATCATTTGGTTGCCTTTAGCTCTGATACCAATTGCTGCAGGATTAAGGCAACTTATGTGAAAGCAGGAGATTAAGGAAAATTGCTTTGATTCATGAGCAGAAGTTATGTTTTCTTAGCGATCTCACTAGACCAAAATGGATTGACTACCCATCAAGTTCAATAGTATCCAAATTCAAATTCAGTAGGTTTTAATCTGGTGAAGTCATAACTTGAAAGACTGATTGTTGATTACTTTCTTCAAAGTAATCAACAATCAGAAGACGATGTGGTCTAGTACTAGCTTGAACTTCAGAGTTAGCATGTCCACGGGCATCGTAATAAGAAATAGATCCTGGTCCACCTCCAGGCTGTGTCCCCATGGACCCAAAAAGGGTGAGGGGACACTGCACTTTAAGGTAGCGACTGACTGACCCCCCGAGAGATGATAGAGAAACAGTGTGTGATCCTTGTGTAAGGGTACCAAATGAGGATGGCTCGGGGAGTCATCCTAGTGGAGGGAGTGAAGAGTCTCTCAAGGAGAGACCCTAGCCACTGACAATACATTCCTTTCAGCAAGCAGCTTCAGGCGAAATGTGACAACAGCCATCCACTGAAAAGACAAATGGGTAGGTAGTGCTAGATGTCGGCTACTTGAGATGGGAGTGAATAGAATGCCAGGAGAAAGCTGTAGAAATCTGCTTAGGGGGCTAATAAGCACAAATCATCGGAAGTTCTATTGGAAGAACTTGAAGGAATAGATAATTGTCATGGATGTCAAAAATTGAATTAGTGTACAAGCTAGACCTGAATATTCAAGGTATAAGATAAAATCTTAATCTACTCAACGTCTCATCCTAATTCTCTAGTTTATTGAATACCATACTCAGCCTTTATCCTTATCCTACACCTGCTGCAGTATTTATCCTGCATCATTTTGTCATCTCATACTTAAGTACAAAGATGATGTCCTCTATGTAATGTAGGAATCAAGAGAAATTGGCTTTTACCCCTTTTTTGTAGACATCCAACTTGAAAGGATGTCCTTTGATTCATTGGCATGCCAATTAAGTTAATGGCCGAGTAATAGGTTCTACAAGGGTGAGCTCCTTTTTCAGGGCCTTGAATGTTTTGTGCTTTCTAGAGTATCCTTGCCCATGAAATACTTGTTACCGCATGTCTTGCTTCTTTCCATAAGGTCTCCTGTATGAACATTCTCTCTTATGAGCAACTCAGGAATCATTACAGCTATTTAGGTAGCATAGCTTGAGGGAATCTGTCACTTAATCATTGCAACAACTTAAATAGCATGGGTCGGATTAACCATGGGTGATAGCCTGCCGATTAAACCTGTTAAATCCTTCATGAAACTGAAATACCCACATTTAAATGGCTTAAAGAAACTTGAAGCTAACTTTTGTTGAACTGAAAACTTAGCACATCAGATAAAAACACTCCATTAGGGTATAGAATTAAGAGAGAGAGAGAGAGAGAGAGAGAGAGAGAGATTGATTGATTGATTGATTGATTTCAACTATGATTCAACAATCCCTGTCAATAAATATACATGCCACTTGGAATAAAAACATCGCTACAAAGAGTACTAGCCTTATGGGCTGACTGTACATATCCATTGTATTTAACTCTCAGATCAAAGTGCACTGGATCAGTTTCTCAGCATTTCAAACTAATGAGCACTAATTAGTAAAGAACCTTTGTCCTTCCATTACAGTTTCAATCACCTCTAGTCCAGAATATAACCTTTTGAATCAATAATCTTAAATTTTAGCTTGAAAAATCACCAGGGATAAACTATGTTGGTAAGTGCATCTTTTGCAAAGTCTTCTCATTCTCTGCCTGTAGCTAATGTGCTTCTTTCTCACAAGCAATTGGATGTTTTAAATAGCTCCAGTTTGATGGTTAATACATGATGTTATTCCTAGGTTGAGTAATACATCACCCACTTGGTTAAGTTGGCATAATGATAGTAGACCATGTATATTTTGAAATCCTTGAGGCAGAGTGTGTTGACTCATTAGCTGTCCTTATGATTTATCAAGTGACTCAATTTACTGTACTTGTGCTCTCGTTTAGTGTAATACACATGTATCCAACAAAGTATTAGTGATTTTGAGCACTGATTCCTGTGTTTTCTGCTTCTAGGTATCAACAAGAAGGCATAAATTGGTTGGCATTTTTAAAGCGCTTTAACCTTCATGGGGTTTTGTGTGATGATATGGGCCTTGGTAAGACCCTCCAAGCATCAGCGATTGTGGCATCTGATATTGCAGAGCATTCTCAGGCAAAGAAAACTGAGCAGCTTCCACCATCAGTTATAATATGTCCTTCAACACTAGTTGCACACTGGGTCTATGAGATAGAGAAGTTTATTGATACTTCTCTACTGACTATCCTTCAGTATATAGGTTCAGCTCAAGATCGTATATCTCTCCGTTCTGAATTCGACAACCATAATATCATTGTGACATCATATGATGTCGTCCGCAAAGATATTGATTATCTTGGGCAGGTTTTTTGGAACTACTGTATTCTGGATGAGGGACACATCATAAAGAATTCAAAGTCTAAAGTTACAGCTGCTGTGAAACAATTGAAGGCCCAGCACCGCCTCATACTGAGTGGAACACCCATCCAGGTTACCCTTCATGCAGATCATATTATGCTCATTAATAAAGTTTTGCTTTTTGTTTTTATCTTACAATTGCCTACCTCAAATTGCAGAACAACGTTTTGGACCTGTGGTCACTTTTTGACTTTCTCATGCCAGGATTTCTTGGAACAGAAAGACAAGTATGTGAACATAACCCAATTTGAAATGTCTTGATGTTCTTTATGTTTTGGTATTCTGAATTGACCTGTTTGAAAGAGTGCTATATTTTTAGTTGGCGGAACTGTGTTTTCTTCTTTAATGGGCTAGAAAAGTTTACCAGGAAAAGTTTGTGTGCAGCATACCTTGTTTCTTGTACTGATTCTGCTTTTATCTGCTTCTTGGATTGGCGTGATTGGAACATGTGAAAGTTCATAAATAATTTGAGTGCATATTGAAGGAGATTATGGGTCAGATGTTCATGTTGTGTCATTAGAATTTTCTTTATTTCCAGATTGATGGATCTTATTTGCAAGCAATATGCAACTTGGAGAGTTGAGAATGATGTTATAGGTTTCCCTTGAAGGCCTGAGCATCTTTCTTTCGAAACGTTTTGTACTGCTTTTCTGTTCTAATCGAAGTATTTGCTTATGAAATTAGAAAAAGGAATGAGTAGTTGACTTAATTAAGTCAGAAAAGTAGGGCATTGGTTATTCAGCACAAAACAAGGATGATAACTGGGGATTAAAAGACTCTTCAAATCATTATTGAGTCTATTTAACGCTTTCAGTTACCCTTCTCTTTTGAATGTTTGGGATATTCTTTCAAATAAACGTCTATACAAATCTGCCATTTTTTTCTGTCTTGGCTTGTCTTAAAACTTTCTCATTGCTGTGTTATAGGCAGCAAGGGTTTAGAGATGGTGTCAACTTTGTTTCCAGATTATTGGGGTGTTATGTGTACTATTTTATTTCTGAACTGCATTTTATTTACGAGTCTCATGCTATTGCCGTGTAATAGTTTCAAGCCACTTATGGGAAACCGCTGCTAGCAGCCAGGGATCCTAAATGTTCTTCAAAGGATGCTGAGGCAGGTGCACTAGCCATGGAAGCATTACATAAGCAGGTACGATTTTTTGGCTTTATTGTCGTTTTTTAAGGTATTTGATGAACCAAAAAGAAGGGTTTTGATGAGCTTTTCCTAATAGTATTATGGATCACTTGTTTGCTGAAGGATGGCTTTTTGACAGGTCATGCCTTTTTTGCTACGTCGAACAAAAGATGAAGTCTTGTCTGATTTGCCTGAAAAAATAATTCAGGATAGATACTGTGACTTGAGTCCTCTGCAGCTAAGACTTTATGAACAATTCTCTGGTTCACACGTAAAACAAGAAATCTCAAGTATTGTGAAGCTGAATGAGTTAGATGCTGGAGAAGGAAATCCTTCAACCAAAACATCATCCCATGTTTTCCAGGTAATTCAGAGGCATTCTTTACCATTTCATTCCAGTACTGTGGCCTGATGTCTATCCTTGTGCAATTTTTCAGGCACTTCAGTACTTGCTAAAACTTTGCAGCCATCCATTGCTTGTTGTTGGGGAAAAGGTTCCAGAAACAGTCTCAACTGTTTTGTCGGACCTCTTCCCTGGTAAAGCTGATTACATCTCTGAACTTCATAATCTCCAACACTCTCCCAAACTTATAGCCCTACAAGAGATTCTGGAAGAGTGTGGAATAGGAATTGAGGCTTCAAGTTCTGAAGGTTCCATTGCTGTAGGGCAACACAGGGTTCTGATATTTGCACAGCATAAAGTAATCTTTCCTCTTATCTTTTGGCAACTTATTTGCAAGTTTCTTTATGAACAACTTATATTATCTATTCATGGCAACATCTGTCTATCCTGTCTTCTGGGATGTAATTGTGACTGCTGATGCAGGCTTTTCTGGATCTAATAGAGAGAGAGCTGTTCCACGTTCATATGAAAAAGTGAGTCTTCTCCTCATTAAGCTATTTAATTGTTAAACAAAAGCTCTAATGATGGAGGCTTTCCTCAGAAATCATCATCATCCTTTGATGCTTGTGAAGCTTATTTCCTATAGCTTTGTAGCATCTCTTTGTTTCATCAAGGTTGCACTGTTGTATTTGCTTGTTTCCACTAACTTGCTTGCCTTTAAACAGTGTTGCATACTTGCGACTTGATGGCTCTGTTGAACCAGAGAAACGTTTTGAGATTGTAAAAGCCTTCAACTCAGACCCTACTATTGATGCGTTGCTTCTTACAACACATGGTGGGATTCTAAAATTTTGGTCTTTGTTAAAGATACAAGTTGGTTTGGATTCTTTGCAGTTAAGTGATAAATGGTCACTCTTTTGCAGTTGGTGGGCTGGGATTGAACCTGACATCAGCTGATACCCTTGTATTTATGGAACATGACTGGAATCCCATGCGAGATCATCAGGTACATACACTCCAATAAAGTTTTTGTGGAGCATCCTTGGCATTGATTGCTATACCTGAACTTGTTTTTGGTAAAAAGAACTCGTTTTTGGTAAAAAAAAACCTAAAAAGAAATAGAGGAATTACCAGTGGCACGAAAGGGTTTCTATGTTTAATATGGATATCTCTTTTTTTTTTTTATTTCTCAAGTGGAGGAAATAAATTCTCTGACAATCAGAGGAAACTAGTAGGTCGCCTACTTGATAGATGAAAGCTTTGCTGCAGTTTTAAGTTATTAATCATGAAGGTTCGCCTTTTCATTGCCTGATTAGACCTACCTTTTAACCTTTATTGTTGGAACATGTCAGAATTTACTGTATTGTCATCTAGTTTCGTCTAAAATTTTCAAATTAGCTTGCATCAACTTGTTTGAACTGAGTTCTCACTTGCTGTGTCTTGCATACCCTCTATTTCCTCCAAACTAGCAGGATCCTTCCTGCAATATGGAAACTACAAATAATTTCTGCTTGACCTGATAGTCAACTATTAGACAGTTGCTAGTGATATGTGCACGCTTGTATGAGTCTGTGCTTGAGAGGATGAGCTTAAATGGTGTTTTGGATGAGAAAAGGATGTGGAATGATTTGAGCATGGATTTTTATTTTTTCCCTCGGTCAGTATTACTGCCCTAGGAATATTAACATTGACATCTGAAACTTCAAATATCCTTGATGGATTTGTAGTAATAAAAAATTTAATGAGGGCAAAAAGAAAATGTAAAAAATGACATAAAATGATTATCAAAGCCCTCATTTTTCATCATACATACTATAAATATGGATACAGTAGAGATGTCCATTGCATTTGAAAGTATACATATAGAAACGTTTTTTTTTAAATACAGTTGTATAATTTTTCTCCATCTTTTTACTAGAAAAAAAATTCGGAATTACTTGTGACATCTCTCCCTCCATTCAACCAGATGCCAGCCTTAATCTGTGTTCTTCTCCCATGTCTACTGTATACAACAAATAAAAGTAGTCAAATAGACAGAGAGCATACCATTAGAAAGCAAGGTGGTGCATAGGTAATTGCGGGACACAAAATGCAGAATGTTAGTGGGCTTCAGCAAAAGGAGAACTTAAGAACTGTAAAGCAACATTGTTGGCCTAGACTTATGAAATACACTTGGCTTAAGATTTTCTATAGTTAATGAAGCCAGGAATTATTCTCCCCTAGCAACCATTGGGACAGGTAGAGAGAGAGAGAGACCTTTTAAATGCTGTTGAAATAGGTGTACGTTCTTCATTATTTAACTTCCACTCTCATTTAGCTTGGTTTTCTATTCTGCAGTAGCACAAATTTTGAGAGATGTATTCAAGATAATGCCAAACCTACTTTTCTTGTCAAAGTAAATGTTTCCCTACTTATACGCTTGCAGGCAATGATAGGGCACACAGGCTGGGACAAAAGAAAGTAGTCAATGTCCATCGTCTTATCATGCGAGGAACATTGGAAGAAAAAGTCATGAGCCTCCAAAGGTTCAAAGTCTCTGTTGCCAATGCAGTCATCAATGCAGATAATGCCAGTCTCAAAACAATGAATACCGATCAGTTGCTTGACCTATTTACTCCAGCGGAGAATGGAAAGGTAAAACTTTGAATTCTTTTCTGAGTTGTATTAATGTTATTTTATGCAAAAGTGTCATTTTATAATTAAGGCATCCCTTTGACCCACTTTACCTTGTGAACAATGCATCTCAAATATACAGGGACCTAGGATATCACGGACTTCTACTGAGAATTTGGATGGTGAAACCAAATTACCAGGTAGCAGCAGGGGACTCAAAAAAATCCTTGGCGGACTAGAGGAGCTTTGGGATCAGTCTCAATATACTGAAGAATATGACCTAAGCCAGTTTTTGGCAAAGTTAAATGGCTGAGTTTTGTTGCAGCCCCTATGCTTTGGGAAATTTGGAAGCAGGTGGATTAGTCGATTGTGTGTCTCAGTAATGCCAAAGGGTTAGGAGTTCATAGCAGAACATGTACAGAATGTATATTCTTGTGATATCCATTGATTTTGAACAATTTGAGAGAACTCGGTTCTCTCTTCATGTCTCTTCCTTTACCTTTTGTGCACATTTTATTCGGGGGAGGGCATCGAGAAGGTCAGTAGTTAGTTGCATTGAGTTTGGCCAGACACAGACCAATCAATGTCGCAGAGGGAGAATTGTAAAATTTTGAGATATTTGTACATATTGATTTTTTTGTCATAAGGGAGTTTTTCTAATTGCAATAGCAATTCTCTAAACTCTCTAATTGCGTGTAGTCTTCCTTAGTCGCGAGACTGGGCGTGAATTATGTCTGTTTTTACGGTATATGGGCATCACATTTAACCATGGTCAATCTAATTGTACCTGGCTTGAGGTTCAGTCAAATTATGAATCAGACCCTGTATATGGTCAACTAACAAAATGACCCTTCAAGCTCACAAATTTATGGCTTAAAGAGACGCCTGCTGTTGTTCAACACTTCCAACTGTTGGTCGACTTCTATTTTCTTAGTTTTGTCAACATAAACAAGAATTATTTCTCCGTCAAGTCAACAACAAAAACATGCAACCACCAAAATCTTTTAATTGACTCTTTCATTCATTTACTTTATGAAATCCCAATAATGAATACAACCAAATCGATGGCCATCATTTGCTTTTCTTTCAAGCCACAGGCCTAAACCCATACTAATTGCTCCATATCCTGTCAGAAAAAAAAAACACTTTTAAACTCCAAATTCAAGGAATGCAATGAAAATAGAGAGAGAGAGAGATAAATGAGGTATTCTCTTCCAAACTCCATTATCACTAAACAAGTTTCATTACTCGGGCATAATTACATGATAACCGGTCCATCTGCTTATGAAATGCCACCTAAGTTGTTCAAGATTACGCTATAACCGATCTGTGTTATTATTCATAAAGCAACTGACACTTTTAGCATACTTAAAATATATTACGAATCAATGGAAAGAAAAAGAAACAAAGATAATTGGTATTTGGAGAACAATATTATGACCTCTCTATCGATATCACCTCAATTCTTGTGTAATAGGAATTGAAGAATAGCTGGTGTTTCTTTCATAAAATTTTGTCTACTCAAAAAAGATTAAAGTGTGTTTGAATTTTGTATTAATTGTAGCATTCATGTTATAATTTAGACAAATGTTAGGGAGGTAAATGTAAACTCAACTTGCAAAAAGTGTGCTTTAAAGCTTTTAGACTTTTTTTTCCGCTTAAATTCAACTTAATTGCACATCTATTAAGAATGATAAAGGACTATGGGTGATATCGATTCGACTCTCGAGTTAAAGTACAAGATACAGAGAGCTACAAAGATTGAAAGAGGAATTCTATCAAATTTAAAAAAGAATATTTTATTAATTATTTCTATTATTTAATTTTTCTCTTTTAAAGTTCCTCGCCTACAATCTTGACAGAAAAGTTTTGATCTAATTAAAAGTAGGGTGTTTCCTACTTTAGCAAGGATTTTCTCGGTCACTAATAATAAATTTATCTTTTTCTTATATTAAAATTATTTTTTAATTTCTTTGGGCATGTTTAGATTCAAAAGATCCCTTTTGCTCTAAATAATTTGATACTTGGATGGGTACTTTCAAACGCAAAATAAACTCAGAAACCTTCCAAAATTAATCTATAATTTTAACAAATGACATGAGATAAATTGATTAATACAAGAATCTTTTGACAAGTTTTTGTTATTAGATCGTCCCCTTTTATTCACAAGATAACATAAAGTTCTAAATTAAATTAAACATAATAACATATAACAGAGTGATGGAATTAAAATTCACACATGATGCTAGCTTGTGCTAGAGGTTTGTGAAAATTCTAATTAAGATACAAATACTACTACTAGATTATAGTATTGGTGATTTCTACAATCTGAGAAGTGTCTTCAATTGACCTACAAGAGACTAAGAGGCTCTCGAACTTCTAATTGTGGATTATTTTGCTTTGTTGTGTTTGCCTGATGTAGTTATGATGTTGATGCCTCGCCAGTCGCCTCTGGTTCTCTCAATTTTTCTCAGGACTTGCCCTTCCATCCTCATTTTTGGATCCTTTTACATACACTAATAGTTCTTGTTACTTGCTTGTGTAAGGTCGAAGACATCCTAAGAGGGGGGATGAATTAGCTTGATTATAAAGTTAATTAAGTTATGAACACTTTTTTGTTTGATATGAAATTTACCCTCTTTTTTTAAGTGATCACACAATGAATCAATCAATGAATGAACAAAATCACTTGAGAGAAGTAGAAGATATAAGCAATTTAAATATCACAAGATAACAATAAGTAAATAGGAAGAAAGGAATTGCAAACCAATTGACTAACCAATTCTTCTTGAGTTTCAAAATCAATTCAAACAAACTTCTTCAAGTTGATGAAATACAATCAATCTTGTGTACAAAGGAAGGCTCACTTCCTCCTTGTCCCAAGCTCCACTCGGTTAAGTTAGGAAGTTTTACTATCTCTCAGAATAACCCTCACAAAATTACATTATTGAAGTATTCACTCACAAATGAAAAATTTACAATGAATTTCACATCACCAAAACTACAAATATTTCTTAGAGAGTGTTTTTTCACTAAAACTATTCTATATCTTTTGTATCTTCAGTATGCAAAAGTTATCTGAAATTTCTAATCATATTCTATTTATATGAGACCAAAAAAGTGTTTCATTAATGCTTCCAACGGATAGAAGACAGTTGAAGAGTCAACTAGCCGTTGGGAGTATCGGGCATTCGATACTTCCAAAACTTGCATCCGAAAACAGGTAGAGAGTTTGAAAAATCTTTTTCAATTCTTTTGAATGTCCAGTACCTCTAATGCTTGCGTCTGAAAGTAGATAGTGAATTAGAAGGAATTTCTTAATTCTTTCGGACGTCCGGTGATGGAGTTTTTCATGCGTTCGAAGTTCTGCATTGATTATCAGACGTCCGGTGTTGTCTTCACGAGCGTCCGACAGCTTCAACTTCTTTAATCTCTTTCAATGCTCTTTTTTTTGAATCAGATTGTTTCATATCTGAAAGGATTTCTTTTTGAAGAGATATTAGTATTATCCAATTGTTTTATAAATATCAAAAGATAGGGACCAAGATCAACATTTTCTCTCTTTTTGATTATGATAAAACAATGAATGGAAAGAAAGAAAAAAAATGAGTATAAACTCCCCCTCACTCATCGCATCCAAAATCATATAGAACTAATCTCATAGCATCTCCCCCTTACACATGTCAGAATAACTCCCCCTTACATATTGTATCCCTCAGCAAAATTCAAAACATCAAAATAATTATCAAAACAAATCATCATTAGATTAGCATTATTTTTTCTCCCCCTTTTTATCATCATAAAAATTCAGTAATATTCAAAAATAGAAAACAGCAGAAAATTCAGTAATATCAACTAAAATCCACTAATCATTCAAAAAAACATCAAAGGAAACTCAGTTCCGAGCATCATAAACATCAAAAGAATATTGAAAATGTATCCTAATATAAAGTGCAAATGACCCAAAAGTACCTAAAGTGTGATTACAAAAATTTTGAAAAATCACAACATTTAAATTTCGAACCATCGTCGCTTCTAATTTTAACAATATTCAAACCAAACAGATTTTGAACTTTTACAAATAAGGAACGAAATTTTTTGAAAGTATCATTTTTGTGAGTAAGAAAAATCACTCAAGTGTATCTGGAATAATCATCAATAATGACTAAATAATATCTCTTACCACCCAAATTAGCAATTTGTGTAGGATCAAACAAATTAAGATGTAAAAACTCCAATGGTCTTAAGGTTGAAACACATTTTTTGGGTATAAAAGAGATTTTGATTTTTTTTTTAATTTGACAAGTATCACAGATTTTATCATTTTCAAACTTAATTTTTAGCAAAACTCTAACAAGATTTTTTTAAAAAATTTCTTTTAACAAATCCATGTTGAAATGATAAAATCTTCTATGTCACAACCAAAGATCTTCATTTGAAACTTTAAGATATTGAAGGTTAGAGGAAATAATATTTTCAAGAGTCACAACATAAATGTCATTGAATCTTTTTTCTTTGAAAATGATGTTAAATTTCGAATCAAGAACTAAGTACTCATGTTTCTTGAATAAAACAAATAAGTTTCTATCACATAATTGACTAGCACTTAGTAAATTATAACTTAAATTGTCAATCAAAAGAACATTATGAACAAGAATATCACCAATCTTACCAATATCTCCTACTCCAATTGTTTTAGTTTTCATGTCATCGCCAAATGTCACTATGCCACTAGACTATGGTTTGAAGTTGATGAATTGTGATGGATCACTGGTCATGTGTTTTGAACATTCGCTGTCTATGAACTTCTTTGATTTCTTAATGATATTCACCAAATTCACCTACTCAAGAGTTCAAGAACTAATATTTGGCACCCTTTAATTTTTGGATTCTTGAGAGTTAGTATCATGTCTAACTATCCACGTGTATTTCATGTCTCTTCTCATATTTTTTCTCACATAACAATTATTTTTCATGTGACTTTTTTGACAACAAAACTACATATAACCAATGAGTTATTTATATAAACAGATTTAATAAATCTTAATTGTCTTATCTTATAAACAGCAAAATCATTTGCATCAGAATTTATCTTCTTCTCATAAGTGTTAAGATGAGATTTTGTTCCATTTCCTTGAAAGCAGTTTTGTTTCTTATTTTGGAGAAACTCATTTAAATTATCCATTCTTCTTTTTAGATCACATTGTTCCTCTTTGAACATTTCACAAATTCTTGTTTTTTTTTTATCAAACTTATTTTGTAAATCAATCTCATTCTTTTTTAAGAAATCATTTTTAGTTTTCAACTTCTTGTTTTCTTGAAAAATGTGTGTATTATCCTGAAGAAGAAAGCCAATTTTATGTTTTAATTTCTTGTTTCTAACATAAGATTCTTTCAAACTATCAAGCAAATTTTCAATGAAAGATTCAGTTTCATTATTACTTTCAATTTGAGAGTTAGAAGTTGTACCTGATTATCTCCAATGGTCATAAAAGTCAATTGAGCAGATTCTTCTTTCTCTTCAATTTCACCATCGGAGTTGCACTCATTCTATGTGAATTGAAAGTTTTTGAATCTTGATTTTCTTTCAACTTTCCTTTCTTTCTTCTTTTCATTGGACACTCACTCATGTAGTGTCTAAATTGGCCGCATTCATAACATTTGTCATTTTTTTTTGTTGGTCTCTTACTTTCCTTTGTTTCTTGTAATGTTGAATTGATTTGAAAACGAATTGCTAGATCCTCCTTTTCTGAATCTACTTTTGTTGAGGATTCTTTTAAAAATTTTTTGTGATGAGAGTAAGATTATTGTCATCAACATCCATATCTTCTCCATCCAATGAAATCGAGTCATTTTCATCTTGAGATACTTTTAGAGTAATGTTCCTTCTTACCTTTACATCTTCTTCTTCTTGTACTTTAGTCTTAAGTTTTAACTCATAAGAAATTAGAGAATTTATAAGATATTCAATATGCATTGAATTTAGATCTCTTGTCTCTTCAATAGCAGTTACCTTACTCTCACAATCTTTAGATAAAGTATTCAAAATTTTTCTATTTTTCTCTCCTAATGAGTATTTCTTTTCCAGAACTTCTAAATTTTTGATAAAATTGTTAAATTTACAATACATTTTATCAATATTTTCATGAGATTTCATCTTAAATGACTCATATTTGATAACTAAAATAGATTTCTTTTGTTTTCTAACATTCTCACTACTTTCATGAATTTTTCTCAATTTGTCCCAAATTTCTTTAGCTGATTTACAATTTTTGACCCCAATAGATTCATTTGACTCTAAAGCACTATATAGTACTTTCATAACTTTTGCATTTAAGGTGAGGTGGACTCTATCATCACCAGTCAATTCATTTTTTATTTTTAGTTTTGGTCTATGAGTATCTTCATCTATTATAGAGGCATCATATGGACCTTCATTAATAATAAACTACAATTCAATATCAATCGATTACAAGAAAATGATCATTCTTTTCTTCCAACTCACATAATTTGACCTATTAAATGTAGGAGGTCTAGTGATAGATTGTCCTTCAAAAAATATGACATTGTTGGTTGTCATCTTTACTTCTAAACTGTTTGAATTTAATCTCTAGAAAACCAATCTCTGATACCAATTGTTAGGCTCGAAACCAACCTAAGAGAGGATGAATTAGGTTGATTATAAAGTTAATCAAGTTATGAGCACTTTTTTGCTTGATATGAAATTTACACTCTTTTCTAAGTGATCAAACAATGAATCAATCAATGAATGAACAAAATCACTTGAAAGAAGTAGAAGATATAAGCAATTTAAAAATCACAAGATAACAATAAGTAAATAAGAAGAAAGGAATTGCAAACCAATTGACTACCAAACTCCTCTTGAACTTGAAGATCAATTCAACCAAGTTTCTTCAAATTGATAAAATACAATCAATGTTGTGTACAAAGGAAGGCTTACTTCCTAATTGCTCCAAACTCCACTCGGTCAAGTTAAAAGTTTTACTATCCCTCAGGACAACTCTCACAGAGTTACACTATTGAAGTATTCACTCACAAATAAAAAGTTTACAATGAATTTCACACCATCAAGACTACAAATCTTCCTTGGAGAGTGTTTTCTCACTAAAACTACTCTATATCTTTTGTATCTTCAGTGTGCAAAAGTTATTTGAAATTTCTGACCATACTCTATTTATATAAGATCAAGAAAGTGTTTCATTAATACTTCCAATGGATAGAAGGTAACTGAAAAGTCAACTAACTGTTGGGAGTATCGGAAGTCCGGTACTTCCGAAACTTGCGTCTGAAAGCAGGTAGAGAGTTTGAAAAATCTTTTTCAATTCTTTCGGACGTTCAGTACGTCTAATGTTTGCGTTCGAAAGCAGACAGTGAGTTAGAAGAAATTTCTTAATTCTTTTGGACGTTCAGTGATGGAGTTCTTCATGCATCCAAAGTTTTGCATTGATTATCGAACGTTTGGTGTTGTCTTCACGAGCGTCCGACAGCTTTCAACTTCCCTTATCTCTTTCAATGCTCTTGTTCTTTGAATCAGGTTGTTTCATATCTGAAAGAATTTCTTTTTGAAGAGATATTAGTATCTTCTAATTGTTTTATAAACATCAAAAGATAGGGACTAAGATCAACAGTTTGAATTATTTCTTCTTTCTATTCTCGATAAGGTTTTGTATTGCAAGCTAAATCAGAATTATAATCAGAGTGAAATACTTGTCTAGACTTTAGATGCTATATTTCCTTCCTACTGGAGTAAAGCCTAAGTCATCCAATATTGAATCCTGCCAAATTCATCTGTGACTCTAGTTGAAGACTTTTTATTGACATCTTTATTTTCTTTTGGGCCCATGGGCCATACATGATGTCTTGACTACTAGTCCACTTATCTACTTTTTGAAAGACATTATTAAGTATTGAATATTCTTTTTGATTGTCAGCTTTTTTTTTTTTTTGTTTACAGTTCAAGCATGTTTTCTAGATTTTTCATTCTCTCATCATCAACAATGTCTTCTAATTTTTGTTCCCGTCGTTGTAATTTTTGTCCATGTATAGATCTTGAATTTCTTAATAAATTTCTCAAGAATTTTATATCAGAAAATTTACACCCACGATAGAATTTCCGAAAGTCATCTTCTAGTGCAATTAGAGGCTACTAAACCCAAGTTTCATTTTCTTCAATTCTATCATATGTTAGCTGTTGTGCTCTCCAATAGCCTATTGGTTTATCAATTGTGAGATTTTTGCAAACCCAAAAATAAATTTTGAAGGTTATTCTCGGTCTGCTTCTCCGTTCATCCAACGTAATATGATGTTGAGTCGGGTAGCATGCTTCTTGGATAAATTCGAGGTCTTTATTAAATATAGTGGCTTTTACATATTTACACTAATCTTGGAAGACTAACGAATTGACTGCATATGCTAATTTTCTCCCAAATTGATCTATTTACTTCGAATAAAAAAAGATTAAAGGTGTCAAAATGAGTGATTTAGACGAGTTAGGATGGGTCATAATTGAGTAATAGATATAATTGGGTCAACTCATTTAACGAGTGTGTGGTATGCATATAAAAATTATCTCAATCTACATTCAAGTTTTACATCTATAAATTTTAAAATACCACACAAGTGATTTTCTGCAAGTATACATGTCGAAATTGAGTATAGGATATTAAGAGTCGAATCCACAAGGAAGAATGGATAACTACTGGCACTACTAAAACTCCTCTATTATTTAGATAACCAGCAAATTAAAGGAAATAAAATTATGTCAAACCAAGCAAGAAAATAGCAAATGAAAATTCTTTAGGTTATAATATCCCTAATTACTCATGCAATTGCAATTTTTATTTTAAAATTGAATGGATACCCATTTATACCTATTTAATAAATGGATATAGGTATACCTAATTACCCATTTATGAGTCATTTAAAATTCTACTTATTTTTTTTATTTTTTGCATGTTATTTGACAAGAAATAAAGGTATTTTATTGTTCTTAGATTGGTAAAAAACTTAAATTTATTTACTTAATACTCATTAAAAGTTGAGTTTAAATGCATAATTATTTTTTAAATGGGTATAGATGGATAAACCTAGTTAACTCACTACCTACCAATTAAATGGGTTTAATTGAGTACCCATTTAAATCTATTCAAAATTAATTGGCGGGTTTGAACGGGTTATTGACGGGCAGGTTTGGGTGGGCCGACATAATTGGATTATGATTAACACGTCTAAAAAAGATTAGTATATTTTGTGAGATCTTGTGAGAGTGATGCTTTGTCTTTCCATGTCTAATTCTATTGGCTAATATATGTCTACATATATTGAAACTCTACAAATGCTATAGGTTAAGTAGCATTTACAATTTTCTTTATCTAATGAAAGCACCTAGCATAGCGTATTAATTCTTGGAAAAGTACTATGACTCCCATAATATGACTCTCAGGTGAACAACATTCCCTGTGGATAAAATCTCCTGTAGGAATTCTTGAATTGTGATCATCTTTTTGATCTCACTATTTTAGGACTTGGAGATGATCAATTTTTGGATTTTGAAAGGAAGTGATGCAAAAGATTTTTGTCAGAAGAAGAAAAATCGAGCATAGATGTGTAAGCGAACCAAGCATGCTCGTAAGTAACTTGATGCTCGACTCAATTTTATCAAGTTCGAGTTTGAGAGCTACATGAGTAGTCAATCAAGTTGAGTTCAAACTCTAAAATTATAGACTTGAGTACTTGCGAGCTAATCAAGTGTCTATATTAAATATATAGCATTTTTTTTTAATTTATAAAACTACAAGGTTGTGTAGGTATAGGAAGTGGAGTGTACAAACCGAATGGATTAACCTTTGATTTGGCATGATGACAAACTCCACAACGTTCTACCATGCGTTCTGTGACGCCCCCACTTCTCCCTAAGGCGAACCAAAGGGTATCCGCGGGATGCCTGCCCAACTCTTGCCAGGACTCACTACAATCTATAATTCAAATCTTGAAATACTTCAAATATTTTCAACATATAATTAAAGTACTCCAAAATATTTCATACTTACAATCAGTTAACTTTCAAGCTTAATACAATCCAAAAGAGTATGTACTACAACCATCCGTTATAATACAACTTAAAGTCTTTAAAAGAGAACAATCTAGTACTATTCACGAGCACTCTTGGTCTCGAACCCTGTTAAGGAAAACAAAAACGTGGAATGAGCTACACAGCCCAGTGAGGTTCCAAAACACTCTAGCAATTCTAATAAATCAAGTAATTTGAACATACCACATATATGGTTCCAGGTTGCATATTGGGCACATTAGCATGAGACGGTGTTCATTGTATGATTAATTTAAGTATAACACAGGTATAGTTTGAGATTGCACCTTGGCACATTAGCATGGAATGGTCATCATTGTACGAGTAATTTGAGTATAATACAAGCATGGTTCAAGATTGCATCTTGGCACATTAGCATGATACAGTTATCAATATGCAAAAATAAACATACATTGAAGGATACGGTGTTCCAGTGGAACCATTTCGGTCAACTTCACCTTATGACTCCAGTGATCCCCTCGGTTGTCTGGCCATCACCTTATCCCTCCAGTGGTAATATTCGAGTATATCGAAACGGTGTCCCAAGGTTCCAACCTACCCGACCGAGCCCAGTCCTGACTCGAGTAGGTTAGTAACTAAGGGCAGGGTCCAGTTCAACTTAGATCTTACAACATGCACAAGTAATCAAACAAATTGATAAACGGTTAACGGTAAGAAAATTTGTCATTTTTGTAGGTCGAGTGAGATAAAGTACACACTCACCTTAAAATGACGACAATTTCATAAGAGCAATTATATGTAACATTTTCACTTAAACACATAAGTAATATGCGATAATTTCATATGAACATATAATTCACCATAATCAAGTAGTCAAATAGTCATGTAGTCAAGTAGGCAAATAATCAAGTAATCAAGTAGTCAAGTAAATCGGTAAACGGTAACGGTTAACGGTTAACGGTAATGGTAGTCGGTAAACGTTAGTAATTCATGGTTAATCGGTAGACATTTATCATTTTAATAGGCCGACTGTGATAAGGTACACATTCGCCTTAAAATAGTGGAAAAAGTTCATAGGAACAATTAACGGTAGCACTTAACAGTTAATACATAATGACCATGGAGTAAACATGCCGTAAAGTTATGCAACTTACGTACTCTTATAAGGAACACTCACCAATTCAAAACAAGTGAGTAAGTGCTCAAACAGGTGTTTAGACGTTCGCTTCGAGTTCCTCTTGAAGGTCCCCTTGAGCGCCTGAGCAAATAACCATCAACTATTACACAATATCACTTAGAACACCTAAATATCAAAAAAGATTGCACACTAGTACAATCTAAGAAAATTTCACAAATACGAGTCTTAATTACTCGCAAATCGAGACTCAAAAGCGGGGTTTTAAAAGTACAAGAGAAATCTAATTTGCATCTTTAAAGTCAAGCGTGAAACGGTCGAGTGATATGGGAGGAAAATGAAGAGTTCGAAACATTCGATTTCCTTTAAGTTTGAAATTTCAGATTTGTCGAGCGATTTTGAGAAAATCGTATCTCACTCTCTGTGAGTCCAAAATTGGAAAACCTGGTACCGTTGGAAACTTCTTCCAAAGTACTAAAAGTTCCTAGAAGACACTTTTCCATGATTCCAAACGGAATATATTCAAAATTTGGCTCCAAGTGGCTGTTTTGGACCATTAAGACAGTTTCGGGGTTGGTTTTCGGCTAATTTTGAAAATTCAGAAAAAATCACAGAATTCAATCTAGCCTCTGAAATTCAGCACTCAATTAGAGTTGCAAACAAGGTTTAAAATCCAACAAACAGAACAAGAATTGGAGTTTTGAGTGCCAAGATATAGCAGCTCAAAGTTGGTCGTTTACTGGGCAAAATTTCCAGATTTGCAGGTTAAATTTTGGGACTTTAGTTGGGCATTGAAACAGACTCGGAATGGAACCAAATTTGGCAGTATAATACTACCATATGAGGGGTATTCCTATGTAAAATTTCATAGGAAAATTCATTCGGGAAGCTAGTGAACAAAGCCACTAAAGTTTTCAAAATTTCCAAGGCAATCTGCCTTGTACTTGTGTTTTTCTCTTTTCCAAACATTTGGCCAATGAAAATCCTCAAACATCATTCATTTATGAAGACAAGGTCTAAGATACATCCAAGATGCATTTGGTAGGTGATTAACACCAAGAATTTTGAAATATTAAGTCCCAAATCAAAGTGGTCACAAGTCAGTCCCAAAATGAGGGTTTTCAAATTCTGAGTCAGTTTTGAATTTTGGCCACAACTCACTCAATTCAACTCGGAATTGAGCGTGGTCAGTGGAGTTGAAAACCAGATTCATAAGGCTACAATTTCTTAGAAGCAATCAGTTTCAAAATAAGTCCACAACTAGCTCATATTTGAGCATCAAGTTGCTGCTCAAAACAAGGCTCTCTGTGAAAACGTGAAACAGGACAGTCAGGTTCAAATGGTTGGTACCGATCACTCAGGTGGAATCAGAACATGCATTTTATACCATTGGAAATATGGGAATGTCTAGTTTCCAGTGCCACAAACGGCACTTGATTTCAACATCGGAGCAAAAAGATATGGCCGAAACAAGAACACTGCCAGGGCAGTGACGTGAAAATTTTCCAGGTTTGTCATCTTACGAAATTCAACATTTGGCCAACCAAATCATGGAATTTTTTAACGAAACTTTCTACACATCTCATACAACATATAAAAATCATAAATAAGCCATTAGATCCACAAAAATGTGCCCTAAAGGCCACGGACAACACAAGGGCAGAATCAGAAAATTTCTACCTTTCACCTCCTTTGAGTTATCCTTCATAAACTCACTTATTTCTACTAATTTAAGCACTAAACCAACATTAATAACATCAAACTCATCAAATCAGTCCATCAAGCCATGGTGGGATTTCATAGAGCCCACACACAAGATCTGCAACAATCCAAGACTACCCACAAGAAGCTACAAGCTTCTAGGCTCAATCTAACTCAAGATCAACAAGTTTTAAGGGTTTGATCGTTTGATACTGTGAGATCCCGTAAAATTTCTTTATTTTAGGTATTAATTTATTTCTTTGCACCCGTTTTCCATCTTTTCTTTATTCTATAAATTTTCTAGACATTTTTATGAGTAACTAGGGTTTTAGAAATGTTTTTCTAGTATAAGTCAGTTTACGAAATTTTTGGAGCGAATAGTGGACGCGAGACCCGCTAGTGCGTTAAGTGAGAGAAATTCGGCCAATTAGGTTAAGTTTTACAGAAAGGCATTAAATTACTAGGTGTTAAGAGATAATTAAAGGTTGGTTAGATATTTGATCATTGGAAAGTAAGAGGATAAGAAAGAAATCCAAAAAGTGCCACGTGTCACGTTTCGATTGGAGCTTACTTGCCTAACTTTCTTAACTTTACTAAAAGCTTAATTTTGACCAAAATCATCTTCATTTTTCCTTCAAGGTGGCCGAAAATTAGAGAGGAAAAGGGAGAGAAAAATTTTCATCTTGTTCTCCAAATTCTTGTCCAAAACTTGAGTTCTAACCGATCAAATCGCAAACCCTTCCATAGAAGTACTAACCAAGGAGGATTAAAGCTTCTAGTGGAATAAATTTGGGAAGAAGAAGGCTAAGCTACCATCTTTCTTGAGGATTAAGGTATTTTGCTTGGAACCTTAACTTTTGTTCATAATAATGGTGAATTAGTGCCTTGTGGTGGTTAAGGAGCTTGTTTTATGGATAGTTTTATGGATTAAAGTGACGTTAGGTGAATTTCTTATTTTCTTGGGAATTTTTCTGTTTTCATATGATGATCATAGTTGGCTTGAATTGATGGCTTAATATGGTATAGAATTGGAGCTAGTGTGTGTTAATTGTGGTTACTTGCGGAAAATTTCAGCTTTGTGCACAAAATTCCAGCTTAGGGTTACATGTGGTAGTAATCTGCCCTGTTTTTGCACTGTATGTTCGTCCTTGAGGAAGACCAAATCAGCCCTTTCTCAAAACATGAAAGTTGTAGGAAATTGGGTTAGCTAGCTACTGGTAAACTTTCAGCTCAATCGGAGCATCGTAACTTGTGAAATGACCGAAATACCCCTGACTGCCCACAAGCCTTGTTTGACGGACAGTTTTCTGTTCTCTCTGAAATTTTCGATTTTTGACCATGAAAATGTATGATCTGGTTTTGGAGGTCTTCATAATAAATGTAGGTATATGTCTTGGCTTCGAATCGCCATAAGATTCGTCTCAATCGGATAAGTGTAGCTTCGGTTGTGGTTATTATACCGAAAGTGCGTGGAACTTGATGATTATAGAATTGTCTTTGCTTGACATGATATTCGTAACCTAAGGCGTGGACTTGAGCCAAGGGGCTATCTTTGATGGATGTGGAGCTTAATTGTGATTGATTTTGGAGCTATTAATTGGCTCATTTGAAGGGTATTGTGGCCCTAATTAGATGTGTTTTATTGCCTATGAATTATATGTGCAATTGTGGTTGGTTTGAGATGAGATTTGGTGTTGCTTGTAGGATGGAAAAGTATGAATATTAAGGGGAAATGCTGTCCAATTTTCTAGGCCGCTTAGTTCCTCAAGTTTGAGTTGATTTCTAGGTAGATGAAGGGCTTTTGGGTCGTTCAAGCCTCTAGATCCTCTCGTTACCTTTTTGTTCCAAAATCACGTTTTTGCAACCTTGCATTCGTAGTTCATTTGAATAGGCATACGACTTGTAATCGAGCCTCACTTGTGCGTTTCATTTACTAGAATTTGGGATGTGAAAACCTCAATCGTTTACTTTGGCTATTTTAGGGTTTCTAGGCGATTAAAGTCATTTTGGGTGAAAACTTTTGAAGTATCTGCACTTGAACTGGTGAGTGTACCACTCCCCTCCTTTGTTGCTTAACTTGGTTTCTGTTCATGCAATCTGTAATTTGAATGACTGTGCTATCTGTTTATTCCGTTGAGACAAGGGTGTACTTTATCACCTTTGTTCTCTTGTCAGTATGCCTATTTACTGTGGAAAATTTTGAATCTGTTATCTGGGCTTAATCTACTGCCGTTTGGACATTGCATCCAATGACCTTTCTGTTACCTCTGAACTCAAATCCTGTGGCTAGTTATTCGAGTCGAGCCGGTAAGGGCCTGGTCGATTAGATAACGAACCACAGTAGTCTGTTTTCTAAGAAATCTTTGGGTATTGGAGACCCTGGATTTCTGGTATACTCGAGTATTACCACCCTCTGTTCGGTTGAGGTGTTCGGGCCCGGTAGGGGTATGTTTGGTGGACGGAATTCGGTGTAAAGAGGGGTCTACGGACATGTTGGTTCTATATACGTTGACGGAGAGTCAACGGGTTGGGATCAAGTACCGCAATTGGGCGTTTTGGCTCCTGAGAGTTACCTGTATCCTTTCCAGTTGAAATAATTGTTCATTTCCTCATATGTGCATATGTGCTTTAAAGTGAAATGCCATGATTCGTGCCTACTTGTATTTTTGGTACCTCGTTGAGCGTAAGCTCACCCCCTTCCCGTTATCTTTGTTTTCCTTACAGGGAACAACACTTTTGAACCATGATTTTGAAGAAAGGGTCAAGCTAGTGTAAATGTTCTTTTGTTACGCTCTGTTGTAATCAAACCCTAATTGTTTTTAATCAAGTATCACGTTTTGACTTGTAAAACTTTCTATATATGTACGTAAGTGTTTAAGCATGTATATTAGGTGTATTCGTTTGAGATGCTACTTGTAATCATTCGAAACATTTTATTTGTGTGTGATCGGCGTAGTAGTTTTCGATTGTTAGTTTCCTTTGGGTTCGATCGCGCGTAAGCTAGGGTTTGTGTGATTCGACTTCGTAGTCCTGGCGAGAGTTGGGCAGGCGGTCCGCCAACCCCTTTGGTTCGCCTTAGGGGAAGGTGGGGCTGTCACAGATACCTTCTTAGATGTTCAAGATCAGAAATTTCGGTCCTCCTTAGCTCAAGAAAAACCGTGGATTTGAAGCTCTCTTGTAGCTTGAGTTGCTTTCCAAGTAGATTGCAAAGTGTGGTTAAAATTTGAAGTGATTTGGTGAAGATTTGATGAAGGAAAAATGAAGAACTTTGGTCTCTTTTTCTTCTTCTTGGTTTCGGCTGTCTTGGAGCTTAAGAGAGAGAAATGGCTGATGGTAAGGCTTGTTGAGGAAGCTTGGTGGTTGGTAGCTTTAAGTGCACAAAAGTCAACTCTCTTCCCGCGCGCACACGTGTGCGTTTCGTGCTCGATTCCTCTCGGATTTGTTTCACTCGTGCACTAAACCTCTAATGCACTTATATTCACACTAATATTATTCACTCTTAATAGTTTAGAAATAATTTCTAAAATCCTCCAATTAGTCGCGCGCGCGAAAACGCGAACTTCCAACTTGTGCGCGATAAAGCAAAATTTCTAAGAAATTCTTATAACGATAGTATAACTAACTATCACTTGAGTATTTAAACTTAAAAATAACCATTTTAGGGCTAATGTACAAGTCTCCAATTTTCCAGGCTTATTGTATTCTCGAATCGATTATTATTTCCAACCGCGCGTTCACTATTCACACTTAACGAATTTCCAAAAATTAAATTTTGAATCAAATCATTTTAGAAATGTAACTAAGCTATAAATCCATGTAATTAAGTCTAAAAAGGTTGAAATAAAATATTTAGAGAAAACGAGTGAGTAAATAATTAATTAAGTCAGTAAAATAAAATAAAATAGGGAAAATTGCGGGTCCTCACACGTTCGACATCCCTTCTCATATGCGACCAATTGAAGTGTTCCTACAAAACAGCTAAAGTCTTGACGACACCAAAGTGTCTCATTAGTCCACCTCTATGTGATTTCTTAATTAGTAAGTCACGTATTGAACCATGAGGAATTCATAACTTATGAAGGTAAAACAAATAACCATCATGCACATAAAACTTGCCTTGGGTAGTTGTGGTACATGATTTGTAGATCTCTCCAAAGTCAACATCATTAGGATACAATTCTTTCATCAACTCAAAGCCAAGTAACTTAGCATCTAAAGCGGTTAGTAAAGAGTGTCTACGTGATAAAGGATCAGTGACAACATTAGTTTTACCTATGTATTTGATGGCATATGGAAACACCTCAATGAAGTCAACCTGATGAGCATGTCTCTTGCTCCGCTTAGTTTGTCCTTTCAAATGTTTTAGAGATTCATGATCAGTATTGATGACGAACTCCTTAGCTCTCAAATAATGTTTCCAAGTCTCTAATGCTCAAACTAGGTCGTATAACTTCTTGTTATATGTTAAATAATTAAGAGCAGCCCCATTTAGCTTTTCACTGAAATAGGCAATTGGCCTTCCTCCTTGCATCAACACGGCTCCCACTCAAACACCTGATGCATCACATTCAATTTCAAAAGTTAAATCAAAGTTAGGCAATGCTAAGAGTGGTGCATGTGTGAGTTTGTGTTTGATCAACTGGAAAGTCTTATCTTGTTCATCTCCCCAAGTAAACTTTCCATCCTTCTTAAGCATTGTTGTCAAAGGGGTAGCAATTGTGCTAAAGTTCTTGACAAATCTCCTATAGAAACTTGCCAAACCGTGGAAACTCCACACATATCTGATAGACTTAAGAGTCGGCCAGCTTTCTATAGCTCTGATCTTGTCTTCATCAACATGTATATCCCGTTCACTAATCACATACCCTAAGAACACAAGACGGTTAGTACAAAAATTGTACTTTTTAAGATTAGCAAACAACCTTTCCCATCTTAGCACTTCAAAAATAGTTTTGAGATGTGCAACATGTTCCTTTTGACTGTTACTATAGATCAAAATGTCATAAAAATAATCTACACCAAATTTACCCAAGAAAGGTCTTAAAACATGGTTTATCAATCTCATAAATGTGCTTGGCACATTAGTGAGTCCAAATGGCATGACTAACCATTCATATAAAACCATGCTTAGTCTTAAAAGCAGTTTTACACTCATTAGCCTTTTTCATTCTAATTTAGTAGTATCCACTTTTAAGATCAATTTTGGTGAAAACAATGGCACCATGCAGTTCTTCTAACATATCATCTGATTTAGGAATAGGATGACAATACCTTACCGTTATAGCATTGACTGCTCGACAGTCGTTGCATATTCTCCATCCACCATCTTTCTTAGGAACAAGGACAACCGATACAGCACATGGACTGAGGCTTTCTCGCAGCCATCCTTTTCTTAGCAATTTGACCACTTTCCTTTGCAATTCCTTAGTCTCGTCAGGTCCCATTCAATAGGCAGGCTTGTTGGGTAAAGGTTCTCTAGAAACCAAGTTGACTTGATGTTCGATGTCCCATTAGTTCATCCAGTATTTCCTTAGGAAAAATATCTTGGAATTCCTACGAAATAGATGAAATGCTAGCGGTTAAGTATTAGTAGATTCATTAGAAACATCCAACTCTCCGTTGTACACAAGTACAAGCAAGGGTTGGTTACACCCTAGAGCTCTTCTCACATCATTGGCTTTCACTAGAATATTGTGTTTTCTTTCTTTCTTTCCTCCTTTGGCAGAGCTCTTAAGTATTAGTAGATTCATTAGAAACATCCAACTCTCCGTTGTACACAAGTACAAGCAAGGGTTGGTTATACCCTAGAGCTCTTCTCACATCATTGGCTTTCACTAGAATATTGTGTTTTCTTTCTTTCTTTCCTCCTTTGGCAGAGCTCTCAAGTGTCTTTTTCTTCTCACCATTCTCGGCCTCTCTCTTTTTTTTTTCTCTCTCTCAATTTTCTCTTTGTTTCTCCTCTCACAATCTATTTCATATTCCTTTTGTAGCCTTACTTGATCCTCATAAACTTGCCTAGGGGTAAGGGGAACTAATTTTTCTATTAGAATGCATAAAGGAATGTTTCAAAGTTGACAATTTTATCAAATTGTCAAGAACATCCCAAAATCACGTGACTAGCTTACATTGGTACTACATTACATAATACTTACATAGTACTTCATCTTCATATTTACCAATGTGAAATGGTACCTTCACTTGCCTATACACATGTACATCACCACCTTCATTGAGCCATTGTAGTTGGTATGGCTTGGGATGTTTTGTAATGGCAAGTGCCAACCTTTCAACCGTGAGCAAACTAGCAGCATTAGCACAGCTTTCACTATCAATAATCAAACTGCACAACTTATTTTTGATATGACAGTGAGTGTAGAGTAGATTATCCCTTTGCACGTCCTCTTCATCCTTGGCTTCTATAGCTAGTTCTTTTCGAACAACCAAACAACCCACTTCCTCATTCGTAGGCATTTCTTCTTCCTCCCCCTTTTCCAGGGCTGTGCATCGAAATCGAAATCGGTAAATCGAAAGTTCGAAATCAGAATTTTTTGAAATTTTGACATGAATTTCCCCGACCAAATTCGAAATCGGTAAATCGGAAGTTCGAAATCAGAATTTTTTGAAATTTTGACATGAATTTCCCCGACCAAATTCGATTTTGAAATGGCCAATTTCAATTTCGAATTTGATGAACCGAATTCCGAATTCACCGAATTCAAACCTGTTCCTTTTTTTTTCTTGTTAAAAAACGCAAAAACCTGTTCGAATTTAATGACTTCCCCAGGTGCAGTCCCCTTGAATTCCACAAGTCAGTTGTTTCTCTTACTCAAATTCAAGAGGAAAGGATAAAGGATGGAGCTAATAACATAACAATTAGGCTACACTCAAACCATTTCTAGTCATAATAGCACTCCCAAGCGCGGAGCATCAAAGAAAGAAACTGCTATAAAGAAATTAACAAAGGCCCTGTTTCTTTTGACCTTCTGAGAAACCAAGGCCGCTTCCCCCCATTTTACTTATCAAGAGGGACAAGACTTCCAACTACTGAAAAGGTGGCATTTTTACTAACAGGACCTAAACCAAAATGGTAAAAAAGGATGGTGGTGGTGTACAATGAGAAGAGAGAGACAGATCTAGAGAGGTGTAAGGTAGGAGGCTACATCGGATAATACAGAGCAAGTAGTTACTTTTTATTTCTTTTTTCTTTTGTTTTTTCTTTGTGGGGGTGGGGGTAGTTGTTCAAGGGCAATTGGGATTTCTACCAGGGCCTCCAAAGTAAAAGTAATGGCCCCAATCCTCATTGCTGCCAGTCTGGACATCATAGCAGTTGGACTGCTCAATAAAGGTGCCAAGACCTTTAGGAGCCTTGAGATTTTGAAGCTATCAACCACTTGAACATTCCTGAAATAGCTTGCTTTGTCCTTGAAGATGAAGGCTGATGATGGCTTGAAGATGAAGAGTGAAGATGGCGTGAAGATGTCTGTCGGGCTTGAAGATGAAGGCCGATGATGTCTGTCGGGCTTGAAGATGGGGTGAAGATGAAGGTGAAACCGAGAGTGAGAGAGAGTAAGCTAAGGAAGTAGGAAAGCTGGGGTCTTGACTCTCGATTGAAGACTGGCAGGCAGTGGAGGCGGAGGAAGAAGGGTGAGACAGTGAGTCTTGAGTTGAGAGACGATGAGGAAGAGGCAAAAGAGTTAACAGATTAGGTTTTGCAATTTCAATTTGCACTTTTGCTTTTTTGTTTTTGTTAATTGTTAGAAGTATCAGCAGTCATTAACTTATTATGTTATATAATATATATTATATATGTATTGTTAAAAAATATTATATTATATATAAATATTATTATTCGAAATCGAAATCATAGTTCCGATTTCGAATTCCCCAATTCGAAATCGGTAATTCCGATTTCAAAAATTATATTTTCTAATTCGAACCGATTTTGACCAATTCGAAATTAGAATTACTGAATTCCATTCTGAATTACCGAAATTTCGAATTCAATTTGAAATCAGTCGGTAAATTGAAAATTTTCAACTTTGCACACCCCTACCCTCTTCAATTAAAGATGGCATGCACTTATACTTAGCTTCATCATCCGTTACTACTTCCTCATTGGATCTTAGGATCATGGCACATTGGTTTGCACATTGAGATGCTATACGACCAACTCCATGACACTTGAAGCATTTGTTGTCCCAGTTTCACGGTTTAAGAGCTTCTTGGCCAGTCTTAGTTTCGGGTTTAGGTGGTGGTTTTGGAGCATTGGATCTGGGGTTTAAGGGCTTAGAAGGATCCGTGGATTTATCCTCCCTCCTCAGCTGAAAATTTCGCCAATTTTCAACTGGGTAGTTAGTGTTTAGGCGAGTATTAGCCCTCCTCTTGAGGCATCTTTCCACTTTCACAGCTTTATCTAACATCTCGTTCATATCCATGTAATGTTGGAGTTCAACAAATTTAGCAATTTCGGGTCTCATGGCATTCAAAAATATTGCCATTGTCACTTCCAAGTCTTCTTGCACGTCAGCCCTCATCATGGTCATCTCCATCTCTTTGTAGTAATATTCCATTGACAAGTTCCCTTGAGCGAGTGTTCACAACTAATGGTATAAATCATGATAGTAATAATTAGGTATAAACCTTTTCCTGATCAACCCTCGCAATTCATCCCAAATTTCCACTGCATGATCACGATTTTGTTTCCTACTTAAACGCAATTGATCCCAACAAATCATGGCGTAATTAGTGAATTCAATTGCTGCAAGTTTTACTGTTTGCTCCTCCGTGAGTTGTTGCATTCAAAAATCATCTCTATCTTCCTTTCCCATTCCAAATAAGCTTCTGGATCAAATTTTCCTTGAAATGAAGGAATTTTTAGCTTTATTAATTCCCTCTCCTATAGTTGTTTCGGGTAGCCTTACAGTTGTTTCGGGTAGCCCTACAGTTGTTTCGGGTAGCCCTAGGCCGTCTTTTCTCCTTCTCAAATTCATCATTAGATGCTTCAGTTTCATCCCTATTATCCCTTCCACAGCTTGATCCACTTCTATTGCGGGAGTTCTCAAGGTGATCTATCCATTCATGCAACAACTCAAGTTCCAACCTCATCAATCGCTGAAACTCACTCATCATGGCTTCCATAGAAAGTTTAGGGTCAGTAATGTATGATTCCTCTCCGTTCAACATGTTAAGGAAACTTGCAGAAAGAGTAAGCAAAGAGACAAGTATATATTTCCTCACACACTCCCTTAGTGTTTATTCTCAACGCTCGTGTTTTCACTTAATCACTCTAATGGGCTCACAATCAGGTTCTAATGGTTGTTACTTGCTGTCATTGAATAAACTAGAGCTTTCCTCTAGGTAAATTTCAACACACCAATCGCAAACACCAAATTGTAGCAATTAGAGGTTTTGGACTTAGTAACAAAACGCGAACAATGATGCTGTCAGGATAGATTGGAAAATTTTCAAAATTTTGAACACTAAGGCTTCGTTTGGATTACATTTTTCTGGACCTTTTGTAAAAAAAAATTATTGTAGCGATTTGATATATGTAAAATAAAAAGGTGATTAAAAAATATGTCCACTAAAAACGTAGCAATTTTTCTTTGAAAATTGCAATCCAAACACTCCCTAAATATGCTGGAAATTTCGTATGAATTTTCCAGAAATTTAGACTCAAGAATCAAACCAACAAATTTGTAAATAGGTTCGGGTTTCCCTAGTTTGCAAAGTTGATTTTGCGTGAACTTGGAGTGATCAAAATTTTCTGGTTTGCTATTCATTTCCTTGTTAACCAAGGATTTGTGAGATGGTTAGTTGGTTTCCAAGTGGAATTTGGTTAACAGAAATCAGTTATAGCAGTCACACAACTAAATCTGATTTTGATTTTGAAGCCTAGTTATGTGTGGCTTTTTCTTTTCACACTTGCACACGTCTTTTTTTTTTTTTTCTTGTTTCCAAAACTGAATTTCAGGTTTGTTGCTAGTAGATTCAAGAACGAATCAAGGCTATTTTTTTCACTTAGCCTCGGTTTCTGGGTTTTTGCTCAAGAATTGGTTTTGATTTCAAGAAGATGGCAAATTCGTTCAAGATTCCAAAAACCACCAATAAAGATTTCAAGAACTTTAAGAATTCCAAACTTTTGTTTCATGAAACTCAAGAAATTTTCAAGGAAATTTCAGACAGCAAGGAATTTCTTCAAGAAACTTCCATGACTTCAAGAATCAAGTACAAACAACTTTTGCGAATCAAGAAACAGCTCAAGACTCGATGAAATCCTAATCAAGAACTCAACTTCTTGAAGAAACCCTAGGTAAGTACTTCGGATTCACAAGAAAGACTCAAGAATAGATTTAAAGCAAAAACACACATGACTATTTTTTTTAAGCTACTTAAAACTAGAAAACAAGATACGAATTAAGGAACAACAAAAACAGCAAATACTTAACGGCACAAGGGAAAAGAATAACACCCGACGTAGAAAACTTAAGGACGACTTAATAACCCTAGGAATTAAACAAGAACAAAGAATATAATGTTGATACCTTACAACTAGCTCTTGATACCAACTGATACGAGTCTCGACCCTCCAAGAAAAAATCAAGAACAAGAATCACAATCTCGGATCTAGATTTAGGTTCAACATTTGGGTTGGAAGTTCTTAACCAATCTTGGATCGCTCAAGAAAGATTAAGACGGGTAGAACAAGGCCACAATCAAGTGTGTTGCTTAATTGATAAATCGATATTCACCTTAGGACAACTCTAAGATATTCAAAGATAGCCTTTACAAGCCAAACGATTTGTTTCACTTAAGAAACTATTGTTGGAAAAATTCTCTCTCTAAAGTTGTTCTCTACAATGCATAAGTAAGGTTATTTATAGCCAAAAAATCTAAACTAACCCAAATCCGAATCGGACCTGGAATACATCACTTATTCCTTAAACTACTATTCTAATAGCACAAATAGCTAATTTAACTTGCCATTTATTGTTAATAACTAATAATCAAGTAATTAAGCAAAAACCTAGCAAATTGAATGAAAATAAGAAAACTACTAAAAATTGAACTGATGAGAAACCACGACTGGTTTCCCTAGCAGATTCTTCCACAGATTAGTGGTAGAATGTCAAACAAAGGAAAATGAAGATGAAACAAAGCTTCCAATTGGATCCGCGACCCGATCCGCAGACGAGTCCAGGCATGGATTCATCATGGCTCGTCTTTTTTCGCGTGAATCAATATGGTAACCCTCCTTTTCTCAGTTCCAACTCCTTCTGTGCGTTTGTAGGGTCCAACGTGATCTTGAACAGCATGAAGTAAAGCCATCAAAGAGTTTTTTAACTTCTTAGCACGCGAACAAGTGATCGGACCAACTGGAACTTTGACAGGATCAACACTTGTAGAAACTTGGATCTCTTGGATAGCTTGCAATCCTTCATCACCCAAGCTCAAGTACATATCTATTCATAGTATTTGGGTTTCTATTTCTATATTTTGGGTAAAAATCTTCAAGAATTTGTTGTATTGTGGCTTTTGAAATTATAGATTTGGGTTTTCTCTACTCTCAAAAACATACAATTAGCTCGAAATTATTTAGATTTTGGTTCAATTCACTAGAAACTTGTATGAAATTGATTTTGGGAATAAAATTATAGGTGCTTGATTGAGCTCGAATTCAAGCTTGAGTAATGCTCGAGTGGAGCTTTAGTCTATATTTAAAGGGCTTCACGAGACTAGAGCTCAAGTATATAAGAATTCAAATTTGACTCGACTTGATTACACCCATAATCAAGCACTTATTTTTTCTTTTTCTTCAAGACTGAAAGATAGTTCCTATGTTAATTTTTCTTTCTTTATAAGGAATTCACAACACTCTCTTTTGATCAAGATCTAGTGGGAACATGATCTTTTGCCTTTAGCCAGTGGGATTGAAAGGTTTTGACTTTTTGTATTAATTGTTCTTTTCCTTAATTCAATTTTCTACATTTATCATTTAATAATTAAAATTTCTAGACATTGTTTCACAATGATCACAAAATTCTACTTTGCTAACAAGTTTTTCGGGAGAAGGGATGAGTTAGATGGTTTGGGAGGAGAAAGTATAAGTGAGAGGTTCTAGGTTTTGAGCCCTCCCACTTATACTAAAAATAAACTAAAAAAAGGTTTTTTACCTTCTAAAATATCAAATCTTTCTCCTTCTAGAGGAGTTCTAGCTATTCTACTTGCATAGAAATTAATTCCCACATTTTTTCTCCATGCAGCCAATGCTCATTGAAAACTATAAAAACCTTTAAACCAAGGGTTTTGAAAATTTTCTATTTGATCTAAAACTTCTAACCATTAAGGATATATTCCTGGATGATATCCTCGGAGTATAGCACAATACATGAAAATTTTCTCTTGGCCTTTTTCTTCTATTTTTGAAAATAATGAGTTTATGTATTTAAACCTCTTACTACTTTCGTGGCACTACTAGCTATCATCTAATGCTGCATTTGTTAAAAATGGTTTAAAACTGAGATTAGTTCCTTTGACATATTTGAAAGTGAAATTTGACCAAAGATAAAGTTCTTGCCTTCCATTTGCAGAATCATAACAAATAAAGTTAGAAACTTTTCTGGATAGATAATCTGTTAAACTATTATCTTTATCTTTTATGTGCTCAAATATTACTTTATAACCATTTCCTGCTATTGCATTCATGAAAGTCTGCCATCTTTTACTACTTAAATTTTTCTCATTAATTTTATTATAAATTTTACTATCACTTTACAATTGGTTCTAACTGTAAATGATTTATTTAGGAATAATCTAAAAGTATTTAAAACATTAACTACTCCTAGAATTTCCTAATCTAAACTAGCTAATCAAAATTCTTTATACTTTTTAGATGCATATTTACAAATTTTTCTTCACTTTTACTACTATATTTATTGGGTATGGCCTAATAATATGGCTCCCCGACCTAATTCACTAGCATTTGTTTCTATTAGTATAGTCACTTTCTAAATATAAATCTAATTTTGATAAATCTTTACATATTTCTTTTATCTTTCTAACTATTGCAGGCAACTTTCTTAGTTTAATGACAAAAAAAATTTTATTTGGCTAATGTAGTTATTGGATTGTGTGTTCTAAATTATTTTATTTTATTTTTAATTTTTTTCAGCTCATCGTCGCACACAAGCTGTGAATTTTTACACCAGAACTTTTGTTTAAAAGACCAAAAAAAAAGATGTGCCTGTTGCCACCTCATGCAGCAACAAGGCACTATTTTAATATATACATATATATATATATATATATATATATATATATATATATATATATATATATATATATAGTTGTCTTTTTTGCCTCACACGGAGTGTGCGGCAACAGAGAAACAAGACAAATTTTTTTTTTTAAAAGGCCATTTCAGTTGCTGCACATTGCTATGTGCGGCAACTATCACAAGTCAAACAAACTAGCTATTGGATGCAAACCATTGCTGTATCCAATGGCTAATTCTAACCATGACCGTCTATATAAACCCGAGGCCTTGTTGCCAGTAACCCCCATCACTCTCCTCTCACTTTCATTCATTCACCACATTTTCTCCCGAGGGTTTAGGACCAGAGGTAATCCTTTTACCAACTTGTTCACTCGTTCGATTGCCCTGATTATTGAAGCAGTTTGGGATATCGTAGAGTTGAAGTTCTTCTTGGGGTGAGGTTGCCGCACATCTAATTTGCAGAGACTCAAGTAAGTACTCTTTCTTTTAAGTTTTTGTTTTGACAATTGTTTAGTTGCAATTTAATAGTTCTTTTATTATAGCTCATTTACTTTACTGTAAGCAATTATTTTATTACAATTAAGTATTTTATTGTTTAAGTGCAATTAGATATTAATACATGCAATTTATAAATTAATAAAATACACTTACACATATAAATTCATTATACACTACTTGGTATGTGTTTCATTATAATAATTTAAAGATTTATTGATAGAGTATTTGGTTTAAATTTAGATATTAGTACATGCTACTACAGGTACAATCTTGTACTTACATTTCAAACACTCAACCATCTACGCTTCAATAACTTATTTTTCTATGCCTTTTGTGAGAATCCGAAAAATTATGTGCATTTCTTAAAATTATTTTATTTTATTTACTGTAATATTAGAAATGTTAGATATAACGAATGAATGGTTAAATTAAATGCCCAATTGGATCCCTATAAAATTGAGAATTAGAAAATAAATTCAATAAGTACATGTCTAAAAAGTTTTTTTAAAGCTAAATATGTCAAAATCGACTAGATCAATGTAAGAAAATTTTTCCCGAAAACACGAATGAAGTTAGGAGTTTATAAATGAAATTATAAAATTTTAGGCCTTAGAGAGTAATTAAACTACAACTAAAAGACCGAACTAACCTTAAAAGTCTAGACTAACTACCATGCGGCCATCACACAAACTATCAGAAATGAGAAACCAACCGAGAGAAAGGAATACACTCCATTGAACCGGATGCTAACTCTATTAGATTAAGCGGTGGAAATGAAATTTGGGGTGGTGAAATGAGACAGCTGTCTGGAGGGAAATGTTTCTAAGCCAGCTGAGTAAGCAATAACCAAAGAGAGAGCAGCTTAAAAGAAACAAAAACTGGGCGGTGGCCGAAAGGAAACAATCTGATCTTCTTAATCAATAAGGCCGAGAGAGTTGAGAAGAAAAGTTGTCTTCCTTTCTTACTTTCTTCCTAAAGCAGACTCGAGTAAGTGAGACGGAGTGTGAGGGAAAAGAAAGTGCAAGCTTCACCATCAGCTAACTATACGAATGAAAACAGAAGGGAGGTCGAGTGAGGAGTTGTGATAGCAAACTTGACCAGCCTGCAACCTCGAACTTTAAGGGAACTGGTAAGAGCTATAACCACTCTTTGTTTAGTTGATTCAATCCGTTAAACATAAGCCTTATACGTTGAATTTAGCTAGAGGCTTAGTTCTGGTTCAAGAAAATGTTATGCAGAATTTGTAACTAAGAGCAGAAATGAGCTATGGTTCTGTTTAGTTCTTGAATTTAGTCTAACATTTGTTAAGGACGACCTATAACCTAAGAGATGTTCCCTGCATGTTGATTTTAGCTAGAAATTTGAACTTGTAGTTGAAGTAAATGCCAGGCAACTGTAGTATTTCAGAAAAATTGCAGAAAAACTGAGTGTTAAGCTTGAACTTGCAAATGGTATCAGAATTCCTTGGGATAGCAACGTTAAGAAGTGCATGCAACCGATTATCTTGTTCTTTCTCCAGCTTAAGAGGTTAGTTGTCGGTTAGTGAGTGACAAGTTGAGAGAACCATACGTGAAAGAACTCTGATGCAAGCTGCGGTACTTCAGTTTTGCAGCTTGCGCAGAGCTGAACTTAGTCAGCCTTCCTTTTGAGTTTTGAACATAAACTGCCCCGTTTCGCTTAAGTTAACTTGAAGTTGAATCAATATACCTTGTACAATAATCTGGAGCAGAAAACTGAGGAGGAATGAAAAGAGAAAAATGCAGTTGCTAAGCCATTACCTGCTGAAATCCTTTTAGCTTCAACCAAGAGAGTGAAGCAGAAGGTACCTCTGACCGTACTTTTTTTACCATGAAAATGCGAGAACTAGGTGCCGATGTCTTCACAAGAAATGTAGCTCTACGTCTTAGTTTCGAAACGCAATAAAATTTATCTCAATTTGATAAGTGTAGCTTTAGTTATGATTAAAACACCAGAGGATGGCAAGCTGCCATCTTCATTGTTCCTGTTACTTTTCTTTTGTTTCTAGAGGCATTCTGCTATGATGTTGGACCAAATATATATTATGTATTTAGTGCTTTAAGCAAGTGAAAATGGAGTACATTATGGCCGAGAGAAAGGTTCGAGTCTTGAGCAGCTTTTGAGTTTGGTTGTTGACTTTACACGTTCTACTCAAGGCTACTTTGTAGCTTACTAAACGTAACTAACCTGGCTAGTTGTAACAGGAGAGTGAAAGGAAAGATTTAAGGGAAAAATGAACTACTAGGAAATCTTACATTTTAGCTACTTGATTGCAAAACTACATTCATAAGCAAATAAGAAATTTAAAACTAAAAACTAATGAGTTAATACAAAACTTGAATCATAGGTGGCTTAGAATTTGGTTCGGAATTTAAAAAGGAAAGGATGGAAAGTTTATTTACTTTCACCTCAGAGTACTGCGTAGGGAATAGTGTAATCTTACTTTAAATCTTTATAAATTATAATCTTGGAGGAAAAAAATGTATGATCAATAAATATTGACTATGTTATATCTTGTTTTAAACTAAAACATGACTTTAATACGTTTAGCGTATAAGGTAACAAATAATAAGTGATAATATATAAATTGTATATTTATTTTAGAACTTAGAGAACTAGTATAAAGAAATAACATTTAAGTTATGAATGACTTAAAGTTAATTAGTTAAAACAGGGACCAATGGAGTGTTCCTAAACTTTAATCTAGGAATCTTAAGTGAAAAATAGTCCACTCTTAATTTAGACATTTTATAAATTATAAATTTGAAAAATAAGTATATTCCTTGGTTTAAAATGATAAAGTCAATACGTCAAATGAAATGTAGAATAAATATTGAATATATTATATTTTATATTTTAAAGTCGAACTTGACTTTAATCGACCAAATAATAGGATAATAAATAATAAGTGAACATCTACAAATTATATATTTACATTGGAATTATTAATTTGCTCAGGAAGTAGCTGTGAGCCAGGAAACAAACTCGAGGCTCGAGAGTAATTTACTTAGATAATTGGTGAGTGTTTTTCAAATTTATGTGTTAAACTGCTTATGTGTACCTAAGTGAAATTACGTGACAAATGTGCTTATTATGAATTATTACTAAATGATTCAGTGTAAAGTGTATCTCAATTGTCCCTCGCCTTCTAAGTCGGGAGTGTACTTTATCGCACTCGACTTAGTTGAGTTTGAAGGTTGATAATTGATCAAGTGAAATTGTAAGTGTGCATGATTGTAAGCCGTGTGTGTACTTTATCACACTGGCTGAATTGGGGCCCAAAACCCTCTGTTCAATGGACTATTTGAGCCAGCAAAGGGTTTGGTCGGGTAGGACGGTAGCTTTGGGTAAGTGTTTCGGTACACTCGAATATTACCACGGAGTAGCAGATTACTGATATTGATATGGCCATCCAAGTGAGGGAAGTGTTTATTGTTTTGAAGGTTATAAGGAGGAGTTCGGCGGAGTGTGTAGTGCATTGAAGTGGCTCTAATACGAGCATCGTATCCTTTTAAAAGTGATTGTTCAGTGAAGTGTTTTCTCAATTGCTTAATGAAAGTGATTGTACAGTGAAATGTGCACTGCTTGCGTAATTGTACTGATTTAAGTGTTTATTGATTGTTGCTTGCATGGAAACCTCACGAGCGTAAGCTCACCCCTTTAGTTTTGTTTTCCTTACAGAAGTTGGAGATTGAAGAGTGATTGGATTGAATTAGGAAGTGATTTTGGGAAGATCCATCACTATGTGTATATATTGTAGTCAGGGTTTCTTTTGTATCTTGAGAGAGTTAATCTTTTACCTTGAGTTTAGTGTAATATTAAGAATGGATGTTTAGAACGTGTATTTTGTTTTTTTTAGTGGACAAATCTATGTTTCAAGCTGATTGGAGTTGTGCTTAAGAGTAAATATTCAATTGTTCAATGATAATGTTATCTCTGAAGTTAATGTAAATGAGTGAGTCTAGACGAGAGCCAAGCAGGTGATCCGCTAACTTCTAGGGTATGCCCTAAGAGGAGGTGGGATCGTCACACCTTTGCTTTTTTTTTTTTTTATTGCCTTCTAATTTAAGCTATGGGCATTGGAACGAATGCCAACTATTCGTCCAACTTTTGTCATCCCTGTGGGTCCAGGGGATTACCCATGATGAGACAGATAGGCCACTAAGCATACCAAGGTTCACGCTTCAGAAAACTACTTGGCATATTATCGAGATAAGCTATTGAACGGGAAATATGAGGTAATTAATTGAATCATGTATCATTTGACCTAAGTACACTTGTTCCGCATATGCCATCCAATTAACATATGTTTCTTTCTATTCCTTACATGCAGTTCATTTGGGAGCCATACACAGCTGATGTGCTATCATCTCTATCTCCGTACTACACCATCGATGCAAATATATGATGAGCTAGGGTTCCATTGATTTTTTTGGCACATTGTAGAGATATATCTTACACATTGTAGAGATATACCTTCCTAATCAAGTGCTTCAACAGTTTGGAACGCTGCAGAAGATTTCAGAGCCACTTGAAACTTACACTTGGCTGCACGAACTGGGTCGGTCAGGACAAATTGGGCTGACTACCACTCCAGTTGGGTCCACTACTGGAATTAACGGACATCATCCATGATTGATGCATCTCCAATGGATTCGTACTTACCTGGGGCGATATATATGCATCGGTATATGGTACATACAGTTTGCTACATTACTCCGGTGATATAGCAGCCTCAGCATGACAGGCATCGTGGGGCTGCAAGCCAATATGATTATTTGGTAATGTTCCAACATTTTTCTTTTTTTTTTTGGTTGGGTTTATTCAAAGCTTTTTTCCTCGTCATCCCCAACTCAAAAAACTGCTATCGTCAATTGCACGGATGGATACCGTTATGCAAATAAGATGCTCTGTAGTTCAAACTTCAAAGTCTTATGGAGTTGTCAAAGCAGGGCATGCATGCATCTCTTTAATTCATCCATGACGAGGCTTTTGGGTGCATGAACTACATTGGAAGGTACGCATAGTGGACTTGGCCCCATTGACTGACAGGAAGCGGGTTATCTATACATTACAATGTGCCAAATTAGGAGCCCAAGTGACCTGTCCCCAGTGAAAGATGGGACACGTTCAATCAAAGAGGCATGCATCACCAACGAGTCCGGGTGCCTTAAAATGAAAGGCTACCCTAATTCCAAACGTTAGCGCTGCTCAGTTTTCGAGACCCATTGAACACAATTCCAAACGTTAGCGCTGCTCAGTATTCAGTGCACTGACCCCCTTTTCTCCCATTGACCAGTGGTGCACGTTTTGGAGATGACATTATTTTTAATTTCCTAACCAATTCTGCTGCAAATGTGTCTCCTACTCCTCAGATATTTGAGGGCCAAACAGCTAGTGGCAATAGGGCTAGTCCTGTTGTCCCACTATCACGTTTGCAATGCACCCAAACTCCTACTGCTACAAATTGGATTGATGATGATGAGCCACCACCCCTCCAACTTGATCTCGGTCTGAGAAGATCTTTTCGAAAGCAGGCTCAGCAGCGCATGCTATGCAAGAGAAGGCACGAGAAATGTGGTTGCTCAACCACCCCGATGGATAGGAGCAAAAGGGCCAAACATATGTAAACAGATAGTTATTATTCACCTTAGGCTAATTACAATAATCAATTTTTTATACATAAAGTTTTCGTGATATAATTTTTTTATGTGTTTATAATATTTGGGTTGTTAAAATACTTAGTTTTCATGACATAATTTTTCAACGTGTTTATAATATTCGGGATGTTTAAAATATTTAGGATTTTCATGACATAATTTTTTAAATATGTTAGACATATAGAATTTTTCTATGGAGAAATAAAATATGTTAATAAAGAAAAAGAAGCAAATATTGCTCTTAACTTTGTTGTACTAAACGATAGGGTGCATTTTAGTGGATTATTTCGTTAATATTTCATAATTGTTTTGACTAAATATTGCACTATTTGGAGGATTCTACTTAGGTTTTGTGTTTGGTATTAATTGTAGAAATTGATAAAAAATAGGTACTAAAAATCAATATTTCAAAAGACTTTCTAACAATTAAACGTGGCAAGCTGAAGTCACGTCCCCCAGGATGGGATTGCCGGGATCTCACATGTACGGGGAAGTCCAAGGCTATGTTGGAATAGTTACTGCCTTTTGCTATTAGGTAGTGGAGTACTATTAGGAATCATTTTTTTTCTTGTTAGGATTTTGTGAGATTAGGAAAGTAGACAAAAAACCGGGACTAGCGTGAGTTTCTTCTCTGGTGGGCCTGGCTGCAAGAAGGAGGCAATTGATTCACCTTTTTGGTGGCTAGAAATGCAGAGGAGAAAAGATTGTACTTTTGGTCTTTGACTTTTGTTGCCTTTTGGCAAAACTTGGAGAAAACCAACGAAAGCCACAATTGTTGACTTGTTCTACTATCTCTTTCTTTGACTGAAATTGTGAGACAAGATTTGACAGTTTTTCTCTATTCTCTTCGCATGGCCGGTTCTACACTTGTGAAGAACTAAATTCTTATCTCTAGTCGAGGGAAAATATGAAGATTTGGTTAGGCAATAACTACGAGATCTAAATTATTTTAATTATTTTTTTTATTTATTAGTATTTATATATTTTCTGCTTTTAATAGTTGTAGCTATTGTGTATGATTAAATAGTGCGCAATATTTGATTATTCACGTAGTCTACTTGCTAATTGAGGGTAGTTGAATCCGTAATTGTTCGATTACTTTCATCCTGGTGACAACTGATATAATTGGATTTATATCAAGGAAACATATAATCTAATTTAAATAAACCCCCGTAGCGTGTTTATTAATTAAAGTAGGATTTTTCTAGTTTCTAATGCAATTGGGGAATTAAACCCTATGGTCGTACCTAGGGTTATTTCTGAATTAGGGAAATAGTCATCGGTCGTACCTTGACTATCAAAACAGTAAGGAGAGACTGACTGTTAGATCGTATAGGCAGTTAAAAACATGCTTATTAATGAATGTTAGGATTATATCTGAATCGATGATCAGTTGCTTGAACCCTTTCTGAAATATACCCTTGGCTAGAATTTTCCTAATTGTTTCTCTAAATAAATTATTTTTAACAGTTAATTTATTTAGTTAACCGTTCATTATCATTTAATTCTCAAACCCCTCATTTGTCTTAACTTAAAAAGAAACGAACTTTTTCCCAATTCCTGAGGAGACGACCCTACTTGCCACTGTCTACTAGTTAGTAAATTTTGTCATTTGATTAATTCTGGTATATCGGATTAACCAAACTCTTTGGAACTAGGGTGAATCAAGTAACCCATTGCACATCCAGAATCCCTACTCCAGTACCTAGAATTGATTATTGACTGTTTTTTGTGATAGTTAGGTTTTTATTATTATTGCACAGGCCCGACACCTGTCACTAAACTACTTAAACATCTTTTGCTGGATAAATTGAGATTACTATTTTACATTTACATGTACCTTTTTCAACTGAAATGGGCTCTTTTAAAATTTTCTTGCGTCTTTGTTGCCACACTCTCCATGTGTGGCAACAGGGACAATATATATATATATATATATATATATATATAAAGTGCCTTCTTGTGCAGCAACAGGCACACCTTTTTTTTTTTTTTTTGTCTCTCAAACAGAAGTTATGGTGTAAAAATTTTTGTTATTTAGTCCTCGGTTGCTGCACAACTAGTGTGCGACAACGATGAATTGAAAAAAATTTTAAAAAACAAAATAATTTTTCACCATTTTCACGCACAAGCTATGCAGCAATGTTAGTTTTAAAATAGACAAGCCAATAACTGCATTTACCGGATAAATTTTTTTGTCATTAAACTAAGAAACTTGCCACTAATGTTATATCTTATTTATTAAAGTATTTTTGTCCTCTGGCTTAGTTTTACCATACAATGGTCCTATAATTTTTTCAAGTCCATACATTCTACCATAATTTAATATTCCTAAAAGGTTTGCAATTGTTTAGTTTCTTCCATTTTATCTAGAAATTCTAATATCTTTTTTATTATGTGATCCTAGAGTTTTGTTTTTCTTTTTCCGGTTTTCATTCCTAAAATTTCTATGTATTCTTTGGCTAACTCTATTTCTTTTTACTAATAATTAATCAATTTCTTTAAAATTCATTGAATACTATATATAAATGTTCATAGTGTTCATCTATATTGTTTACTAAAAACTAGAATGTCATCGATATATACTAAAACAAATGATTTATATTTATTAAATATTCCATCCATCTTTCTTTGAAAAATAAAAAAATAGATTGAGTATTTTTTAATCTAAATGGCAAAACTATCCATTCAAAATGGCCTTCAGAACAAGTAAAGGTCATCTATGGAATAGATACATCATCCATTTTTATCTACCAAAATCCAAATTTACAATCAAATTTTATTGAGTATTTTTGGTCCTTGTATACAATTTATTAATTGGTCTAGTATCTTATACTGGTATTCATAGGTATTATCATTAAGTCTTTTGTAATTTATTACCATTCTAGTTTTTCATCTTTTTATCTCATCATGATTTTTTACCATAAATGTTGTATTACGATGTCTATTACAACTGGATCTTATTACTCCTAAATATAATCATTCTTTTTTTTTTGTATGCTAAACTCTTTTTTATCTTCAAGGCTATAATCTTGTTTAGCTATTTTAATAGTAAAATCTAGGTTTTTAATATCTAAATGTGCTAGAAATTTATTTTATCCCAATATTTAATTGGATTTTCTCCTAAAACTTATTCTAATTAAATCGTCTACACCCTTTTTTCTTATGTTTGGGTAATCTTTTATTATCTTCTATTAATTTGATTTTAAGTTTACAATCCAATATGTTTTCTAAACTTATATATTTTTCTACCTTATTTATTTGTAACTATTTTAGGAAATTATTATTATCTTTAAATTCTTCCAAATCTATCGAATTATGTTCTTTTGTTATATTATATTCAGAAAAATCAAAATTTTTGTAATCTAAGTTAAGGTTACTAAATTTACTAATTTTATAAAATCTTACCAGTGTCACGTCTTGCGGGTAACTCTAATGCTAATTGATATATATATATATATATATAGTAATCTATAGGAGTGAAAGAGACTCTTTTAAAGAATGTGATGAAATTAGTGGAAACAAACATTCCTCTTGATAATGATCGAATAACATTTAAATGAATTATAATTTTATATTGGTGAGGGTGGTTACTTATCCAAGTCTAAGGAAATGGGAATTTTCTCCAAATTGTTCATCAAATGTCTCGAAAGAGATTTGGACATTTCAAACACAATGATTATATCTAATAAGAGTTCTGTCCATTGGTTCACCATGCATACTATAATTCAATTTATGCCTATACGTTTCTAGTACTAAAGATATATCAATGTGAGATTTGGTACGTCCAATATCTATCATTCCAAATTCTTTTATGACATGGTTGTTTTCAACTTTTATTTGACAAATGACAATAATTAAAGCGTTCTCAGGTATTATTGGGGTCTTTAAGATATTATTTTCAACTTCTACTTTGATTCCTTAGTATTCAATTATTACTTGTTTCCTTTTTACTTTTTACTAGCTTTTCAAATTCTCTTTTTAAATTTTTATTTTCCAAGCTTAACTTTTCTAATTCTATTTCAAAAAGAAAATTTTCTTTTCCTTTTTCCCATTCTACTCTTTCTAGTAATAATTTCTTTTCTAATTCTACTTGTGCTTTATACATTTCTAATTCTAGTTTTAATTTTTAATTCTGCTTTTAAAATTTCTTTTTTGTTATAATGTTCCCTTTCTTTAGGAATTTCTATTTGAAAATGTTCATATATGCAATGCTCGCATATTTCTAAATAACTTTCAGAGCATCTAAATCTAATTTCTAAAGTTGGAAAATATTTACAGTGATGCTAGGGTTGAGAAGAAAATCCTTTACCATATTTCTCAATCATGTTGACAAGGTTATTTTTCTTCCATCATTTTACAAAATTCTAATTCTAATTTTTCTTCTAATTTATCAAAATCTTCTAAATCTGTATCAGAAAAAAAGGTATTCTTCATCCATACTTATGATGCTATAGACCTCATTTTTACTGTAATTGCTGGCAATGTTTACCACATCTATTCTATCATCCTATTTGTCTAGAATTTTTACTCTCTCTAATTTTTATTATATTTATTAGGGTATTTATTTGCTAAAGGATTAGGCTTTCTACAAACATAGCAATTACATTTTTTTTATGCTTAGGTTTTATGACATATCTATTAGATTTTCTACCCTTTTGGTAACTTTTGCTTTTTTTTTTAATAAATTTTTCTTTTATATTTATTTTGTTATATTTATCAAATTTATCAAATCTTCCAAATTTTTTGTAATACATTTTTCTTCTTCTTTCTTCTCTATACTTTTAAGGAGTATATATAACCTTTTTATAAAATCTATAACTTTGCTTTTAAGTGTTTTTTGTCTATATTTCTGAACATTTTTTTCTAAGATAATTGATTGTGAATATTACTTGAACTCCAACTCTTCGATTTTGTGGAAATTTTTATTTCTTCACATTTGTTTTCTATTTCTCTTCCTAGATTTTCAGGTAATTTTCTAAGATATCTATTTGCTATATCTTCATCAAATTCTCGTCTATTTTTGAAGCTAAATTTAAATAGTCTTGACCAAATTCTTTTACATATACGTATACATATACATACATACGTACGTACATACACACACACACACATATTTCTAGAATTAGTTGTTCTAGTTGTATTATTGCCAATATCTTATAAATTTGTATATTTTTTTGTCTTACTAGAGTCAAATCCTAATAAAATCATTCTGATTTTGTTAGAAAAAATTATTGGATTATTTCCTTAGCCTTTTAATCTTTCTAATTCTTCCGACTATTTCTGCTTATATGTTTAAGTATAAATTCAATATGGTTTCTCCTAATAATTTTTCAAATAGCTATACATATCATTTGTTTGATTATGATGATTGTGCCAAACTCTTATTGTATCTACTTCCCATCTATTTAAAACTTTAGGCCATTGAAGATGTCAAGTTGCTAAATTGAACATTGTCTCATTATTAGCTGCTACTAGTAACATTATCTATTGGTTATCTTTTTCAATGGGGTTTATATTTATATTCATGTTTATCAAAAAGTTTTTCTTGTTGAATGCGGTATTCTTCCTCCTAAAATCAAAAGCTTTCAGTACTAGGCTGATTAAGATTTGTAAATTCTGTTTTAAGAACTTTTATAACTAGTTGTCCCACTTTGTGGTGTTGCATTGCTACTACTTCCTTTTTCATTTCTAATTCCTTCTATTAATGCAACTTCTTTATTTGTTTTAAAAATCATGCATCTATTTTTCTTCTATTATATCTTCTATATATATTATTATATTTTTTATCTAGAATTCTATTACTTTTGTTTGTTACCATTATATTCTATCATTAATTTGTTATATCTATTGTCCAATATCTTATTCATATTTGAATAAGTAAATTCATTATTGCTATTCACCATAACAATTTCTATTTGTTTTAAATCATTGTCATCTTGTTTGCTAGTACTACTCCCTATTTCATAACTGTAGTTTCCAAATCTTATACTTAAACTATTATTCAAATTTATTGTATATAATATTTTCTTCAACAGCTAATATATTACCTTTTATGAAATTTTCTACTTTTCATTCTGATCCTGCATTATATTAGCAAAAAACTTTTTAGCAGGCATAGATTCAATTCCTTTACTACCTAATATTTTAAATCATTTGATTTTCTTCTAGGCGATATTTAGTTTTGCTATTTTCACTAAATTTACTTAGAACTCCTATGCATATTTGTAAATTACTTTTTCTTTGTTTCAAATTATAATATCTACTTTAATTTCTATTTTTATATTTTTAAAGAAATCTTTGCTTTCTCCTAATTAATTTGGAGTCAAATATACTAATCCACCTTTATTATTCATTTCTAATTCAATAATTTTTAGTAAAGCTTGCTATATGTCTTTGTAAAATAATTATCATATAAAGTGACCAATGTCTTAACTCCTAGATTTTCTCTGTGTAACCTTTTGATATTGACTACAATTATTTTTATATGGCACTGTCTATATTTTTGAGTAATAATTTGCCTATTGTTTTCATTTTCAATTACATCTAATTTAACCATCTGATTCTCATGAATACAAGAAAGGAACCTTTCACTGTAATGTTGATATAATGTAGATTTACTCAAAATATTTCCTTTTTTGGTGTACCCAAGATGGTGTTATTAATTCTATTTTATTATGTTTAAAATATTCTATTTGGGTTTCTACATCTATTAATTTTTTCTGCCCTAACTACCTCATTTTTATTTTCACTGCTACTCACTACCCTAACTATCAAGTTTATATTAACTTTACTTTGAGAAAAACTGAATTTAGGATGTTCCACAATTATAATATTGCTTACTAATTGGTCTTTTAAATTTTTGATTATTTCTTTGGTCTTGATACTTATTAAGTCCTTCGGCATCTTTATGATATTTTTTGGGTTTTTTAATGCTTCCATATATTCTAAATTATTCATTCGCCATATGTAATTTTTCTAATTTCTTCTATTTTAATCCAAATTTATTTGCAAATTTCTAGTTTCTGTACTTGCCCATACACTTGATAAATTTGTTTATCTACCTATTGTAGGGAATTTTTTTTCAAATCCTAAAGTTTTAGGCGCCTTGGGTTCTTATTTAATCAAATAGGTACTACAAAATCTTTCTTCAAAATTATTTATTTTAATATTTACTTGGTTAATTTGTTCTTTTATGTAATCTAATCTCTCTTCTATCCCTTTAATTAACTGTTATTTTTATTATTGAAATCTATGATAATTTCAACAATATTTAATTTTTTTATCAAATTGTTCTTTCAAATTGTCTGACAGATATATAAATAATCTATTAATGTATTATACAGTGTATCTTCACTATGAATTGTATGTCTATGTTTTCCTTCTACATTACAATCTAACTGGAAATTATCAACTAACAATTTTCTTTTTTTTATACTCACTTATTTCCAATTCTATGTATTCTATCTTTTTCATAACTAACAAATTCTATTTGTTGTCTAGCTAATCTTATTTTATCCTTCACTTCTTTCTTTTTCCTTAACAAGTCTACTATAGTATCTAAAGTTGCTAGTTTTATTAAAATATTTATGTTTTTCTAAATGTGATTCTAAATTTTAATCTCATCTTTTAGTTATAGTATTATTATCATATTGGATAACCAGGCCACTCTGATACCATGGAGTGAGATCTTCTTGGCAAATTTTCTTTATATGAACACTAAAGGTGTCTCTAGTAGGTGTCCGGAACTTTATTAGAGTTAGTAGTTATGGTCTAGGGTTGTTTAGGTATTTCACTAACTTATTTTGTCTTCAATTAATAATTTAATATAAATATCAATTTTGTTGATGTTTGAATAGTTTCCAAACAACCTCAGGATTCCTGGTTCAATAATGTCTCTCGGATAGTGGATAACTAGACTAGTGTTAGGACATCATGCATGGCCAATGGACATATATATATACATATATATATATATATCAAAAAGAAGTTTTCAATTGGAGCCATGGATGGATTTGACATAATTCAGTATTGGATGACTCATGCTCACTCCAATAGGAATTAGGAGTGTGTAAAATCGAAAAATTCTGATTTACTGATCGAATTCGAATTGAATTTGAAATTTTCGAAATCGGTAATTTGAAATTCGGAATGAAAATTGGTTTTTTCGATTTTGAATTATGTGAAATTGGTTCGAATACAATAATGAAGTTTTTGAAATCGAAATTTTCGATTTCGAATTCACAATTCGAAATCGAAAATCAAAATCGGTATCGATTTCAAATTCATTTTATAATATTTATATATATAATATAATATTTTTTTATAATATATGTAATATAAAATTTGTATTATATAACATAATAACAATATATCTAACAAAACAAAACTTCAAAAAAGGACAAAAAGAGCAAAACCTAATTCTGTCCGAATTCGGTGAGAAGTTATTTTACCAAAAAGAGCAAAAAGAGTAAAATATGAGAAGTTGTTTAAAAAAAAGGAAAAAGAGAAAAAAAAAGAGGCTTTCAAATTCGCTGAGATCGGAATTTACTGAATTCTGAAATGAATTCAAAATCAGAATTGGTGAATTCTAAATTGAATTCGGTCAGTAATTCTAGTACCAAAATTTTGAAAAATGCCGAATTCAAACTTTCGATTTATCGATTTTGAATTCGTTGCACACCTCAAACAGGGATAAAATATAGCATCCAAAATCCAAAACCCAGACAAGCATTCCGGAGTCACAGGATGATAATTCTGACTCAGCCTACCATACAAAACCTTATCAAGGATATAAAGAAGCAATCATTCAAGCAAGTAATAGGAATAATTAACATTTGTAAAAGGATTAGATAGAATGGCAAATCCTGAGAGAGATTGAGAGAATTGGAGGTGACTGCCGATGCATCAGCATCATCACTACATCAGGCAAACAAGATGAAGGAAAGTAATCCAAATTCCAACAATTAGAAATTCAAGAGCCTTTTAGTTTGTTACAGGCCAATCTAAGACACTTCTTTTCTTAGATTGTAGAAATCACCAATACTATAATCCAATAGTAGTATTTGTATCTTAATTAGAATTTTTACAAATCTTCTGCCCAAGCTAGCATCATTTGTGAATTGTGCATTACTCTGTCATATATTATTATGTTTAATTAACTTTACGTTATCTAGTTGATAAAAATGGATGATCTAATAACAAAAACTTGTCTAAGGATTCTTCTATTAATCAGTTTATCTCATTTAATATGTTAAAATCGTAGATTAATTTTGGAAGGCCTATGAGTCTATTCTGTGTTTGAAAGTACCCATCCAAGTATCAAACTATTTTGGGGAAAAGGGACCTTTTGAATCTAAACATGAAGAAATTAAGAAATAATTTTAATATAAGAAAAAGATACATTTATTATTACTGGCTGAAAAATTCGTTGCCTGAGTAGAAAAGCCCTTATTTTTATTAGATCAAAACTTGTGTCAAGGTTATAGGCGAGGAACTTTAAAAGAAAAATAAAATAATAGAAATAATTAATAAAATATTCATTGTTAATTAATAGAATTCCTTTGTCAATTGCTATAGTTCTTTGTATATTATACTTTAGGTCGAGACTTGAATCCATATCGCTCCTACAAAGAACCAAGTCTTGCCGTTCATCATCTTTAATCCATCCTAACATAGAGTATCTCCTCTATTTAATATCACCCTTGTGACCTTAACTTCTGCTTCTTAAGGGCTTTAAGGTGCCCTTTGTTGATTCAATTTATTTCTAAAAAGCAATTCAATATACAACAATTAGTTGAACAACAAATTTCACTAAACATTACTAGGGGTGGCACCCGCGCTCGGCGCGTGAGTTGTAACCTGTGCGGGGGATGTATCTTGTAAACGGAAATTGCAATCAATAGTGATGTAGTTTGCAAGAATTGCTATTGTATAGTTTGCCTACTCAATTAAGTCAACCATGTAGGTGATTATGCAATTGAAATTGTGGACTTATTATTGCACAGCAAATTAATCATCATATAGATGAAAAGAAAGAAAGAAAGAAAGGTTATTGCAATAAAAAAAGAAAGGTTAATCATTATAGCAACTATTGCAGATTGGATGGATATCTATAACATAAATAAGTTGTGGTTATTGCAATAAGTCTACTTATAACACTGCTATCTTGAACAGCAAATGTACTAATGAGAAAACCTATTTGCTTTGTTCCTGTTGCTTCTACTGAGGTTCTTTCATAGCAAAGTTTAGATGTAGAGCCTATATGTAAAAGTAACATTTTGCTGTAACATATATCCTATACATGAATTTATATTTTCTGCTAATTGTATTTGAATTTTGACAGATATGTTAACCTCTTTCATAGGTGGGAAATGTAGTAGCATTTTCCTTATATTTCTGCATATCATCCCTTTCCTTTAGATATTTTTACTTGTTCACTGTGTATTGTGTCTGCATTAATCACCACAGTTTGTAGTATTCAGTATATAATCTCCTTTTCGACATCCAACAATAATTGGATTACACAGTTTTTATTAGTGGATTTTAGTAAGGTAACAAAGCTGTCTATCAACTGTAATACTTTTTAATATCAACAACTTATCATCCTTCATTGATGCAGATTTAGCATCTGTTTGTTTTGGAAGGAAAATATTTTTCCAGAAAATGTTTTCCTGAATTTCTATTGTTTGGTTGGGTTATTGCTTTGGGAAAATTTTTTCCTACCGAAAATATTTTACATTAGATGGTGTAAAATGACTTCCCATAAAAATGAGTTGAAGTTATTTTCCATGTCCGCCTCATAAGTCGTGAGACTATCCAATCAAGCTCCCCCACCAGCCTTAAGATTTAGAACAAAATCCACCACTTATGCAATAGCCCACTAAAGATTTGTAGTCTCCATCTCCTCCCAAACATAGGAAAAAAACATGGAAAAAGAAATTATTTTCCTCGATAAAATTTTCCATAGAAGACATTTTCCGTTGAAAATATTTTACATTGAATCAAACAGAGCCTTAATGGAAGAGGTAAGTCTATTCTGTTTTGATGCTTTGAGTTTCGTTGCTTCTGTCAAACTTTTTCTTTCTCTTCCACTGATAAGGCAGCATACTTTTCTCTAGCCTTTTAATTGTGAGCTTGTCTTTTACAATTAAGTTTATCAGTAGTTTTTGATATCCATCCTAAGTGCTAAACACAAATAGAATAAGCCTTTAAATTGTGACCATAGCTACTGCAATTCAACAGACACATAGCTATGCACATAATTTGGAAGAGAGGAAATAAGGCTAATTCCAAAGTCCAAATTGCAGTGGTCAGATGCAATTTGCCATGGTCATTAACACACAAAAGAGAAGAACACACAAATTAAAAGGCAGTTAAAATAATAGCAAGTCATGCACACCAAAATAATGAGTTAATTATAACTATTATTTGATATAATATGTCAAAGGACAGAAATGCTGTTGGAAAGTACCTTAATAACAAAGTTTCTACAGTACAATTCTCTTGCTTCTTAATCTGCAAAATAGGGAAATTACAAAATAAAGTTACAAATATAGTTGGCCTTTCTAAATTGAACAATGAATTCACTAGTTCATTAGATATTTGATATACACACATCTGGTATGTACATGGAAAAACACAGAGCAAAAACCTTGCCCATTTAGTTAAGCACCTCATAAAACCACACTTTGTTGTTAACAACCTCTATTATTGTAGGTTCCCAAAAAAAAACTGCTCAGCAAATGCTTCAGAAAATCAAGAGGATTTCCGTTTTAGTTCAGACATGCTTTGCAATAGGTCTCTCATATTCCATCCATTACTATTGCATTAAATAACCCATAATTGCTTACTGTAATCATCCAACTCTTTACCGCTCAATTGGTTTTGTGAAACTTCAGAAGAGACAAAGTCTGCAGTTAAACTTCCACGATCAAATAGAGAATTAATCGTGTTGTAAATGCATTCATGTTAGACTAATCATGACTTGCTCAATTGGTTTTGTGTAACTACATTCAACATAAATGCATGCAACGTAATCCCTCCAACTCTTTTCGCAAGCTCAATGACTTGCCACAAGCTCCATTAAAAGACCTCTTTGTCTTAACTGGCAACACTAACGGCCACTTTCAAGAGTAAAAGCTGAAACATCAGCCCACTAAGGGTAAGATAGGCAAAGTGCACATCAATCTGCATATCATGCTGGTACTGAACCCTTATTTAGTTGTAAACTCCTGACGTATTGACTAACTTGCCCCTCAAAATGTCAGATGAAAATCATCCAACAGTCAAACACCAACTCCTTTTTATATATATACTAGGGAAGAAGAGCCCACGCGACGCGTGGGAATTTGGTACTTGTGATTGAAGATACGTAATAATTATTGTTTAATATTTGTAGTATAAGAACTGAAGTATGATGATTTTATCATGTGATTTTAACAAAAATTTATAAGTTACATAGTGAGTCAATAAATAATGTGCAATGAAATATCCTTATCCCTATACTATATAAGAATCAGTTATGATCAAAGGTTACGTTTGAATTTTGACCGCAAAGATAAAGGTAGTTTGAAAATGTAAGAATGTGTGAAGTGCAATTGAAAAGTATCCAAAATTTTTTTTCTAAAACTTATCCAAGATGATAAACATTTAAAAGTATCAATTGGACCCCTCATCTGCCGAATCTATATATATTTGTGAAAGATCCTCAAGTAATGCTTCTGATTTCTCCCTTGACTTAAGCTCAACTTGAATTATCAAGTCAAGTTTATCCATCAATCACTTTAATGTCCAATCTAATCTAAAATAATTTTATTTTAGACTAACTATTTATATAATTGGTAGACATAATACGACTTAATTACATGTTTCTTATAGAGATAATAATGCCCAAAATGATAGAGAGATAAGAAACTTAAGTGGTCTCTTTAAAGTTGTAGAAACGATTCAGATTTGGTTTTTTTGCTAGGGACATTTCTTCATAATCTTATAAATAAGTTCAAATCTGCATAATTGTTAAATATCTAATTTGAAATTACCTTGATTATAAAAATTGGTGCAAATAATATTTTCTAAATTTGAAATTATAGGAAGTGGTAACTAAAATCAGAAGAAATTGCTTATATGAATCGAATTGCAAGCTATGGTAGAATCTGCTTAATGATATTTTCCAATGTTTACTTGTATAATTATCCATATAGCACTCTGCGTAATTGACTCGTTTGAACTATGAATAATAGTTGTTTCAATCAAATCAAGAAACATTATTTATCAGTGTATAGTATAAAATTATGAGTAAATGAATTAATACAATGCAATCAAAATGGTGATGTAGCTGAAGCATTTAAACTCATCAAGTTCCACTACAAATTCTTTTAGATAGCATGTTAAATAATATCGCAAAACGAGTTGTCAAAGTACAAAAGCAAATTTTTTGTATTTGGAATTATATAAGCAACAGAGTACAAGAATGAGATCATAACATGGAAAGCAAATAGAGTGCAAATTACATCTTAGTACTATGCAGCATGATTAATTTTCTTTTTTAGTTTCAATGAAGGACAAAATTCTAAGTTAAATAAATTTTACAATCATAAAATTTCCAATTAAAATAAACACAAGCTGAATTCCAAATCATATTACATGAAAGACTAAATAAAAATAACTACTTGAACCATACTTTATCCATAATATAAAATGCCATAATAATTCTATTCAACCATCAAAAATTTTGTCAAGCATTAAACTACTGGCAGAATCACCAGGCTCGATTCCATCCCTTCTTGCTATGCTTACTGCAACACCTACGCCAATAAGCCTATTGCCTTAGAACCTCAAGTTTCAATCCCTAACATTATTTTTTTCATACCTTACTTTGAACAATACTGATTAGCATCTTCAAACTATCTGAGATTTTGGAAGAAGATGTCAAGATTGGGGCTTCTTCATGGGTAACTACCAGATCATTCCCTTTCTTTTTTTTCTTTTTTCATTTGGGAATTTGGATTCCTAGCAATTTAGTAGCAAAAAGACGCCGGGAATTCTAGAAATTCAGACTCCCTTCTTTCTAGAACTGTAAAAATACATAGTTTAAGTGATACATAGTATGTGACGACGCGTGTAGGTGGTAAATCACGGCATACCAGAAAGTCTAATGAATGCAATATTTGATGTTAGCAACTTGGCCGAGGAGGAGAAGATGGGATATGAAACTAAGCATGTGTTGGATCCAGAGCTTCAATACTTCCAAAAACAAATCGATCGTCTTCAGGCTTGGAGGGACTTCTTTAAGGTCGTCGTCCTACTTGCTTTTCAATGCCCTCATGTTATACCCTGTTCTAATTAAACTTTGACTTAATATCTATAACTTATAAGTAATAAATTTATAAGAACAAATAAGTTCCGCTACTTTAAAATTAGTTCTACACAACTTCATTCAATGAATTATAAGCAAGGTGATAAAATTGCTAACCTTATTCAATATATATGCAACAAAGCCTGGCTTTGATACCAACTTCAACCTATTCCACAAATACAAGAACCAGAAAAATAGTACATTAGTTAGTTTTTGGAATTAGAAGTATCAAAAAGCAAAACTATATGGAGTTCTTGAATAAACCAATCATAAAAAAAAAGCCACCTTAAACCAAAGAGCTCACCTCAATTTAAAGGAAAAGCTATGTCTTCCACCAAATATTTAATAACCATAATAAAACCAAAGAGGTGAAACGAAAAAAGAAGAAAGGCTATCGGCTGAATGTGGATGCATAACTATGGTGATGGTTGTTTAGGACAATCCGCTGAACATGGGGCAATAAATATGATAATGGTTGTTTAGGTAATAATTAGGTTAATTAATTGTAATTAAAATCCAATTATGTAAACATCCAATTAATTCCTTAACGGATGAGAAAGATTTTAGGAAATTGGAAGGTTTGGGTGTTAGTATAATAAATGATTAAAAGGCCTTTTATGTAATTCTATCAAAACACAAGCTTAATTCAGTTGTACCTGATACTCAACTTGGCACCAAACATTGTCACTTACGAACCTGCCCCTAGCCTTAAATGTCTGAAAGGTTATATAAGTAATTATAGCAAAATTAAAGCTGTAATAACTTGTACTTAATGCTCTAATTGTACTTCAAACACTCTCACATTCCCAAAATAACCCCACCCATGCGGTTGAAATCTAAAACTATCTTTGCCCTAAACTCGTTCTTATATAGTATAAGGATATAGGAAAACACATTGGTGGAGGGATAATCTCATCTTAATCACAAATTGAACAAAAAGATCTAGAGAAAACAAAGTTGTGGAGAAAAAACAATCCCATTATAGTCAATTGGAGAAAATTTTCAAACAATCTCGCTGCAACCAATTGAAGAAAAATATTAATGCGATAGAAAGATTGGATGGTTCGAGGAAGAGGCTGGGAAGACGAGAGAGAGTATAAGTGAGGATTTTTGAATTTAAACCTTCTCAGTCTTCCTACTTGCACATAAAAAAAAAGAAAAAGAAAAAGACATCACTGAACTATTGGATCAAGATGCTATATATAGCTTTAGGTAGGGGAACAAGCTTTTCCCTCCTTACCGCCACTTGGCACTTCAGTTGTTCTGTTTCCATTCCAATTCTTAAATTCATCAGCGCGAGGGAATATTGGTTAAATATTTTGAGGTTTGACCTTGATTTGGTCAAATTATAAATTAAAAATTGTAATTTGACAAACCTCAAGCGGAAAATGTATTTAAGTCGCTCGATAACACCAAACTGCAGCAGTCTGTGATATTTAGGGGAGACATATTATGCTTTCACAAACCTAAAGGACTTTTCTGCAATTATCATAAACTTGGGGTACAAGCAGCTGCCTTTCTTCTACCATTCCATTCGCAGAAAACCCGAAACCCTAAAAGTTCTCCGATCGCACATTCTTCTCATTCACCGATAACTATGGCAGACGTATCTAAAGAAGGAGTAGAAGGGGCAATGGAGGAGGAGGAGGCGGCGGCCGGAAAGAAGCTCTCCAAGAAGGAAGCTGCCAAGCTCGAACGCCAGAGAAAGCGGCAGGAGCACGCGGCGGCGGCGGTTTTGTCGGCCGTCTCGATTGAGGAGGCCGATCCATTGGCTACCAATTACGGAGACGTGCCATTGATTGAGCTCCAGTCCAAGGCCGTGACGGGGCGGAAGTGGACCGAGGTGGCTGATTTGACTGAGGAATTGAAAGATCAGGTGGTCTTGATCCGAGGTAGGGCGCAAACCATTCGAGCCGTCGGGAAAAAAATGGCTTTTTTGGTGGTGAGGGAAAAGGGTTTTACTGTACAATGTGTGTTGACGGTGACGCCGGAGGTTGTCAGTGGGCAGATGGTGAAGTACGCCGCAGCATTGAGTAAGGAATCTATAATTGACGTCGAAGGCGTGGTTTCAGTCCCTAAAGACCCCATTAAAGGCGCTTCTCAGCAGGTTTTGGTCTTATTAATCGTAATTTGGATGAGTAGAATGTGGAATTTTGTTAATTAAATAATATATTAGAATAAAGGGGATATTTTTTTTTAATTAGGTATCGTTGGAGGAAGTAACTTTTTCTTTTAAGATTAATTGGAATGTTTCTGCTAAAGTTGGATGAGTTAAGATTTTGTGGGTTTAGAATGAGGGGCTGAGTTGTGATGAGTAGCTGTTTCAGTCTTCTTGTCACTGTGGATGATTGTAACTTGTTATATTATCGCTCAATATAGGTGGAAGTACAAGTGAGGAAACTTTATTGCGTTAGCAAAGCTATCCCTATACTGCCCATAAATATTGAGGATGCTGCCAGAAGTGATGCTGAAATTGAAAAAGCTGAGCAGGTAGTGCAGCATTTGACGTATATTGTTGTTGCTATGATTCGCATCATTATTGCTTTTAAGCTTTTGAGCTTGCTGAGTTCTTGCCTAACATTGAGTTTTCTACGTTAATTGAAGTTGGTCATCTGGGAATGAGTTTCGAGGAACTTCTTCTGCGATTAATTTTGTGTATGGCTATAATTGATTAAGAACTCTGATTTAGCGTTTTGAATAGTGCAGGCTGGAGAGAAACTTGTTCGTGTTAATCAGGATACTCGTCTGAATAACAGATTTCTCGACCTACGCACACCTGCTAATCAGGCAATATTCCGCATTCAATGTCAAGTTGGGATGGTAGGCCTCCATAACATTTTCTTTTCATGAACATGTTTCGAAAACTGTTGCAGAAACTTTGAGGGGGATTATAGGCATAAGATCCTCTTCTTGTAGTGTGGTCAGTATAATTGGCTTGTATGGTTAGAAAATTTACAACTTGCTTATTAATTGTAGGTGGTAATTATTGCTTGCTGTTTGTCTCAGATATGCATGTGTTTTACATTGGAAGGATTTGTTTCTTTTTTTTTTTCCCTCTGAAAATGAAAGTTGAGGACAGGCAGAGGTGTTCCTCTTGCATTCTGACATCCTTTCCTATATTAACCCATCTTTTTCATTACCCGCTACAACTTTCAAGTTACAGGAGATTTTGTGTGATTGTTTTGCAGTTATTTAGGCAGTTTTTGCTATCTGAAGGGTTTATTGAGATCCATACACCCAAACTGATGCCTGGTTCTAGTGAAGGGGGTTCAGCTGTATTTAAGCTGGAGTACAAAGGGCAACCTGCATGTCTTGCTCAGTCACCTCAGCTCCACAAACAAATGGCAATCTGTGCTGATTTTGGGCGTGTCTTTGAGATTGGTCCTGTTTTCAGAGCTGAAGATTCATTTACACATAGACATTTGTGTGAGTTTGTAGGTCTTGATGTTGAAATGGAGATAAAGGAACATTATTCAGAGGTATGATAAATTGGTTTAAAGCTCGATATTTGCTGAAAATGAATGTTAATCATATGTAAGCACATTGATGCAGGTGATGGATGTTGTTGATCGCTTATTTGTGTCCATGTTTGACAGTATAAACCAGAACTGTCAAAAGGAGCTTGATGCCATTGGCAGACAATATCCTTTTGAGCCTTTAAAGGTTTTGTTTAAATGCAAACCTATAAATTGTTACTGTTGAATTAAATTGATGTCCATCTTGAAGTTTCTATAATGTGATTTATTTTGCAGTACTTGCCCAAGACGTTGCGGCTTACATTTGAAGAAGGAATTCAAATTCTGAAGGTAGTAAACTGTGAATTATTCCTCCTAATTATCCACATCATCTAACTGCATGTTACGTTGCATAAATGTGTAAAACTACAGCTGGATTATGTACTCGAGTGAAAAAGTGGTTTTAATCTGTATATTTGCTCCCTTCAGCACTCTTCTTGCACTTAGAACCATATAAAGGATGATTTTTTTTGTTTAAATATGTGGATTTGATTTTATTTGTGGAATTACATCGCCGTTTGTTGGTGAATTGTTTTGTGGGTTAATATGCTTCTTAATCAGTTTCATTGAAGTGGATGCTATATGTTTTGAAATTTGGCTTATATAGCTCTGACATATTCCAACGCTTGCAAAGACTTTTGACTTGTTTTTTGCTGTAAACATTTTGCTGCTACTAGCATAATGGTCTGCACTCATCTCTGAAAAAATACTCATATGCTTGGGTTTAACTTATTTGTGTTGTTTTGGATATGCAGGAGGCAGGGATTGGAGTTGATCCCCTTGGGGACCTGAACACAGAAACAGAAAGAAAACTGGGACAGCTTGTGTTTGAGAAGTATGTCATTCTTTTCTTAACATTCTTGTTTTATTTGGCTTTGTTCCTATGTGTGCCTCGAACCTTTAAAGATTATGATTGGCATAGTAATGTTTTAAAAGATTTTCTACAATGTTTTCAATTGTAGGTATGGCACAGAGTTCTACATACTTCATCGCTATCCTTTGGCTGTCCGGCCATTCTATACAATGCCTTGTTATGATAATCCTGCTTATAGTAATTCCTTTGATGTTTTCATAAGAGGTAAAGGTGTTCGTTAACCTTCTCTTAATATGTATCTATTAGCTTTTCAATAAGCAATCATATTCCTAGTCAATACGCTTTGACATTAGGTTGCATATTGTAGGTATATTAAGAGCCTAGGTGATAATGTAAGATTTTTGTGAAATAAACTACATGACTTGTCCATTTGTTATCATTGTGTTTCTATTTCCAAAAGATAGTAAGTAAATCACCAGTTTCTGAATTTGTCTAAAGATAAAGGAACTTTGGTTTTGGAATCTGATGCTAAATGTATTCTTAGATTTATTTGATCTCTTCCAGGAAGTTGCATCAATCAATTGATGCGTTTTTCTTTCCTGGGGCAAATCCCTGGATTTTCTATCCTTGGGAAATTGATGCATTATTCTTGGCTTTGAGAACCCTAAATGAGTCATATATTTAGGTGAAACAGGATTTCTCTAAGTGCTGTAAAGAAACTTCTTCTTGTAATTTTTTCTGTTTTTGGAATGAATGCATTGTAATATTTCTGAGTAGTCACCTATGAACTCTTATCCAAGAGACTAAAACATCAAAGATTTTAAGGTTTGGCATGGAGTTTCTGGGAAGAGAATGCTTAGTGCTGGGACTGAGGGCTCATTAGGGAAGAGGGGTGGGGGGAAGAAGAGGGAGATTGCTCTTTTTCTTATTCTTTAGATACTGCCTCATTTTCTTGCCTTGACTTCTCATTCATGTCTTAATTATTAGGTGAAGAAATTATATCTGGAGCTCAACGTGTCCATGTACCTGAGTTTTTGGCTCAACGTGCTGAATCGTGTGGCATTGATGTCGGGACAATATCAACATATATTGATTCATTTAGGTATCTTTTGTACTTTTATCTTGCTCATCCTTTAGATCTATTCTGCTAATGGAAATAATATTTTCTGTTCTCTTCTTGCAAGAGGAAATGCATCACCATCTATATTTTTATATGGAGAATTTTAAAGTTAGCTGATCTTAAATTTTGCTGCTACCAGTTGTGTCAAATTGAGCGGATGCTTAATTTCTGAGTGACAATTAGAAATTGACGTGTACAATCGTCAAATTGGGTTCACTTTTTATATCTATTGATGCTAAAGCATACTTGAACCGTGTTAAAGTTCATAAATTCATCATTGGCCTGTGCAGATGTGGTGCACCCACTCACGGTGGCTTTGGAGTAGGATTGGAGCGTGTGGTTATGCTTTACTGTGCATTGAACAACATCCGTAAGACATCACTTTTCCCGCGTGACCCGCAAAGACTTGCTCCATGATCAAGGTTTTAGTGCTTTGTCCTCGAGATTTAACTTTGAATGGTTATTCTGCAATCAGGAAAATATACCTAATACTGTATGAGCTGGAAAATCTTGTAGGGAAAAGGGATGATATTGATCACACTTTTAAATGAAAATTCTGACGGATGATTGTAATTCTTCTTGCTAACTAATTCGTGGAACTTAAACATGGTACCCTAGAAGTACATCTGAATTATTGGAGTGCTGTCGTTTGTTAGTTCAATGGATAGCCAAGGGTAGTTACTGTACTCATTGATTGTTGAAGGGTTAGTTCTATTGTTTAATAAAAAAATAAACATGGAAAGGGCGATACGGCATCGACTAAAGCGAATGGAGCTTTCTCCTGTATAAATTTCATTTGGTAGTAGATAGTTTTGATTCTCTCTCCTTCAGATGCAAAAATTTGCTGAGTGAGGACCAGGAACTTTTTCCCCCAAAACTGGAATTCCTAGCCTGCTGGATGTGCCATAAAATGCAAGTGGAATGTAATGGTAATGGATATATCGTTCCAGAGTTGGAAAAAAAATCTTGTTGCCAAATATCAGAATTAAAACAAACGAGTTGAGCATTCCACAAAAGAACTCTGGCCGATGGCCAATCTAAAAACAAATTTCCAATTTCTTTATGCTTCTTAGAATCTTGTCTACAATGGTCAGAGCACTTAAATAAAAAGCATGATTGGCAAGTGTCTAAACATAGCAGCTGGAAATCTGTTGCAACCGGGCTAAGTTGGTGAATCCTTATCAATTCATTCTTATGTTGCATTAGACGCATCCCTCAATTGGTGCAAGTAAACTAAGCCCACGCAGAGCTTTCAGCTGACATAACTTGGAAGTTCTTTGCATGCACTTGAATTAGATGTATATTGCAAAACTAATGCTATTATATCTCTTTAATTCGTGATGGTTTGTAGTTGTTGTAAGTTGAACTATGTGTTAACAAAAGCAACAAAGTATGTGAAGAAATTGAGAGGAAGAAAATAGACAAGAAGTAGAGAGAATTTTATACTTTCATCCACTAGTTGTTCCAAAACTTCAAGATTACAGATGAAGTAGGGATCACCCCTATTTATAGGGAGATCAAGATAGGAAATATATGAACTTTAATTAATGATCATACATGAACTTTCTTAATGATAATTCATAGATCTACAACTTCAAGAACATGTATTTAGTAATTACAAGAATTGATTAATGTATCAAATGCACCTAGGGAGAATACACGTATCCATCTTAATGGGCATTCGTATTCATGGAATTTATTCATAACAATGTACTACTACTTATAATTTTGTGATATTGAAGTTTATCAATCGCGTCCCAAAACTTTAAAAAAGGTGACCTTAAAATGGTTGCTTGCCATATATGTACTTTGTAGTTAAAGTCACTTGACAATAACAAAACTGCAATAAATTTTTGTTTTAACAAATGTAATTTGACCTAGACCGTGGATTTCTTTCTTTCTATCTATCATTTTCTTTTTTGGTGAAAAACAAAGGTTTAATTTGATTCAGTAAAGCTGACATTTTCTGTTCTAACTCCATGAGAACATGCTCCAAAGGATTTACCAAACAAAATATACTTCAGAATCTGAATGGAATTTAACATGATTATAAGTTTAGAGAGTAGCAATCACCTCCATGCTTTGAGATATGATCTTCTAGTGGAAAATAGTAAATGCTTTTATGAACACTGAAACTACTATATGTTAAGATACCATCCATAATACCAAACATATAAATAAAAGTCATGGTTTTGTCAAATTAAGACATTATTCATTTGCTATAAAGATAATTCATGAACGTTGCCAAATTGTATAACTATTCCTGTCCATCATGTTTCATGCATGGCAAGAAAAGTATAAGAGTGACCGATATTGAAGATTAAACAGTAATTTGCAATTTATCATAAACTTGTGTTATTCCATTTGTTTGAGAAGAAAACTGAACAGAATATGAAGTCAAACTTATGTGTTTGTGCTTAAATATAGGAAGTAATAATCTAAAGATATACATAATTGATTTGAATGGAATAAAATTAATGGGACATAAAGTTTAGATATCATGAAAATCAGGAATTATTAATCAAATGATTCTTTTAATAGGTATTCAATGGGCACTGGTTAAGACATTTAAAACACACCCAACTTATCATGTGAATGGACATACTAACAATTATTAGCCTGACGCTTTCTCTAATTAACATTACTTTTTAAAAAATTTAATAGCCGAACTACATTTTTTCCTTTTTTTTAACGAGTGCCCGTTTAATGCATACTCTTTTTTTTTTGGTGTTGGGGGAAGGGGGATTGGGATGCAAAGAGGACATCCGTATGATTTTCAAAGTCTGTTGGGGTTCAATGGATACTTTCAAAACTTAAAGTTCCAGGTGCATGCTAAATAAGGTAAAGTGAAAGGATGATTATCTAGCTAATTATAATCGATATCTTTGATCTTTGATTTTCTAATTTGAAACTTCAATATGGCTCCTTTAGGTAGTTATTTCTTTAGTTTACACCAAGTGATTTTTTCAAAAAGCATTAATCTCAAAATCTTATGTATTAATGTTCCTAAGAAATGCAAATAAATGTTTAACAATTTTTCTGTTTTTTCATTGTTTTCTCATTCTTCTCCGTATTAATTGCAAATGAATTGTATAACAATTTTGCACCACATGCAAATAATGTCCGTTCTATTTTGGGGGAGGGAGTGTAAGCAAGAGGTCTCGGGTTCGAATCCTCTCGCTTACACTTAAAAAAAAACAAATCCATTCTATTCTGATTCTAGAGACTACTTAACCCAAAATTCCTTGATATCCTAAGTTGTGTTTTACTTCGTTTCTGAAAAAACTCAAAGCCAAAAAAGGTTCCAAAATCTATAAATTTGATCCCTTACAATTAGAGACCTTTTACGACCTTTTATGAATAGTTATCGTGGGCAACCCTTTAAAGATAAATATAACTATTTTGAAATAAGTATTAATTTCACCTGATAAGTTTTAGCCTTGGTATTTTGAATGCTAAATAGTTTTCCGAATTTTATTATGGGAAAGTTTTGGCTATTGAAATCTTTATCATGTGATTTATGTCCTTCCATCACTACAATGCTTTTAGTCAGAAGGATGACTACCACGTCTTAACAAATAACAACTACAGAGTCTCCACCGTGCTTGGAAAGAGCAAGCTAATGAATCAGAATTTTAGTTGAAAATCATTAATGTTTGACATGAATGGAAATAGATTATGCAGCTCCATTTTTTGATAATCACCTATTTCAAGTGTGCCATCATCTGTCAGCCTTGTGTACAAGCCAAGAGATAACCATAAAAAAGTTTGGCAAAGGCCTGCTGAGTGTCGCTCGGAGCAATCTAGAATTGAAATCATGAAATTCTCCATAAGATGCAGAAACTCTACAAACTTGCAAATCAAGTCTAATGGAGGATCAATGCCAAAACATATCTTACAACTGACATTGAACATTTATTACATGCATAAAATTACAAAATATTTACAAGGAAATGGATAAACATGAATGCATGTATATTACAGAAATAAAAGTTTTGGACAAACAAAAACCATGGAAGCAACTGAATGGAGTATTGCATTAGGATCATTCGGTCGGTAGCCAGAGCAATAGTGACTAGAGGTCCATGTTGGCTACCCAAAATGATCAAGCAAAACCTACACTGGGTTAGGGGGGAGAGCTTGCCTTATGATGCTTGAGAGTTTATCTTTAATTGGCGGTGGTGGGAGAAAGTTGTTATTGCTTTGGTTCCACGGAACTGAATAGCTGCACGATCATAAGCTATTGCAGCTTTTTCTGCTGTATCATAAGTGCCAAGCCACACTTGTTCTGTTTAATAGGATCTCTTATCTCAGCTACCCAGCTGCCCCAACACCGCTGACGCACACCACGAAACTTCTTGCGCTTGCTCTCATCTTTAGACTCCGCTTTTTCTGTGCCTTTGCTTTTTCTCTTGTTCCCCGCTACATTTCTGTTGCTAGGTTTCTCTTTTATGTTCCCATCACTGTTACTATTTTCGTCAGAAGGGAGGTGCTTGAATATGATCTCATTGATGTACTTTTTGACCCTACAGCGATGACCAGTGCTGCCCTCTTCATCACTAGAAGAATCAGTGCAGTGGGGATCAGTTACTAAGATCCTGAGAACTTTAGGATAAGCATTCACATCGGATTGGGATATGAATTTGGTGGTTTGCATCAGGTGTCATTGTACTTGACTTTCTCAGTGTTTGACATCTTCTTATGTTGGGATTGAAGGTCTAGTGAAGTTGTAGTTTTCTGATCGAGAGTGAAGAAAAGGGGAATAATTGTAAAGTCATGAAGGGACTTCGCATCTGGTATGTTGTATGAAGAGCATTCCACAAAATAGAGAACTCACCTTGATCGTACGTTAAGATGATTAACTCCAGAATCTGTATGAGTTAATCCAAATATATATCAGATATGTCGTGTTCATGCTAAAATTGACTATGTAACTTTCAGGTGAACTAAAACAAGCAGCAAATAAGTTGCAATGATATGTGTGACTTAACATATGGTATTACAATTTTCTGGATCCAAGTTAGGAATCGACAACCTACCATGTCAAAACTAGTTGCCATCATAACTTTCATACCACTTCCTCTAAAACTTAAGAAGAAAGAAAGCAAGAAAAGTAAGAGATCAATGATTTAGTACTTGGACCAAATGAAGTTGATTAAATTCTTCTATTGCGAAAATGCACATACTTGATGGACATAGACTATAAAGCACCTAAAAAGGTTTAACAAATCTAGCAGTTAAACAAACTCAGTCCCAAAAACAATTTAGCAAATTGAGACTAGAGACAAATCCATACAGCTGAGTGTAAGGACATTAAAAGTCTAGACATTCAATAGTCAAGGTTTAACAAGGATTAAAAAATCTCCAAAGGCTGCAAAGAAATCAAGACATTTGAAGTAGAATAATGTTTCAAAATCATGCAAATTCATAAACTAATAAGTTTGCCTTTTTTTTTCTTCAATTACATCCCAAGGAAAATTTGCTTGAACCCCCAAGCAAAGGAAAGAACTTCCTTAATTCCAAAATCCTTACGCTACTCTTACAAACAATTTAATCATTGTCAACTACTCAAACGAATTGTAGACATCACAGAATAGCGATACATTTATAAGCAAAAAACCTTAGCACTATCACTCTATCCTCTGATAGCAACCCTTCCCTCCATTGCCCAGATTATCTAGAAAAGCACATCCAGTATCTACTCAAATGTGAGAAAATGATAGGAAAAGGACAATGGATGGAGTAAAGATTCGAAACGTAAAATAGTGGTTTGAATGCAAGCTGGCAGAAAGATAAGCTACAACACACGTGGAAAATTTTAGACAAGTGGAGATCAGCATGCAAAAGTTTTATCTGATTGACAGCGATGAGAGAATAAATGACAAATTTTTGCTTCACCAAAATTTTGTTAAATTGAATTGGAGCTAAGCCCTTAAGCAAAAGAATAATGAGGATACCACCTTTGGCTATTATTTTATGGGATGATACTAATATCAAAATGATTAGCTTTCCTAAAGTGCATATTATGAATTAGTTTCCTTATTAATAAACAAAACCATTCCTATTGCAAATAGGAAATAATGCACACCTTCTTTTCTTTTTGGTAGCCCCAATCTATAGTCTTGTTAAAAGCTGTCAAAAACCTAAATGGATCGGGTCACGCCTTTTTTTTTGGCTATTTCTTCCTCTTCTTAACTACCAAATACAGTGTTACGGCAAGTGGGGAACCACAGAAAACTTGTGGCAGTGCCTTGACAAACTCCATTAGTTTTTGTCTCTAATCCTCAATAGCACTCTTGCAGTTCAATATCTTCTTTATCACTCATTTGGAAAACAATATTCACATTGAAAACTATTGTATTGTGTATTATTTGTCTGATTGGCAAGCAGCAAGAAGTTTAGCTACACCCATTGTATTTTGGGCCACTAGTTTGATTGCATAAAATAGCAGCCAAAGAGGTAACTGGTTTTGATATACTTGAAGTAAAACTAGTCCTTAGTTAGCAAAAGATAAGCTAGACATGATCATAACATTGTTCAAAAGTATACTTGTGATACAAGGGGGATGATATACCATTATAATAGGTTTTTTTCCTGTGGAAGGTTAATGGGATAGTTTCTAGGTTCTCATGTCTGTAAATTAATATAAGCACTAAAGATAGCTCTTTTATTCTAAACTCTAAGCATACTAGGATATAACTGTTGTACAATTATGAAAACAAACACAATCGGCATTCTCCTGCTCATGAAAGAAATCATGAATTGATTTCTTTTACGGATATCTTGAATTTAGAAAAATGGTGTAAGATGGATATCACAAGTAACCAATTCCAACAATCACTTTCTTTTGGCTAACATGCTAGTTTAACAAAATATAAAATCTACTAAGTTATCTTCCTTACAAGAAGGAGTACACAAACAACAAAAGACGCATATAGATACAATATACTTGAAAAGAAAATGTTGTAATATGGATATCTTGAATTTAGGAAGAGCACGTAAGATGGATACCAGGGGCAACCAATTCCTAGCAATCAATTTCTTTTGGCTAAGATGCTTAGTTTAACAAGATATTAAAATCTACTAAAGCTATCTTCCTTGCAAGAAGTACACAAACAACAAAAGACACGTCTTAGATACAACACACATGAAAATAAAATGTTGATAAAAAATCAAAGTCTGCCAAAATATATTGCAGGGTATCTAAAAAAGTGAGGCTTGTACGTATTAAGGTCTATAACGAAACTAGATTTACTACATATGAACCACAAACAATGACAGCCAATAAGTGATGTACTTACATGTATAGGATGCATGCCACTTTACTGCAAAACTCCCATGCACTAGAATTTATTCCATAGTGATCCTAAAATCAATTGGTATGGCGGGTACTTAAATTTGTGAAAAGTATATTTGAGTGTCTGGATAAAAGTCTAGGAATTTGTTGAACATAAGTGATCTAAGTCAAACAAAGACAGGTCCATCTCTTGCGTGGAACAAGGATGAAACCTATGAAACAAATAAGCATTTAAAAGAAACTATATCTTTTCCTAAAAAAATTCACTAAGAGGCAGATTTACTCCACAAGCTCAAATGAAAAAGAAAAAATGACATTTCTCCTATTTCATCTCTGTTTCACCTATCTCAATATCCAAGTCACAAACTCCACCTTCTTTAAAATAGGAGATGAAATTGATAAGCTGAAACAGACCTCCTACCAAGTGTTTGGGTCAAAAAAATAATATTATGTGATTAATTTAATACCTACCTGCCAAATACCCAATTATCAACTCTCTCCCCAGTAGCCTAAATCATGAATGGAAATTTAAAAAATACTAATTAGAAATTTGTGCAACTACATCAAATGGAAAAGGTATCAAAAATTCCCCCAAAATAAAAGCACTAGGGACATGCAGCATTTATAAAGGTCTATCGATGTAAATTTTATGAAGCACAGTTCACCAAATAAACTTAAAGGTTCAAAAGTAATCAATGAAAATAATAATAGGAAAAAATTCCTCGATAGTTTTAAAATATTACACATTCTTACTAATTGGAATATAGTTAATAATGTGGAAAGATTCAGTAAGACTTCATGAGTCATAGCCAATTATAAAGACAGATTCTTATCATAAAAAATTAAATTCAAATAGTGAAAAGATATGTCAAAATTTTTTTCAGAAGTAGGTATTCCAGGATTGCCAGCAAGAGGAAAATGTTGATTGTAATTTATTGTCTTAATCCAATTGAATCCATGATTAGGAAACTTCTATGAAGTACCATCGGCAGTTTGGACTCCTTTTTTAGTGTAGTAGACAAAAAAAGAAAGCAAAACTTTTCAAAATTGATACTTTTCTTTTTGAACCATTAGATACAAACCCTTTCAATAGCTTTTCAATATCATACTGTTGAAAATATCATTAGGCAATAGTTGAAACCGAATGGATATTGTTGGAAATATGTGATTATAGAAAGATTTGCTATTGTAAATATTAGGAAAGATTAGATTTGATTTGTTTTGATTATAGTATCAGATATTAATTAGGTAATAGATTGATTTAGACTAGCGTGATTTTAGGATCTAATTAGGTTACACTTGTGTATATATATATTTGTATATTGTGTAGTCTGAAATATCAAGAAGAGTATTTTCTCTCCCTTTTTCTTAGTTTACATGGTATCAGAGCTTTAGGCTCTGTTATCAATTTGTTTTTTTTGACGTGACCCTATTGAGTCACTTTTCGTTCTTTCTTGTGTGATTATAATGGCAGATATGAAGGTAGTAGTAGAGAGATGAAACCAGTAATTTCTGATGTTATTCCTACAACATCAAAGATTACTGAACACAAACTGAGTGGAAAAATTTTTTGGATTGGAGTAAAACCATTCGAATATATCTACGCAGCATTGATAGAGATGATCATCTCACTGATGGACCCACCGTTGATGGGGAAGAAAAGAAGGTTTGGTTAAGGGAAGATGCAAAATTATTTTTGCAGATCCGAAACTCTATTGATAATGAGATAGTCAGTCTCATCAATCATTGTGAGTTTGTTAAAGATCTTATGGATTATTTGGCTTTTTGTATTCTGGTAAGGATAATTTAAATCATATATATGATATTTGCAAGGAATTTTATCGTCCGGAAAAACAGCAGAGATCCCTTACAGAATATTTTATGGATTTTAAACGTGTGTATGAGGAATTTGAATTCTCCCTCCCTTTTAGTACTGATGTAAAAACTCAACAGTCTCAACGGGAACAAATGGCTGTAATGAGTTTTCTTGTAGGATTACCAGTTGAGTTTGATGCTGCTCGGAACACAAATTCTCTCTAGCCCAGAGATTGTTTCCCTCCATGACACTTTCACACGAGTGTTGAGAACTGAGGGATCTTTTCTACTTCCAATGTTACTAGTGCTCTTGTGAGTCGAAGTGGAGTTGGTCGAGGAAACAACGGTAGAAACAGTGGCAAAATTGGGGACTGGTAGGGTTGTTGGTCATGGACAATACAACTCAAATCAACGAGTCTGTTATCACTGTAAGAACCAAGCCATACCATAACTACGTGTGGGACCTTCATGGTAGACCTCAACAGCAGCCCCCGTTGCAAATTTCGCAACCCAGGAAAATAATTGTGTGCCTTCTGACAAATCTATACTCATGCTCTGCTGATGAGTTTGCCCGCTTCACTGAGTTCCAAGCCTCACAAAAATCTGCTAACCCATCTTCTAGTACCAATCCTCCTTCTTATTGATCACTCAGGTAAAACCTACTACATGCCTTGTGTCATCTTCTAACAAATGGGTCATCGATTCCGGTGCAACAGATCATATGACTGATAATAAAGGTATCCTCTCCTCTTTTAATTCTAACAAAGATCATCCGAATGTTACTTTGGCTGATGGGTCATGTGCTTCAGTTGTGGGTTCTGGTGTAGCAATTCCTATGTCATCTATCCCCTTATATTCAGTCTTATACTTACCTAATTTTTTCTTTTAATCTACTCTCAGTCAGTAAAATTACAAAAGCTCTCAATGTGTTCTGTCTTATTCTTTCCTGATTATTGTGTTTTTCAGAATCTTATGATGGGGAAGATTATTGGTAAAGGACGTGAGTCTGGCGGCCTGTATACACTTGAAACCCCTTCATCGAAAGTGCCGAAACCTGTTGCATGTTCCTCTACCTTGACTCCTCTTGAAATTCACTGTCGTTTTGGGTCATCCATCTCTACTTCACCTTGAAGAAGTTGTGTCCAAATTTTCAGAATTTATCCCATTTAGATTGTGAGTCATGCCAATTTGCCAAGCATCATCGTTTGCCCTATTTGCCTAGAGTCAATAAACGGGCTACATCCCTTTTGAATTAGTGCACTCTGATATTTGGGGCCCTTGTCCAATAACATCTAAGTCTGGTTTTTAAGTATTTTTGTCACTTTTGTTTGATGACTATTCTCGTGTTACTTGGTTATATTTAATGAGAAGTCGTTCAGATTTATTTAGTATCTTTTGTTCCTTTTGTTACTGAAATAAAAACACAATTCAATGTGCCTGTCCGCATTTTGCGAAGTGATAATGCAAAAGAGTACTTTTCTAAACCCTTTAATTCGTATATGTCAGAAAATAGAATTTTTCACCAATCTTCATGTCCTGACACACCACCACAAAATGGTGTTGCTGAAAGGAAAAATAGGCACTTATTAGAAATTTCTAGAGTCCTTCTATTTTATATGAAGGTTCCTAAGCAATTTTGGGGCAGATGCTGTTTTAACAGCTTATTTTTTAATTAATCGCATGCCATCTTCTGTGCTTGCTGGTGAGATTCCTTATTTAATTTTGTTTCCAACCCAAATCTTTATTCCCATTGAACCACGAATATTTGGGTGTACTTATTTTGTTCCGTGAATACCCGTCCCAGGTGTCTAAATAGATCCCAAATCTCTCAAGTGTATGTTTTTTGGGTTATTCACGTCTTTAAAAAGGGTATAGATGTTATTCTCCAAGTTTAAATCGTTAATTTAGTCTCTGCTGATGTTACATTTTTTGAGACCACAATCCTTTTTTTTCTTGAGTCTAATGGTCTATAGTAGTCAGGGGGAGGAAGATGATATTCTAGTCTACACTGTTACAACAACTGTTCTACCAGACCACTGATCACTCAAGTGTATTCTCGTCGTCCTCAACACATAGACTCACATCCTCCATCATCTTCTCTGTCTACAGATCCGAATCCTGATCCAGCCGCTTCCTCAGTCTCTAGATTCCAGTCTTGATTTGCCTATTGTTTTAAGGAAATGTAAAAGACAGTGCACTTCCCAGTTTTCATCTTTTGCCTCATATGACCATTTGTCCCTCCTTGCGTTGTTTTAAACTGCTTCTTTAGATTCAATATCTCTTCCTCAACGCTTATCTGAGGCTTTGGAACATCCTGATTGGCGGGCTGCTATGGAGGAAGAAATGAATGGCCCTCGATAATCATGGTACTGGGACTTGGTTCATCTACCAACAGGTAAGAAATCTATTGGTTGTAAATGGGTGTTTGCTGTTAAGTCAATCCTGATGGTTCTGTTGCTCGTCTCAAGCTCGTATTGTTGCAAAAGGATATGTTCAGACATATGGGGTGGATTATTCAGACACGTTTTCTCCAGTAGCAAAACTTACCTCTGTTCGATTATTTATTTCCCTTGCTGCTACTAATAATTGGCCTTTATACCAGTTAGATGTTAAGAATGCATTCCTTCATGGGGATTTGCAAGAGAAAGTTTATATGGAGCAACCACCTGGATTTATTGCTCAGGGGGAGTTTGGTAGGTTTGTAGACTCCGGAAGTCATTATATGGTTTAAAACAGAGTCCTCGTGTTTGGTTTGGGAGATTCAGTGAGGTGGTTCAAGAGTTTGGCATGAAGAAGTGTAATTCTGATCATTCGGTCTTTTATCACAATCTGAAAGTTGGTATTATCCTATTAGTGGTTTATGTTGATGATATTGTTATTACTGGTAGTAACAATGCAGGTATTGCAGCCCTTAAAAATTTTCTTCAATCGCCGCTTCCAGACAAAAGATTTGGGTATGTTGAAATATTTTTTAGGCATTGAGCTTACAAGGTGTAAACAAGGTATCTTCTTATGCCAAAGGAAGTATGTTCTTGATCTTTTGAAAGCAACAGGAAAGTTAGGTGCTAAGCCATGTAGTGCACCAATGATTCCCAACATGCAACTTACAGCAGATGGTGGGGGAGTTATTCTCAGATCCTGAAATGTACCGGAGGTTAGTCGGAAAATTGAATTATCTTACTGTGACTCGTCCGGACATTGCATATCCGGTTAGCATTGTGAGTCAATTTATGTCCTCACCTAGAACCACCCATTGGGCAGTTTTAGAGCAAATCTTATGTTATCTTAAAGGAGCTCCGGGACGTGGTATACTATATGGTAATCATGGTCATTCTCATGTTGAATGCTTCTCAGATGTGGATTGGGGCAGGTTCTAAAATTGATCGAAGATCTACAACTGGATATTGTGTCTTCGTTGGAGGTAATTTGGTATCGTGGAAGAGTAAGAAACAAAATGTAGTATCTCGCTTTAGTGCAGAGTCTGAATACCGGTCTATGGCACAATCCACTTGTGAGCTTATATGGATACACCAATTATTGTGTGAGGTGGGAATCAATAATTCACTTCCAATGAAGTTATGGTGTGACTATCAAGCTGCCCTTCATATAGCATCAAATCTAGTTTTTCATGAGAGAACAAAGCATATCAAAATTGATTGCCACTTTGTTCGTGAAAAAAATTCAGCAAAACTTAATCTCAACCAGTCATGTGAGAACTGGAGAGCAGTTAGCTGATATTTTCACTAAATCTCTAAATGGTCCGAGAATTGATTATATTTGTAGCAAGATGGGCATGATTAACATCTATGCTCCATCTTGAGGGGGAGTGTTGGAAATATGTGATTATAGAAAGATTTGCTATTGTAAATATTAGGAAAGATTAGATTTGATTTGTTTTGATTATAGTATCAGATATTAATTAGATAATAGAATTGATTTAGACTAGCGTGATTTTAGGATCTGAATTAGGTTACACTTGTGTATATATATATTTATATATTGTGTAGTTCTGAAATATCAAGAAGAGTATTTTCTCTCCCCTTTTTCTTAGTTTACAGATATAATGACCACCAAGAGATAAACATGTTCACGCAAGGAAAGTTATCTAATAGATTATTTGAGTTTTTTTTTGCGACAGATGACAAAGCTAAAAATGTAGGAAATTTTTTATTCTTACAAACCCTTCAATAACATTGATTACTTATTTAATAATGGTGAAAGTTAAGTAAAAAACTACAAATGCTCTATCGCTTGACATTTCAAGTGGAAGTAAAAACAGTTGGTAAAAGTAACTATACCTATTTCTCTTAGAAATAGGTTTCCTGATTTCTACTAAGGATCCAATTCATTCATTAAAAGAAAAAATCAACCACAAAGATCATACCCTTATTCTTTATAAGGATAAAGAAGAGCTATACTTCTCTTGTGTCCATTTACTACAAGAAATTTCACATTGGAATTGGTCCTAGCAGATCTGCATCTATTACTGATTGACAATGATAACTCATATATGTAAGCAATGAAGGTAAAATGATAATCATCAAAATCTTCAACCTTACAAATTTAACAATGTGGGTATCCTCTTGATAGAATACATTCCTTAGACACCAGGCTGCTCCAGAATGTTAATGAAAACATAGGTGAGCTAGTGAGACATCAAAGTTGCTATTTTTGCCCTCCCAAATTAATGGTTTCTTCAGCACACAACCACTGTCCATCTAAGCAAATAATACTTCCTCTTAGTCATGCTCAACTATTAAAACTCTTCCACTATAGAGTTTCATATCAAAGGTTCTAACTTCATTCTTATAAAGGCTTCAAGCACTCTGTTCGTTTACTTTCTTCAGATTTTGTCCATTCCTCTGCCTTTGGATCAATTAAAAATCATAAATAACAAAACACAGTATATGTTCAATATTTAGCTATTAAGCATTCATTTCCTTAAGTTCAAGGGCGCTCCTTTTAGAATGTAACAGGGAAAATTCCTCAGCGTTCCCAATAGGAAAAAAAAATATGGTTAGAAAACTGATAGTAGTAATTATGCATAGTTTAGCTTCTTGGAATTTTTCATCAGCTATATTTCATCTCACAGTCAGGTTGTATTGGGTCTCTCATGGTCAAAGGAAGAAGATAACCTATTACACCATATTTCAAAACTTCAAATCAAAAGTTATTCATATTTTTTGTCACTATAATAGACTCTTAACCTATGCTTTTGTGCAAATCAAGTTGATGTCAAACAACAACAAATTGCAATATTTACACTTCACAGAGATAACAGTTAAGAGTCAAAAGTTACTACCTGACATGACCCGATTATGATAGAGCAAGCAAAAAGAAGATCACCTTCATATGAAAAAAGAGTTAATGAAAGACTTACACTGCATTACTGATGGCCAAGGGAAGAAGTCTCATTGAATTTCTTAGCATTTGTTTGGACTACCTCTTAGCCATCTTTTGAGGACGTCCTTCTTGCAAATCAATCTAAATTAGTTTACATGTCTAAGCATGATCCTGTCAAAAGCTAGTGCAAGCAAAGAGGCTCTCAAGATTTCAAATCTAGTGCATTACACTGAGCAATATGGGGATAGTCCTTCGAAAATAATGTTTTCCTTTTAAAGAAATTTGATCGAACAAAGAAAAACTCACAATCTCTTGTGGACTTGCTCCCAGAGTATGCAGAGAGTGTAAAACTTTGAGAAGGTCATATTGATGGAGATCATAATAGATATGCCTACAAGATTGAAAGAAATAATAATTTTAAAAAAGAAATGATGGAAGATGGTATCCATCTAATTTCAAAGATAATTAAGGAAGACATATTTACTTGTTACAAGAACAATTTATTTATGGCCAGAAAAGTAGCTTTCTGGGAAGAAAGTGGAACCAGAATCAAGCATGCATGAATTTTTATTTGTTAAATATATATAGGATTATAGTAGTCACTTTTTCCTTATTAAACACCGCAAGCTTGGTAAAACTTAGAGTTGGATCTCCTCAACCTCCTATAGTATTAGCATCAAGATGTCATGCATGTAACTGTGTGGATCAGATATGCTATAATATTACATTAATCAATTTGTAAATAGGAACAACTAGCGAAGAAACATAAAAGAAGATAATCATTCAATACAATATGAATTTACGCATGGTTAAATAGTCAAAAGGAGAATAACTAGGACTATATAGTGCATGATCTACTAGCAGATATTAGGTACATAACAAATAATCATTCGAACTCTTCCACAAGTAGATTGGCCAAAAGGCAGAATTACTGTTTAATAGGATCTGTATTATCCTCAGCTAAAGCATATAACTAACCATCATGCAAAAGGAAAAGACTGAAAGATAATTAATTTAAAACAAAAAAGCAAAGCATAAGCACAATTTAATGTCAACATATCCAACTTAAAGAAACACAATACACTTAAAATTAATATAGTATGATAGTACGAATGCATCATTAAGTGGATTCAAACTTTAGTAAAGTGCAAAGGTTATTTCAAGAAATAAATAGTGTTTAGTTCAATGGAATCAAATAAAATAGGATCCATAACTTATCATCTCAATAGCAATTTCAATTGTAGCTAGGTTAAAAAGGATAAGCATGATCATAAGTGACTAAATGCAACTAGAAAAAAAATAATGCTTGCTCCATCATATCTACCTAATGATGTCACAATAGTTTTTAGTTAATAAGAATCGATTAACATAATGGAAAAAGTTGAAAACAAAATACAGTACTTGCTTCTCCTATGACTATAGTTTGTCATTGGTATAGAATAGTTATTGAATAACAAAGGTGGAAGCACTAAGAGATAAGCATATATCACTAGAATCCAATTATAGTCAAAAGCAAGAAAAAATTCCCACAAAATGTAGATATTTTGTTCCTATCAAGATGGATTACTAATTACTCATTACTATATCTAAATTAAGCCATGTAAATAGAGTTACATGAAGAAAGATTTGACATCAACTTTCCTAAAAGGGAAAAAAGTTCACAATATCTGTACTACTCCCTTCGTCCCGTTGTTAATGTCATGTTTCATCTTTTCATTGTCCCAAAATTAGAGCCATGCTTTTCCCTTCCACAATTCCATTCTTACCCTTATAGTGCATGTGCAAAAATGTCCCAAGAAATTTAGTATGACCCACTATTTATTCCCATTTAGAGAAGCTAAAAGAGTGTACAAGACAACTCCACTTTATAAGGCTAATATTGGTGCATGTCTTTAATGTCTGAAGAGATGCACTTGATTGAGATAGGATCCATAGAATTATGGCTCTTTGAAAAATACAAACTTTAGCTTACTATGTACTTCTACCGGGTAAATTTGGAAGTAAAGCATCGGTTGGCATTAATAATCTACTGTACATAAAAGTTACAGTCCAAAAAATGCCTCTAAATTTGGGACAAAGAGAATATATTATAAAGGGAGAGGTGGGGGGTTTGGGGTAAACATTTTTTGTCATTACTTATTACTATACTACCTAAGCACAAATTGCTAAAATAACTACCTAATAACTATTTTAACCATAACTAATTTAAACACTTCTTGACAAAATGACAGTGTCTAACTCTTTTAACATTATAACTACTAAAACCATCATTTGATGGGAGTAAACATTAAAATGCCACAGTTTCCTTTAGTAATGAAAATTTATATAAAATTCATTCGCAAAAAAACATCTAAATTGTAGACACAATGCATGTGCCTGTAAAAGTAAAATTACAAAAAATATTAAATTATCCATGGCCCCACTAACCTTATTTTAGTACTACCTTGAAACAGAAAACTCATTTTAAATGTCGAATCAACACATTTTGAATAGTACCCATTCTTGGAACTATGGTAATAGGAGAAATATGGAGTAACAATAAGTGTTACCGAATTCGAGGAAAATTAGAGTAAGAATGAATACTATTCGACATATTATGTCAATTGCTAATATATATTACTACTAGCAAAGCATAGGTTTAACACACAATAATCAAAGGATTTGTTGCAAAAAAAATATTTATCGCAAATTCAAACGCAACGAGGGAGAAATTAATGAGTCAAAACAACAATTGCTCTAATGATGAACAAAAACAAACTTTTAATACTAATTTCAAGTAGCAAACAAAACTACATGCAGTACATGCAGTATTACATTCAAAATACTGCATGTTTAAAAAAGATAGTTTATTTTCAGTCACTATTATTCTGATAGTGCCATAATTTCAAACACAAGTCTCCAAGTATTGGGTCTCACCTTTATGTTCCACGTCTACCAGTGAAAGAGGCATGTTGTCGCGTTGAATATGGTCACTGGGAGGAGAAGGATGGTGGGGAAAGGGAGGATGACGGTGGTGGAGGTGGTGGCGGTTTTGTGGTTGAAGAGTGATTGTTCAAATTCAGCGTGAGGGCTAGACAGCACATACTGGCAGGAGTTTTGATGCGCATATGCTGTTGTATGACTTTATAGCTAGTTTTGGAAATTTTTGGATTGGGTTTTATAATTTTTGGGAAAAGTGCATTGTTAGTTGTTATGCGGTTTTAGTCCTTAAAATTCTGGCAAAAGCAATCTAGTTATCGATGTTTAGTATATGTGCAGTTTTAGAACCTAACATTTTGTTAACGACAACTTTGATACCCAATGTATCCAATTTAAAGAAGATTTAGGACATTTAAAGAATTTTTTTCAATTATTGAACAAACTTTTGTCACATATAGTATGCGTTTGTTAAATTATATTTCCAAATAAAGAAAAAAAAATAATAGTTAACTTTAAACAATAAGGATTAATAACTTACGTGCTAACTAATTAACTATTAAAAAGAAGGATAATTTTAATCTAAAAAACTAAAACTATGCAGAGCACTAGTTCACATGTGCAAAACTTATTTTCAGTCTTTATCCTTATTATCCTCAAGCAAAATATTGTACCTTGATTTTTTTTTTACTACAGATTAATAAACTTCACCTTTTTTCTTGGTTAATTAGTTACTAATATGCCATTACATGTTAATTAGTTACTAATATGCCATTACATCAGCACTTTATTTTTGGAGAAAATGCAACCAATAATGTTTTGAGAGAAGTTGCTGCTTAGTCCAACTCAGATACTTCTATTTGTATACCACGATCAAAGATCATTTACTGATTACTTAGAAGTTTTTTTTTTATCAAACTTTTTTTTTTTTTATAAATTCAAGCTTCTCATTAATACTAAAACATGATTACACTGGAAGGATGCAATCACGTACATCCCAGAACCCGTGTACAAAATGAAGGAAACCCTAAATGATCCAATCTAATATCCCCCTGACCAATTGCGGCAAGTCCAAGAATCTATCAAACACATGTGCTGCGCTTGAGTCAGCTCCAAAATTTGCCAGATGATCTGCCGGTACGTTTGCCTCCTTGTAGCAGTGTGTGATCGCGTGAAAAAACTGCTTGAACATCATCAACTCATCTAGATCTCTCTGCAGACGCCAAGGACAAGCACTAGTCCCTTGAACAATCTGAACCAGAGTGAGAGAGTCCGCCTCTAAGTGTAACTCCAAGAACCCTCGAGCCACACAATGTCTAACGCCCCATAACAACGCTCGAAGTTCCGCCTGCATGCTGGTTATCACCCCGAAGTGCTCCGCGTAGCAGAACACAAAACTCCCTCGACTGTCCCGCACAAGCCCACCCCCCCTCCCCGCTCCTTCCTGGGTTCCCCCGAGAGCATCAATCTGAATTCAACTTATAGTCCCCCCGTGGAGTTACCCAGTAGACTGGTCTAATAACCATCCACCTTTGATGACTACCCAGCTCACTAAGCATCCCTTCCCATGTGGGGGCCGAACACTACACCTATTGTGACTGAAGGAATTCGTGCAGAAGCTGGACAATCTGACTCACCGTTACCCTGACGCTCATCTTCCGACCTTCAAAAACCCTCTCATTCCTAGCCTTCCACAAAATCCAGCATACCACCGAAGGAAGTATATTCTGCACAAACTTGACACAGACATTAGTCCCCCTCCTTAACCAACAAGACCACACTAGATGACGCACCGTATGCGCCCCACTAAACTCTCTAGCAGTACTCTCGAAGTGACGCCAGACCAAGCGTGCCCCTCTCCTGAGCAAAACACATGATTCAAGTCCTCCTCCTGGGGGTTCTGACAACACCAACATCTAGACGGGCCACAGACCCCAAACCTCTGTAGGCGATCCATAAGAGGGATCCTCCCTTGCAGTAGTCGCAGCATAAAGAAAGAAACCTTGACTGGAAGACCCTTTTGCCATATACGGCCAGAAAACCAAGAGCTGTTACTGGACTGACGGAGCAGCAAGTAAGCCGATGCAGTGGAGAAGACGCCCGAGTTCGTCAACGCCCATACCATTCTATCATTGCCCCTACCGGGAGGAGGGTCAAGCTCCACAACCTGCTTGACCAATTCCCCATCCAAGAATTGACGGAGCATGGCTACATTCCAGGCCCCCCAATCGACAAAATCTGCCACCGAATGACCATGGAAGACCTCCACCAATTACTTAGAAGTTGAATTTTGAATAACTTGAAAAGGTTTATGTCATCTCACAAATTAACCAAAACGAATTAGTAAGTGGATAAAATGTCTCAATTTGAAACAATAATCTTAACAATTTTCCAGCAAAAAATGTTATTTGCACTCCCATTTTTGTTAATTACACTCTCATTATTATTCTATCATATAGTTTTTATTTATTAAGCTATATGATAAAACAAATGGTATGATAACTATGAAAAGTTTTGCAAAGACCTGCTATATGCTGTTCGGAGCAATCTAGAATTGAAATCATGAAATTCTCCACAAGATGCAGAAACTCTAGAAACTTGCAAATCAAGTCTAATAAAGGATTAATGCCAAAACACATCTTACAACTAACATTGAACATTTATTACATGCATAAAATTACGAAATATTTACAAGGAAATGGATAAACATGAATATAGGCATATTACAGAAATAAAAGTTTTTGGATAAACAAAAACCATGGAAGCAATTGAATGGAGCATTGCATTAGGATCATACAGTTGGTAGCCAGAGCAATGGTGACTAGAGGTCCATGTTGGCTATCAAAATGATCAAGCAAAACCTAAACTGGGTTAGAGGGGAGAGCCTGGACTTGTGATGCTTGAGAGTTCATCTTTAACTTGTGGTGGTAGGAGAAAGTTTGTGATTGCTTTGGGTCCACGAAACTAAATAGCTTCATGATCATAAGCCATTGGAGCTTCTTCTGCTGTAGCATAAGTACCAAGGCACACCCATTTCCATTTCATAGGATCTCTTGTCTCTGCTACCTAGTTGTCCCAACGCCACTGATACACACCACGAAACTTCTTCCGCTTGCTCTCATCTTTATATTCTATTTTTTTTGTGCCTTTGTTTTTTCTCTTGTTCCCCACTACATTTTTGCTACTAGGTTTTTCTTTTACACTCCTATCACCGTTACTGTTTTGTTCAAAAGGGAGAGGCTTGAATATGATCTCGTTGATGTACTTTTGACCCTACAACAATGACCAATGCAGCCCTCTTCATCACTGGAAGAATCAGTGCAGTGGCGATTAGTTGAGATCCTTACAACTTTAGAATGAGCATCCATATCATGGGAATATGCATTTTGTGGTTTGCGTCAGATGTTCACTGTATTTGACTTTCTCAATGTGTGACATCTTCTTATGTTAGGATCCAAGGTCCAATGAAGTCGTAGTTTTCTAATCGAGAACGAAACAAAAGGAATAAAAATTTTGTAAAGTCATGAAGGGGCTTCATATCTGGTATGTTGTATGAAGAGCATTCCATAAAATAAAAAGTCACCTTGATCATATGTTAAGATGATTAACTCCAGAATTTGTATGAGTTAATTCAAATATATATCAAGGTATGCCATGTTCATGCTAAAATTGACTGTGGAACTTTCTACTGAACTAAACAAGTAGCAAATAACATGCAATGATATGTTACTAAACATATGCATTACAGCCTTCTGTATCTAAGTCAGAAATCGACAACTTACCATATCAAAACTAGTTGCCATCATAACTTTCATACCACTTCCTCTAAAACTTTGGAAGAGAGAAAGCAAGAAAAGCAAGAGATTAATGATTTAGTACTTGGAGAAAATGAAGTTGATTAAATTCTTCTATTGTGACAATGCACATACTTGATGGACATAGACTATAAAGCAGCTAAAAAGGTTTAACAAATCAAGCTGCCAAACAACTCAATCCCAAAGGCAATTTAGGCAAGCTGAGACTAGAGACAAATCAATATAGTTGAGTGTAACAACATTAAAAAGCCCATACATTCAGTATTCAATGCTTGTGAATCTCAAAAAGTTAAAAAAAGTGAGAACACACTGAGATCTACTAATAAAGAAATCAAAACATTTGAAGTAGTACAATGTTTCAAAATCATGCAAATTTATAAACTAATAAGCTTGCATTTTTTCTTCAATTATATCCCAAGAAAAATTCGCATGAACCCCCAAACAAAGAAGAGAACTTTCTTTAACTCCAAAAATCCTTATGCTACTCACACAGACAATTTAATCATTGTCAACTACTCATACAAAACTATAGACATCACAGAATAGAGATATACTTATAAGCAAAAACCTTAACACTATGGCGTCATTCTATCCTTTGATAGCAACTCTTCTCTTCGTTCCCTAGTCTATCTACAAAAATGTCCAATTTCTACTCAAAATGTGAGAAAGTGATAGGAAAATGACAATGGTAGGAGTAAACATTAGAAATGTAAAATAGTGGTATGAATCTAGCTGGTAGAAGGATAAGTTACAATACATGTGTGAGGGCCCGAAAATTTTCTTATTTTTATCTTATTCTACTGGTTTATTTAATTATTTATTCGCACCATTTTCTCCGAATAATTTATTTCAACCATTTTAAATCAATTTACATGGAACAATGTCTCACTTATATTTTTTAAAATGTCCCGTTAGCAAATTTAATTTTTTCGGAGGCTCGTTTAGCTAGAAATAGCGAGTACACGTTTTCGAGATAATATTCGATCCGAGAGTGCAATAATCTTGGAGAATTAAGAATGATCAATAGTAGACTAAGAAAAGTTATTTGAGAGATTAGAGGTGAGTGAGTTCAAATTTTCGCTTTATCGCGCGCAAATCGAAAGTTCGCTTATTTCGCGTCAAAAAGGCCTAAGTGGAGAATTGAGAAATTAATACTAAACTACTAAGAGTGAATAATTACAGTGTTAATGGAAGTATCTTGGAGGATTAGTGCATGAGTGTATCAAATCCGAGAGAAAATGGTGATACGAAACCCTCGCGCGACAACTATTCAAAGTTGACTTTTGTATCCAACATAAAGCTACTTTCTTCCATTCTTTCTCCCCAAATTTCATCACTCAGACCCTCATCTTTCTCCTCTCAATTCAGCCCGACCAACAAGAAAGAAAAAGGGAGGAAAGAAAGCCTCTTCATCTTGCTCCATTTTGCTCTCATTTCCTTCACAAATCACCATCCAACTTCAAAACTACTTGGAGATTAACTTTAGCTTGAAGGAAGGCTTCATCTTGTGGTGTTTTTGGAGGTTTTTGTGGTGAAAATTTCTGGTTTCTTCAAGGGTTCAAGAGGTAAACTTCAACTCTTGCAATCTCTCCATTTTCTTCAAGAATCAAGCTTAGATGGCATGAGTTTACAACCCTAAGCAAAAAATAGGTAGAGGATTTGAGGAAATCCATTTATGTTGTTTTAACTCTAGGCTAGCGGACTTGATGATACCTTTAGGTAGCTGCCTTGAGGTGTAATTAGTTGATTGTAGTTGTTTATGTGTTATTTGCAATGAATACGGTTAGAAAGTGAAGGAAAAATCGATGGAAAGTGGAGGTGCAAGCTGGCCGAAATTCTGTCCTTTTTTATCAGTGATTGTTTCGAATTTTTGGTACTTGTTTTGCTGTGAAATTGATGGTTATATGTGGTATATTGTGTGTATAAAGTGTCGTCCAAAAAATCGTTTCTTTTTGTTGAACAAAACTTTGGATTTTCGAAAAGAAAGAAATCTGGAAATGGTAATCTGGGCAGCCGAACAGTACCTCTTTGATCGAACTTATCTCTCTGTATATAAGTCAAAATTGAGTGCTGTTAGCGGAATTAAAACTAGACATTCATAACTTTCCAATGGTATAAAAATCACCCACTAGTTCATTTTGAATCAACTGCAGTGATTCGGCAAAGTTGACTACCCTGTTGTGTTTTTCTGTCCGAGAGGAATGGAGAAGCTGCTTCTTGTGGCTTGATTTTCTCTCACTTGTGAACTGATTTTGGAAACATTTTCTTCTGATGAAATGAATTATTTTGAACCTAGTTTCCAACGCTACCAACCATTCTCAATTTGAATTTGTATTGAGTGAGATATGGCCAGATTTCGAAAGTGCCGACAAAGCTGGGAAAAACTGGAAAGTCTTTCCTTTCTTGCTGGCCGACTGGTCTAGTTTGTTGTAGGATGTATTATTTTCAAAAATTTGATGTCAATCAACCATCAAGTGTTCATTAAAGGTTTCTAGGACCTTGGTTTCAAAAATGGATCGAATTTGGACTGATTTTATTGTGCAAAATGTTTGGAAAAGAAATAAAAGCAAGAAGGCATATTGTCCTTGAAACATTTTTTCGAACTTTAGTTGTTTTGTTAACTGTCTTCCCACGTGAGTTTTTAACCTGAAATTTGATAGAGAGTTAGTCCACATATAGATGTTTAAGTGTACCAAATTTGGTAATATTTCAACAACCTTTCGATATCCAAATGATGCTACAAAGATAGCTTTTTTAAATCTGGAAATTCACTGTTCTAGTAGTGAAAATTTACCGACTTTGAACTGCTATATCTTGATACTCAAAACTCCGAATTTAGTTCCGTTTTTCGTGTTCAAAGCCTTGTTTAGAAAATCTTATTGTGCTATGAATTTCAAGGGCCGATTCATTTTCTATGAATTACGCTGAATTTTCAAAGATGACTGCAAAACCAAGACTGGTTCAAACCTGTCCTATTGGAACTGAAATTTTGAGTTGAAAAATGAATGCATTCTCTTTAAAATCTTGGAAAAGTGTCTTCTAGAACTTTTAGTACTTTGGATCTAGTTTTCAACGGTATAAAGTTTTAAATTTTTGGACTTATCGAGTACAAGATCTGATTTTTCTAAATTTGACGCGCAAAACTGAAAATTTTCCGACTTGATGGGAAATGAATTTTGGAAACTTTTCCCTATCCTTTAATATTGATTAATCGTTTTAAACTCGATTTCATGAAGGAAATAAGTTTCTCTTGTGTTAATAAATCTGCACTTTTGAATCTCGATTTTTCAGTGATTAAGGTTCTCTTTGGAGACATTGACTAGTCTAAATAAGTGTAGATTCTTTCTTGGTTAATACATGGTTGTGAGTGAAAGTGTCTTGTTATTTGTTCAGGCGCTCAAGGAGATTTTCAAGAGAATCTCAAAGCGGACGCCTAAAGGCTTAATTGCTCACTCACTCACTTTTGTTTTGACTTGGTGAGTGTCAAGTGTATAAAGTGTTGCTTACGTGCTTAATTGTTCTCATTAATTGAGTATTTTGCAAGTGTTGAGTCGAGTGTGTACTTTATCGCACTCGTTCTCTTTTAAGTGAATTATATTTGAATCGTATGAAGTGAATATTGCTAAGTGAATAAAGTGAAGTGTTGCAATAGTGAATTATGCTATGATTGCATATGCCGATCGGAGTGAATCTTTCTCGACTTAAATTTATAATAGTGGGGGACGCCCAAACTCATCGGTTGACCCTTGCGATTCTAACCGGCATAAGTTTGGTTGTGAAATTTGGTGAGTCATGAGAAAAATTGTATAAATTTGATCTATTTGAGAGATCTCGCTTGAACATACTCGAGTAGTACCGCCTTATATAAAAGAAGAGCGGACCTGGGACAGGGGGTGTAACGGTGAACGGGGAAGAGTAAGTGAAGTTCTACGAATTTAATACCCACCCGGTTGACGGAGTGTCATCATGGGAAAATATTTGATCAAACCTTGGCGAAGCAAATTGAATTTAGTTCTGAGATCTCCTGTATCCTTATTAAGTGTGTTAATGTTAATTATGGATTATTTGAACTTCCTTGTTTATTTCTCGTACAAATGCCATTGCTATTTGAACTATATGTTTGCAATGTTTTCTTGGTCTCAATTGAGCGTCAATTTACCTCCATTAGTTTTGTTTTCCTTAACAGGAACTTGGAATGGAAAGAATTTTGGAGAAGCCGGTTTGGATTACTTTTGATTAGTATCTTGGGTTGTATTTGATTAGTTGACTTCTAGTGATTGTACTTTTGGAAAAAGTGATGTACTTTTGAGAACTTGTGTTGTAAGAATTGAATATTTATTTAAGTAAGCGACTATTCTTCATTTCGACTTTTATTATTTGGTTGTTATCCTTAAGTTTGGAATTGAATTGTATCGAATCCTGGCGAGAGTTGGGCAGGGCGTTTTGCGGATACCCTTGGATTTGCCTTTGGGAGAAGTGGGGGCGTTACAATTGGTATCAGAGTTTAGGTTTCAAATCTTTGTAGTATATCTTAGGGCTAAAAGTTTAGGATACCGACCGTGGGATTCATTTGAACATTAACCTATTGTATTCCAGTGGTTAAAGAGAATTGGTATTCGAGAATTTCTTAAACGGTATTGGTGGAAAAGAGATTAGGTTTAGAGATCTATTTGGGAGATGTATTAGAAACTTTACTCTTGAGAATAGGGATTAAATGATTTAGTTATACTTTAAGTGATATTTGCGCGAATTAGTGACTTTAAGTTTCTAACCTAGAATTTGTGGTTGTTTTGTAGAGATGAGAATGCTAACGGAGGTTCATGCTGTCAATGGTAATGCGCATGCTAATGGACATGTAAAGTCTTTTAGGTCTATTCGATACAGAATGCATGAAGAAGAATCTCGTATCCGATACTCGCCTTCTTCCGAGGATTCTCCGTTGTCCCTGTAGGACGACGTACACCTACCATAATGAGTTGGTATTGTCCCTTGATGATGAGCGTCGACAGTTTGGTGAATACCAACAGAGCCTTACTTCAGGAGGTCGAGGAGTTGAGCGCTATAGTGGACGCTCAGGGTACTAGATCATTGAGATCGAAGGAACAGTGATAGAGGAGAGGACTAGAGCTGGGGTCGCTAGTGTTAAGTTTCAGAGAACTAGGGCTCAATTGGTTAGGGTAGTCCAGGGAGGTTCGAAATTGGGCCACCGGGATTTTAGCTGACATCACCATGTTAATAGAGGAGGCGATAGAGGCTGTCGATAGTCTGGTTCGTGAGGGCACTCTTGAGGAGGAACCTTTCGAGGAGGATCCGGAGGAGAATGTTCATACTAGTTGGTTCGGATGCGAACTAGACTAGAATATTGACTTTTGACTTTTGTGACTAGAATTAGTTGGAGTAATGCTTGTAAAACTCTTGACGTCTATTGCATGACTAATCGCACTTTTGTGGCACATGTGTGTTATAGTTTGTAAATGCCCCATGACTTGCTGATTCTTGTATGGATCTTTAATTATTAGTATATGCTAATTATCGTTATTTCAAATGATTTCTGCATTGACTTATATTTAAATATTTTCTCGCGTAATTAATTCTATTCTTGCAATTAGGTATAACTAAGACCATGAATGGGCGAATGAGAGGTAGAGGTCGGGGGCGTGGGGTTAGGCAAATCCAACCTCTAGGGGACGATCAAGGATCGACAATTGGACCGATTCAAGGATAAGGACATGTAGAGAGTGACTAAGTAGCTACTGCCATCAACCGCATGACGGATATTTTAGAATGATTAGCAGAGCGAGAAGGTCAAAGAACCTATTAATCAACTTGGGGTTTAGAATAGAGGGGATGATAGGGTTTTGGAAAGATTTTTGAAATTTGCTCCGTCTAAATTTATCGGAGGACCCGATCCTGAGTTGGCGGAGAACTGGTTTGGAGAGAATGACCAATATATTTGCTGCCTTAGACTATACTGAGGAGAGACAAGTGAACTTTGCTGCCTTTCAATTTGAAGTGTAGCACGTGTTTGGTGGGACGTGATAAGGGAAAAGTGCAGACCCTTGGACTTGGGAAAACTTTACCCAAGATTTAATAAAAAAATTTCTCCCACCCTTGATTTAAGAGAAAATGGAGGATGAATTTATAAAGTTGAAACAGGGGACTTCTAACGTGGCTGAATATGAAGGAAAATTTACTAATCTTTCTAAGTATGTTCCGGAATTGGTGACTAATGAGCGGAAAAGGATAAGACGTTTTGTGCAAGGACTTAATGTGGAGATTCAGGAGGGGTTGACAGCAGCCCAAATCTCTACTTTCACTGAAACCTTAGAGAAATCTCAGAGAGTCGAAAGTGCAAGGTTGCAAGTTAAAAATTTTCTATGCTAAGAAAAAGAAAACTCCTAGTTACTTCTCTGGACAAGCAAGCAAAAGTGCCCCACCTTCTAAAAAGAAAAAAAGGAACGAGAAGAGTAGAGACATCCATTACACCAAAAGGGACTCAACCAAGAGGAGGTTACAATAGGTAAGGTCAAGTGAAAGAAACGCCTTCTGGTGGCCAAGCCGTGACTTCTCAAGTTAGTTGTGGCTACTGTGGCAAGTCCAATCATGTTGAAAAATGATTGTTGGAGGAAATCGGGAAAGTACTTGTACTGTGGTAGTGCCGAACATCAACTCGCAAGTTGTCCAAGAGTGCCGAAGGTAGGAGGTAGTAGTCAAAGGTCAGAAAAGTCGACATCTAAACAAACTAGTGTTGGAGGAAGTCGATCTAAAACAATGGCTTAGAGTTTATGCATTAGACCATCAACAGGTTTCTAATTCCACTAAGGTCGTTGAATATATGATTCTTGTTTTCCCTTACTTAACTAAGGTTCTAAGTGACCTGATATGACACACTCTTTTGCAAATTCTAGATTTATGAGTGAGATAGATGTGAGACTGATTAAGTTACCATATGATTTGGAAGTTAAAACGCCTATTGGGGAAATCAAAATTTAATTGCTAATTGGATGAATCGAAATTGTGAGTTATGGGTTGGAGAGTGTAAATTATTGATTGATTTGATAAGTATAACTATTAAGGAACATAATATTAATCTAAGTGTGAATTTCCGAGGACAAAATTTTTTTTAAGGGAGTGAAGGATGTGAGGATCCAAAAATTTTCTTATTTTTATCTTATTCTACTGGCTCATTTAATTAGTTATTCACACCGTTTTTTTCGAATAATTTATTTCAATCATTTTAAATCTATTTACATGGAGCAATGTCTCACTTATATTTTTAAAATGTCCCGTTAGCAAATTTATTTTTCGGAGGCTCGTTTAGCTAGAAATAGCGAGTACACGTTTTTCGAGATAATATTCGATCCGAGAGTGCAATAATCTTGGAGAATTAAGAATGATCAATAGTATAGACTAAGAAAAGTTATTTGAGAGATTAGAGGTGAGTGAGTTCAAATTTTTGCTTTATCGCGCGCGAATCGAAAGTTCGCGTATTTTGCGTCAAAACGGCTAAGTGGAGAATTGGGAAATTAATACTAGACTAGTAAGAGTGAATAATTACAGTGTTAATGGAAGTACCTTGGAGGATTAGTGCATGAGTGTATCAAACCCGAGAGAAAACGGTGGTACGAAACTCTCGCGCGACAACTATTCAAAGTTGACATTTGTACCCAACATAAAGCTACTTTCTTCCATTCTTTCTCCCCAAGTTTCATCACTCAAACCCTCATCTCTCTCCTCTCCATTCAGCCGACCAATAAGAAAGAAAAAGGGAGGAAAGAAAGCCTCTTCATCTTGCTCTATTTTGCTCTCATTTCCCTCGCAAATCACCATCTCACTTCTAAACTACTTGGAGATTAGCTTTAGCTTGAAGGAAGGCTTCATCTTGTGGTGTTTTTGGAGGTTTTTGTGGTGAAAATTTCTGGTTTCTTCAAGGGTTTCAAGAGGTAAACTTCAACTCTTGCAATCTCTCCATTTTTCTTCAAAAATCAAGCTTAGATGGCATGGGTTTACAACCCTAAGCAAAAAATAGGTAGAGGACTTGAGGAAATCCATTTTATCTTGTTTTAACTCTAGGCTTGCGGACTTGATGATACCTTTAGGTAGCTACCTTGAGGTGTAATTAGTTGATTGTAGTTGTTTATGTGTTATTTGCAATGAATACGGTTAGAAAGTGAAGGAAAAAATCGATGGAAAGTGGAGGTGCAAGCTGGCCGAAATTCTGTCCTTTTTGATCAGTGATTGTTTCGAATTTTTGGTACTTGTTTTGCTGTGAAATTGATGGTTATATGTGGTATATTGTGTGTACAAAGTGTCGTCCGAAAATCGTTTCTTTTGGTTGAACTAAACTTGGATTTTCGAAAAGAAAGAAATCTGGAAATGGTAATTTGGGCAGCCAAACAGTACCTCTTTGATCGAACGTATCTCTTTGTATCTAAGTCGAAATTGAGTGCTGTTAGCGGAATTCAAAACTAGACATTCATAAATTTCCAACGGTATAAAAAACACCCGCTAGTTCATTTTGAATAAACCGTAGTGATTCGGCTAAATTGACTGCCCTGTTGTGTTTTTCAGTCCGAGAGGAATGGAGAAGCTGCTTCTTGTGGCTTGATTTTCTCTCACTTGTGAACTAATTTTGAAAATATTTTCTTCTGATGAAATGAAGTATTTTGAACCTAATTTCCAACGCCACCAACCATTTTCAATTTGAATTTGTATTGAGTGAGATATGGCCTGATTTTGAAAGTGCGACAAAGATGGAAAACTAGAAAGTCTTCCTTTCTTGCTGGCTGACTGGTCTAGTTTGTTGTAGGATGTCTTATTTCAAAGATTTTGATGTCAATCAACCATCAAGTGTTCATTAAAGGTTTCTAGGACCTTGGTTTCAAAAATGGATCGAATTTGGACTGATTTCATTGTGCAAAATGTTTGGAAAAGAAATAAAAGCAAGAAGGCAGATTGTCCTTGAAACATTTTTTCGAACTTTAGTCATTTTGTTAACTGCCTTCCCACGTGATTTTTTGCGTGAAATTTGATAGAGAGATAATTCATATATATAGATTTAAGTGTACCAAATTTGGTGTTATTTCAACAATCTTTTGATATCCAAATGATGCTACAAAGATAGCTTTTTAAATCTGGAAATTCACTGTTCTAGTAGTGAAAATTTACTGACTTTGAACTGCTATATCTTGTTACTCAAAACTCCAAATTTAGTTCTGTTTATTGTGTTTAAAACCTTGTTTAGAAATCTTATTGTGCTAATAATTTCAAGGGCTGATTCATTTTCTGTGAATTACGCCGAATTTTCAAAGATGACTGCAAAACCAAGACTGGTTCAAACCTGTCCTATTGGAACTGAAACTTTGAGTTGAAAAATGAATGCATTCCGTTTAAAATCTTGGAAAAGTGTCTTCTAAGAACTTTTAGTATTTTGGATCTAGTTTCCAACGGTATAAACTTTTAAATTTTTGGACCTATCGAGTGCAAGATCTGATTTTTCTAAATTTGACGCGCAAAACTAAAATTTTCCGACTTGATGAGAAATGAATTTTGGAATCTTTTCTCTATCCTTTGATATTGATTGATCGTTTTAAACTCGATTTCATGAAGGAAATCAGTTTCTCTTGTGTTAATAAATCCGTACTTTTGAATCTCTATTTTTGAGTGATTAAGGTTCTTTTTTGAAACATTGACTAGTCTAAATAAGTGTACCTTCTTTCTTGGTTAATACATGGTTGTGAGTGAATGTGTCTTGCTATTTGTTCAGGTGCTCAAGGAGATTTTCAAGAGAATCTCGAAACGGACGCATAAAGGCTTAATTGCTCACTCACTCACTCACTTTTGTTTTGACTTGATGAGTGTCAAGTGTATGAAGTGTTGCTACGCGCTTAATTGTTCTCATTAATTGAGTATTTTGCAAGTGTTGAATCGAATGTGTACTTTATCGTACTCATTCTCTTTTAAGTGAATTATATTTGAATCGTATGAAGTGAATATTGCTAAGTGAATAAAGTGAAGTGTTGCAATAGTGAATTATGCGATGATTGCATATGTCAATCGGAGTGAATCTCCTCGATTTAAATTTTCAATAGTGGGGGACGCCTAAACTCATCGGCCGACCTTGCGACTCGAGGCGGCATGGATTTGGTCGTGAAGTTTGGTGAGTCATGAGAAAAAATTATATAACATTGATCTATTTGAAAGATCTCGCTTGGCATACTCAAATAGTATCGCCTTATATAAAAGAAGAGCGAGCCTGGGACAGGAGGTGCAACGGTGAACGAGGAAGAGTAAGTGAAATTCTACGAATTTAATACCCACCCGGTTGATGGAGTGTCATCACGGGGAAATATTTGATCAAATCTTGACAAAGCAAGTGGAATTTAACTCCTGAAAGCTCCTATATCCTTATTAAGTGTGTTAATATTAATTATGAATTATTTGAATTTCCTTGTTTATTTCTCGTACAAATGCCATTACTAGTTGAACTCTGTGTTTGCATGTTTTCTTGGCCTCACTGAGTATCAACTCACCCCATTAAATTTGTTTTCCTTAACAGGAGTTTGGAATGGAAAGAATTTTGGAGAAACCGGTTTGATTACTTTTGATTAGTATCTTGGGTTGTATTTGATTAGCCGACTTCTAGTGACTGTACTTTTGGGTAAAGTGATGTACTTTTGAGAACTTGTGTTGTAAGAATTGAATATTTGTTTAAGGAAGCGGCTATTTTTCGTTTCGACTTTTATTATTTGGTTGTTATCCTTAAATTGGAATTGAATTGTATCGAATCTTGGCGAGAGTTGGGCAAGCATTCCACGGATACCCTTGGATTCGCCATTGGGAGAAGTGGGGGCATTACAGCATGTGAAAATTTTAGATAGATGGAGATCTGCATGCAAAAGTTTTATCTAATTTCTCATCTGATTGACAACAACGAGAGAATAAATGACAAATTTTTACTTCACTAAAATTTTGTTAAATTGAATTGGAGCTAAGGCCCTAAGCAAATGAATAATGAGGATACCATCTTTGGCTATTATTTTATAAACGATACTAATATCAACATGATTAGCTTTCCTAAAGTGCATATTATGAATAGTTTCCTTATTAATAAACAAAACCATTCCTATTGCAAACAGGAGAAAATTCACACCTTCTTTTCTTTTTGGTATCTCCAATCTATGGATTAGTTAAAAGCTGTCAAAGACCTAAATGGATTTGGGGTACAGTTTTCCTTTTTGGGTTCTTTTTCTTCTTCTTCACTGCCAAATACAATGTTACGACATATGGGGAACCACAGGAAACTTGTGTCAGTGCCTTGACAAGTCTATTAGTTTGTGCCACTGATCCTCTGTGACGACCCCAACTCCCCCTAAGGCGTACCCCAAGATTTAGCGAACCACCTGCCCAACTCTCGTCAGAACTCACTTACTCACTTCGATGAAATAAGTTACAACCTCAAGAATAAATGAAATAACAGTTTTCAAGCTTGGAACGTATAATTACATTCAATTCTATCTCAAACATTCATATAATTCCAAATATAACAAAAGATTTAAATTTCAGATAAATTCAACCCTAATCGAGCATTAGCACGAGTACAATCGCAAAAAATTTAAAAATTAGACAATGCTAGCCTGTACCATCCTCACGCCCTCGCTCGTACCCTCTGTAAGGAAAACAAAAGATTCTAATAGAGTGAGTAAAAACTCAATGAGGTTCCAAAACTTCAGACTGACCCAAATAACAAATTGACCATTATATAAAACTTGCAATATCAAAGTAGAGAGCATAAAAGTTCATAAAAATGAGTAATAACACTTCAAGTAGCAAATCTCAAAATGAGCGAGTGTAAAGTTTTTAAAAAACCAATAACACTTCAAGTAACAATCATCTCAAAGTATAAGGATACAGAGGACTCTCAAGAGCCAAATTCCTATTGTATTACTTGATCTGAACCCGTTGACACTCCGTCAACATTTGAAGAAGCAAACCATAACCGTAGATTTCCACTTTACACCAATTTTTATCTACCAATCAACCCGCTACTGGGCCCAAAATCCAAAATAAGAGTGATGGTAATATTCGAGTATACCGAATCCAGTGGATCTAATTCAAAAGATTATACAATAAACAATAAACAGTAGTACCTATGGTTCGCCAGTTTTCTCGACCAAATCCTTACTGAATCGATTCGACTGACTAACCAATAGGGTGTGGATCCGAGTGAGATGGGATGAGAGGCACCTCCCACTTGGATTAAGTGTGGTACATGTTACTCCTCAACACTTACAAGTCAAGTACAAGATCTCAGGTAGTATTCAAGTTGTAAACATGTATATCAAATCAATAATAACCAATAAACAGTGAGAAATCACATTAGAGCAAGTGCGATAAAATACACCCTTACTCGTTCAAAACAAATCAAGAATTTCTTTTAAATATCAAGTTTAATCATGCACTTGAAAAAACTCACAAATGAGTTATTGTTTTTCAAAACCATGCTCAAATTCAACTCCCTGGCTGGAGTTCAAATCTGCGATAAAATACCATTTAACAGTTTGAAAGCAAGTAGGGTTCAAAATATAAGAGTTTCGCTTAACGAAAAGCAAATAAATGAAACTCGTTGAAATAGTATTCATTTCACTTATCAAACTCTAGAAAATTCATACTTACTCATTTGGTTTCGATAAAGAAGCGATTAACACTTTTAAGTTCGCAATTTCGTCTAAAAGACGAGGGAAACGTATTTATAATGGTTGCTACTTTCGCCTTTTAAAGGGTACGAGTTTTGGCAAAAAATTCAGTTTATGTACTCCTACTAAGGGAAACTTGAGTACTCTAAACAATTTAAGTTCAATTCAACCACGATTCACAGCTCAAGTTCCGATTTCGCTCGCTTATCTCTCGAATGAAAATTTGGGCAGCATTTCCCCTATTTTCTTACTTTTCCCATCCAAGTACAACTTGGATTCACAAGCCAACAAACCTCCAATCCAACCGCATGTGATAACCAACAACATACAGCTATTCGAGGCCTCAAAACTAACCAAACAAACCAAATAATAAACTTATTACCATGGATATCAAAGTTGGAAACCAGTTTAAAGAAGAAATTATAAGTGGCAGATTTGTCATCTTTCGGTGTTTTGGTCATCACTGTAGTTAGGTATATCGGATCGAGGTAAATTTGATGACATTTCGAAACTAAGACACAGACCTACAACTTTGATGAAGGCATCAAACCCCAGTTCAAACATTATCAGGGTCAAAATTGGCAAAAACTGAGACATAAAAATTCTGTCGGAGCCAAAACAGGAGGATAACTGAACAGTTTCGGTACAATGGCTATAACTTGGTGTAGAAAAATCAAAATTGAGTTCCGTCAGCGGTGTTTAAAACTAGATTTATAGAGATTTCTAATGGTATAAAAATCAGGTTCTAGTTCTTCTCCTACAACTACCAACAAGCTCAGGAAATTGACTGAAATTCACCACCAAATGCTAGAAATTCATCCTTTCATGCTAAAAAGTCACAATCATGCCATAAATCAACTCACAAATTCCATATCCAAATTCAATACCAATATTTGAAAGTTAAACAACATAATCAAGGCTAAAAATTATCAAATCCTAACTGAAATTTCATGAATCACCACCAAACTAGAGTATTATGCAATATTTTCCAAGATTCAAAACTTCTATAGCATATTTAACTAAAATAAGAAAGAGAGAGGAAGTTGCAGACTTATACCTGACAAAACTTTCTTGAAAGTGAGGAACGAAGCTATTTCTTCCAAAATTTTCGCCACACCTAACTTCCTAAGCACCAAGACACAAGTTTAATCAGTTTAGATTTGTGGTTTCAACTCAAACAAGGCAAGATTCAAGGTTGTAGTTGGAGGTTTTTTTTGCCCTCTTTTCTCTCCTAAACTCATGGCTAATCAAGAAGAAATGGAGAAGAAAATGAGCAAAATAGAAGATAAGAAGGAAAGAAATTAATTTAGTCAAAATTCTCTAGATTACAAGTGTCATCACAAGATTCAATCTCATTTTTTTTTTCTTTTTTCTCTTTCTTGGGTCAAAAATTTCGTCTGCCTTGTCAGATATTTTAGAGTTGATTTTGCTGAAATAAAAGTAAGGAGATTAAGGTAATAAAATAGTGTTCAAATGGTGCACTCAATCGGTAGCAAACGATACATGTCGGTTCAAACCTATTTTCCTTAACTCTCTCGTACTTGTATTTTAACTTATTATTAACTAACTTATTATTAGCACTTCTAATCACATACTTCCACTTACTTAATACTTGCTCTTATCCACCAAATTTAGTACACACATCTCACCAATTAATCACACTACCAAAACATACAAAAATCCTAATTATTCTAACTATAAAAGTAAAAGTAAAACTTTCGATTCCATTCTATATTACAACTATGGAGGGAATAAAATTAGTAATAAAGGAATTATAAAATAATTTATTCAAAATAAGAGGAAATTATAAGAAAATATAAGCAAATTTTCAAGTCGTCACATCCTCAATAGCATTCTTGCAGTTCAATACCTTTTTTATCACTCATTTGGATAACAATATTCACATTTGAAACTATTGTATTGTACATTATTTGTTTGATTGGCAAGCAGCAAGAGTTTAGCTACATTGATTGTATTTTGAGCCTTTAGCTTGACTGCACAAAATGGCAATTCAAGAGGTATTTGGTTTTTGATATACTCAAAAGTAAAAGTGGTCCTTAGTTATTAGCAAAAGATAAGCTAGACATGATCATAACATTGTTCAAAAGTATGCTTGTGATACAGGGGGGTGATATGCCATTATAACAGTTTTTTTTCTGTGGAAAGTAAATGGGATAGTTTCAATATCTGCCACTAGGTTCTCATGTTTGTAAATTAATATAAGCACCAAAAATAGCTCCTTTCGAAGCTCTTACAAGCATACTAGGTATATAACTCTTGTACAATTATGAAAACAAACAAAATTAGCATTCTCCCCGCTCATGAAAGAAAATCATGAATTGAGATTTCCTTCATGAATATCTTGAATTAAGGAAAAGCATGTAAGATGGACATAACAGATAACCAATTTCCAACAATCAATTTCTTTTGGCTAACATACTAGTTTAACAAGATATAAAATCTACTAAAACTATCTTCCTTGCAAGAAGGAGTACACAAACAACAAAAGACACATCTAGATACAACATACATAAAAAAAATGTTGTAATATGGATATCTTGAATTTTGGAAGAGCATGTGAGACGGATATCACGGGCAACCAATTCCTAGCAATCAATTTTTTTTTGTTAACATGCTCTTTTAATAAGATATAAAATATACTAAAGTTATCTTTCTTACAAGGAGAACATAAACAATACAAGACACATCTAGATACAACATACATGAAAATAAAATGTTGATAAAAAATCAAAATCTATGAAATATAGTGCATGGTATCTAAAAACAAGTAACGCTTGTACGCATTAAAGTATATAACAAAAATAGATTTATTACATTTGAACCACAACAATGACAGCCAATAAGTGGTGTACTTACATGTACAAGGTGCACGCCACTTTACTGCAGAACTCCTATGCACCAGAATTTGTTCCATGTTGATCCTAAAATCAAATGGTGTGATAGTTAGGTTTGCAAAAGTATATTTGAGTATCTAGATAAAAGCCTAGAAACTTATTGAAGGTAAGTGATCCAAGTCAAACAAAGACGAGTACATCTCCTACGTGGAACAAGGATGAAACCTATGATACAAATAAGCATTTAAAAGAAACTATATCTTTTCTTAAAAATTCCACCCAGAGCTAGATTTACTCCACAAGGTCCAAATGAAAAAAAAAATGACGAACCAACATTTTTTCACAAAATCTTTAGGGTTCCATGGCTCTAGGGTTTTCTCTCTAAGACTGCCATAACTTGGCTTGCACGACTGGAAGCTTCGTTGCCTTGGACGCCCTTCAGCCTAAGGCTGGCGGGCAACCTCCCTCACCATCAACAAAGTCGTTTGCTTCTCTCTTTGCCATCGAATCCCCTTCTCCGATTGATCTCAAGAAATCGATGGCGCACAAAGAAGAACCTCCCGTTTTCTTTTCCAGGGAGGACATTGTTAAGCTTGCTGCCTGTATAAATTTGTGGTAGTTGGTAAGTTTTCTCATGGGCGGCCGAAATTGTACGAGGTTCGCCAATTCTTCTCCACCTTGAACTTGAAAAATTCGGTTACCATTGGGCATTTAGATGCTCGACATGTGCTGATGCGTTTCAATCAGGAAGTAGATTTCTTGCGTGTGTGGACTCGGTGGATATGGCAGATTGGGAGGTTTCCAATGCGAGTGTTCCATTGGTCACCAGATTTCCATGTCCAGCGAGAGTCTTCGCTAGCTCCAGTATGGATTGCAATGCCTTGTTTACTAATTCATTTTCTTTGATAAGCATAGCCTGCTCTCAATTGCGAGTCTAGTAGGACGGCTGCTCTACATTGATGCAGCCATTTCGTCGCTCTCTTGGCCAAGTGTAGCTCGGGTCTATGTAGAGGTTGATCTTTTATACCCTCTTCCACAGCGGGTTTGGGTGGGAATGGCTGGAGAGACGGATGGCTTCTGGTAGCAAATTATGGCTGAACACCTTCCGTAATATTGTAACAAATGCTGGCAAATAGGTCATGCAAGGGAGGATTGCAAGGCTGAAAACCCGTTGTTCAGGATGAAAAGATCGGGTAAGGAGATTCATGTTGCCGTTGCAGATGAGATGAAGGAGGGTAGAAGGACTGAGTGGATTAGGAAGCCTAGCTTTGGCCTAAAATTTGGTAGTGTGGAGGTTGGGATTGTGGGCGAGGGAGGTGGAGTGGGTGCAGAAGAGAGAAACAAGGGGATGTGGGGGACCAGGTGTTACGGCAGATCGTGGCAAGAGAGCAGGTGGAGGTGCATACGGATTCTGGTATGGGTGGTTTCCAGCAGGGAGGAAGGGTGGATGGCGAGGGTTGTGGGGGGATGCAAGGAAAGAGGTGAGGCAGTTTCTAAGGAGGGGTTGGAGCCCCAAAATGGTGGACAAATTAACACAGTAGGAGAGATGTCTTGCGGGAGCACAGATCGTGAAGGAGATGGGATGGGGATCGTGAAGGCTGGTGGTGTGGTTTCAGGTGGTAATGAAGGGATGGTTGGGAATCTGGGAGGGTCTGGTGGGCCGAGAACGGATGCACCAACGGATGAGTTGGCATTGCGGCTTTGCGAAGAGTATCTGGCAGCTTCTACTTTGATGGTTTGATAAGATGCAACAGCAGGAGGCTAACCAGTGTTCGGATTCCAGTAATGAGGAGGAGGAGTTGCAAGCAGTAGCTGGCCACATTGCTGCAGAATCTTCCTCTCGGCAGGTTAGGGAGTTGGATTGCAATCAGTCCCGAAATTTTTCTTCAATGGCAGGAGTGCTAGATAGCTCAGTGGCAGGCCTAGTTACTAGGTAGAAAGGTATTCGCGCAAAATTCCCCTCTGATAGGTTGTTACGGTCTCAGTTAAGTAATTCGCAAAAATGCTTCCTATGGTTCATTAAATGATTAACGGCATGTTTTGGAATGTTCGGGGCATATCAAAAGCTCCAACCGTAAGAAGATTGAAAAAATTGATTCAATTGCATAGATTATAATTCCTTGCTATATGTGAACCTCGGCTGGAGGTTGGAAGAGCTGAGCATTATCGTTGTCGATTAAAGTTTTATAGTTTGTTGCATCATTCTATGGGTACGATCTAGTTTTTCTTCCAAGAAAATTTCTCTGGGTCTATTATCGGGGAAAGTCCCCAACACGTGTCGATTCGACTCTCCTACGATCACATACCAGGGTCTTGAGTTGTTGTATTTTTTGTGCATGCTCGGTGTACGGCCATAGAGAAGAACGAGCTTTGGGCCAATCTTTTTAGGGATAACCCAGGCCCCGATGCTTGGTTGGTCGGGGGTGATTTTAATGTAATTTTGGAGGCTGCTGAGAAGAAGGGAGGACGTCTATTTACTCCTGCTGAAATGATGGACTTTGGGTACTTTATTGGTGAAGTGAATCTCACAGACATAGGTTTCGCTAGTGCACGGTTTACATGGTGTAATAATAGACACGGCGGGGCTCGAATTTGGAAACGGTTAGATCGAGTTCTGGTGAATAAGGGGTGCTATGACGCGGGGATCTCTTTGTTGGTCTCACACTTAGCCCGGGAACCATCTGATCATGCTCCGCTTCCTAGTGGATAACAAGCCGCGGCCGTTTAGATTTCCCAACGGTTAGGCAGAGCATGATCATTTCCTGAGTATGGTTTGCGAGTCTTGGGGGCAACCTTATCTTGGCTCCCTCATGCATACCCTATGTCAGAAGTTGAAACGACTTAAGGGGGCTATTCAGGTTTGGAATATAGAGGTGATTGGGGATATCTTTCAGGCAATTAAACACAAAAAAGAGGAGATGTGACTTTCTGAGATTCATATGGAGAGTGATGACTCGGAGGAAGCTCGAGTGAACTTACACTGTACTCAAGCCCAGTTGCGGTCTACCTTGTGGGTTGAGGAAATCTTCTGGAAGCAGAAGGCTCGAGTTAAGTGGTTACAAGAGGGGGACTGAAACACTAAATTTTTTCACTCTGTGGTAAAACAATAGAGGGTGCAGTCAATTATTCATAAGATTAAAAATGATAGAGGGGAATGGGTTTACGTCGGAGGAGGCGATAGGAGAAGAGGCGGTACTGTTTTTTGAGCAGCTATTTACGGATCAGCAATCGACCTCGTTTTCGGGTTTGCTTCAACTTATCCTGAAACTGCTGATGGACGAGGATAACGATGCCTTTGAGCGAGTCCCTTCCGGTGAGGAGATTCGTCGTGTTGTGTTTGAGATGGATGAGGAAAGTGCGCCGGGCCCAAATGGCTATACGGGTAAATTCTTCACTACAGCGTGGTTGATTATAGGTGATGACGTGGTTAGAACTATAGGTAGTTTCTTCTGCGGAGGTGAGCTACCAAGGGCAGTCACAGCGACACCCATTGTTCTCATCCCCAAATTTGCACATTCTCAGGTTTTTTAACAGTTCAAGCCAATCAACCTATGCATTTCGTTAATAAGGTAATTTTGAGACTATTGGCCGTTCGTTTGGATCTTATGCTCTTGAGGATTATTTTCTCCACAGCAAAGTGGATTTATGCGGGGGCGTCTTATATTGGACAACTTTTTACTTGTCCAAGAGTTTCTGTCTAGTATGGGTAAGCTATCAGGGAAGGCCAATGTGGCTCTCAAGCTGGATATGTCTAAGGTGTATGACCGGATCTCTTGGATTTTTTTGACTCAAGTATTGTGAGGGGTTAGATTTGGTGAGCGATGGATTGACATGATTTGGAGGTTAGTTTCAAATGTCTGGTTCTCTGTCTTAGTTAATGGGGCAAGTGTGGGTTTCTTTAAATCCACGAGGAGGGTTCGCCAAAGGGATCCGTTGTCTCCAAGATTGTTCATTATCGGTGTGGAGGTGTTGTCTTGTTCGTTGAATAAGTTGCTAGAGAATCGAGATTTCAAGTGCTTTTCAGTACCAAGGGCCTGTCCTAAGATTACTCACCTCAGTTATGCCGATGATGTCATTGTTTTTTCAAGTGCCTGTCCCACTTCACTAGGGCATGTCATGCAGACGATTGGTTGGTATGAGGAAGCGTCGGGTCAGCAGATTAACGTACAAAACAGTGGTTTTTTGGTGCATGAGAAATTATCTAGCCGTTGTGTGGCTAGAGTGCGTCGAGTTACAGGGTTTGTCTCCAAGCCATTTCCGGTGCGATACTTGGGTTACCCACTATTCATCAAAAGGCGAAAGAGTGAATATTTTTTAGGTTTGGTGCAGTCGGTCATCAATAGGATGAGAGTCTGGAGATCTAGATTTCTCCCCTTTGGAGGTCGTATTACTCTTATTAAACATGTCCTATCAGCGATACCGGTCCATCTGCTCACGGCTTCAAACCCTCCTAAAGGAAGCCCTTGCCTTGGCCTAAACAAGCCATGAGAAATTTTCTTTAGGAGGAGAGAGAGGGTGGTGTACCGGCATCATTGGATTAGATGGCAGGATTTGTGCGCCAACACGTCGCAAGGGGAAATAGGTGTCCATTCCTCTATTGGAGGTGTATACAGCGTTTTCTTTCAAACTTTTGGTGGAGGTTTCGTACAAGTGACTGTTTGTGGTCCACCTTTATACATGCCAAGTATTGCCGTCAAAGCTACTCATGCATTGGTAGGGGTGACAAAGGGTAGCTCTTATGCCTGGCGCCGAATGCTCCAAATTCGTGAAGCTAGCGCGAACAAAATCTTTGGTGGTTGGCCCAGTCAGGAATTACAACTTTTGGTTTGATAATTGGTTGGGTTTTGGCCCACTATGTCAACGGTTGCAGAGTGTTTCGGATTATTCGGTATTGGACTTTGTGTCAAATAGACGGTGGAACCAAAATTTGTTAAGGCGTTGGGTCCCGGATACTGTTGTTGCAGAGATTATCAAGAGACTTGTCCCGGTTGGTGATGGGCAGGATAGGGCAATATGGGGTTTGACGGAGTCTGGGGATTTTTCGATTGCATCAACCTACCTTTTGTCCAGTGGATAGCAGCCTACCTCGTTCATGTTTGCTAGGGTTTGGTATCCGTTGTTGCCCATCAAGATATCCTTTTTCATGATGCGTGTGTTGAGAAATCGGTTGCTTTTAGCGTCAGCATTGAGGAGGCTAAATGTGCATGGCCCATCAAAGTGTTTTTGTCGTTCAGCTCCCAACTCAGAATCATTGGAGCAAGTTTTTTCAGAAGGTGATCTAGCCCACTTCCTTTGGGCTTTCTTTGGGAATGCAGTAGGGGTCGTCTACAGAGGTTCAGGTGTTCGGTCTCGGCTGGTGGGTTGGTGGTCTCTGCCAACACGTCATTCTCGTATGAAGACGATCCATACGGTGTTGCCAAGCATAATCTGCTGGCATCTTTGGTTGGCACAGAATCTCACAGTCTTTAAAGGTCACTCCTTGCGTAGGCAGACTATTTGTGATCGTATCCTGGAAGATGCAGTGGGATTGGTTTGTGGGAAAACTGAGGGGGAACCGGATGGATTTTTGTCCTGGCATGCTTTTTATGCCAGTCTCTCTGGATGGCGCCCTCGATACTCCCATAGGATGGTTTGTTGGGAATCGCCAGTTCAGGGGATGTGCAAGCTAAACACAGATGGCTGTTCACTGGGCAATCCGGGGAAGAGTGGAGGGGGTGGTGTACTTAGGGATGCGTCTGGTGAATAGGTATTTGGGTTCTCCATTCCTCTTGGGGAGTTGACAAGTCTTCAAGCGGAGGCTAAGTCGTTAATCTATGGGGTGCAGCAGTGTGTGTTACGGGGTTTCTCTAGTGTTCAGGTGGAGGTGGATTCGCTCCTGTTAGCTAATATCCTCCAAGGCAAATCGAAGTGTCCGTGGCTGATTCGGTCGGATATTGACAACAATCCAGGTAACCTGTGACTTGGTTTTGAAGGTGAGACATTGCTATTGAGAGACGAACCAGGTGGCGGATGCGTTGGCTAAGGTAGGGGCAAATGGTTCAGGTAATGTTATTTATACCTCACAATCGGAGTTACCAAGACCAGTAGGGGGGCCTTGATATTGGATAAAGCAGGAACTCCTGCCATTCGTGTTAGGGCTGTTCGAAAATAAACTCCTTTGTATCTGTGTTTTTGGTTTTTAATAAAACAAGGGGGTGGCATCCCTCCCCGTGTAAGGGGTTAGCCATTTAAAAAAAAGAAAAAAAAATTACATTTCTCCTATTTCATGTCTATTTCAATTTATTTCAATATCCAACTCAAAAGACTCCATCTTCTTTAATTTTTGGGCCATTCTATAGTAAAATCCTCAAAACATATTTGAAAAACACTTAATCTCTGAAAAATCCCTATATATACATATATTTTTGTAAAAAAAATAACTTGGCTCGCCATCAAGAAAATGTACCAAAACAACATGTTTGCCTCCTACCATGTGTTTGGGTAAAAATTGTAATATTAAATGATTGATTTAAGACCTACCTACCAAATATCCAATTATCTACTCTCTCCCCAGTAGCTAAGACATGAATGAAAATTTAAAGAGTACAAATAGAAATTTGTGCAACTAAATTAGATGGGCAAGGTATCAAAGATTCCCCTCAAAATAAAAGCACTAGGGACATGCGGCATTTGCAAAGGTCAATCAATGTAAATTTTATGAAGCACAATTCACCAAATAAACTTAAAGGTTCAAAAGTAATCAATGAAAATAGTAATAGGAAAAAAATTTCTCGATAATTTTAAAATATTACACATTCTTACTAATTACAATAGACTTTAATAATGTTGAGAGATTCAGTAAGACTCATGAGTCATAGCCAATTATAAAGACAGATTCTCATCATGAAAACTTAAATTCAAATGGCAAAAAGATATGTCAAAATTTTTTCAAAAGCAGGTATTCAGGATGCCAACAAGAGGGAAATGCTGATTGTAATTTATTGTCTTAATCCAGTTGAATCCATGATTAGAAAACTTCTATGAAGTACCATCGGCAATTTAGACTCCTTTTTTAGTGTGGTAGACAAAAAAAAGAAAGCAAAACTTTCCAAAATGGATGCTTCTCTTTCTGAAACATTAGATACAAACCTTTCAATAGCTTTTCAATATATATTGTCGAAAATATCATTAGGGAATAGTTAAAACCTAATGGATATAATGAACACCAAGAGATAAAGTAGGAAAACATATTTACACAAGGAAAGTTATCTAATAGGTTATTTGAGCCTTTCCTTTTGTGACAGATAACAAACCCAAAAATGTAGGAAATTTTTTATTAAATCCTTCAACAACATTGATTGCTTATGTAATAATGGTGAAAGTTAAGTGAAAAACTGCAAATGCTCTATTGCTTGACATTTTAGGTGGAAGTAAAAACATTTAGTAAAAGTAACAATACCTATTTCACTTAGAAGCCAGTTCATTCCCTAAAAGTAAAATCAATTACAAAGATCACACTCTTATTCTTTACAAGGATAAAGAAGTGTGACAACCCCACTTTCTTCAAAGGTGAACCAGAGGGGTCAGCGGACCGCTTGTCCATTTCTCGCCAAGATTCACTACAATTCATAGCAAGAATTACTTGAAATTTCTAAACTAACCAAAATAATATTCTTTACACCCCAAAATAACATTTGCATACATCCAAAAGCTCTTACATAGGTTCGGCGAACAAAAGATTAATCATTCGACGTCTATCTTAATCACAACCCAAAAATATATACACTACAGTCATTTCTACTAAAACAAAAACTTAAAGTCTCTCAAAACGTTCCAACAATATTCTGAGCACTCTCGGATCCGAATTCTGTTAAGAAAAATAAAATGTGGGATGAGATTACGCCCAATGAGCATTCCAGGTAAACAGGCCAAATAAGAGAGTAACACAATTTAACATGTAAACACGTTTTCCCAAGTAATATAGGTTCAAGTAAATCGATACTCAACTTTAGAAAGTGGTAATGCAAGCAATTAATTATAATTGGAATCTTTCAATGTTAAATAGTTGATAAACAATAACATTCATGCGTTCATTCAATTATTCATTCAAGTAAATACAAGGATGAACAATAATTTTTACATAAAAAGGATACAAGACTCACAGGGAGCAACATTCACCTTATAACTGCCAATAAACAATCCCCTACATTTTACCATCTTATAACCTCCGAACTCCCACTTTATGTTCTCCGAAAAGATCAACAATCCCCTAATTTAACATTCATGTTATGTTTTCCGAAAAATCAACAATCCCCTCATTTAGTATTAAACATTTAACATTGTACTCAAGACCTTTCGACAAAGAGTTTTGAGTTTGCACTTAACATTGGTTAAGTTATAAACCCAAAGTTGTTCAGCTGATCCGACCTCGCAAATAGTGCGGTCTCGGATAGGGTGCCAACATAAGGTTAAACTCCAGTTCAGCCGATGCCGATAAAATATATATTGGCCTACATTCTTGCACATTTATCATGCTTTCATGCAATGTGAACATGCCGCTCATAGCAAATTTAACAAAACAAGAAAATCACAACAGTCATTCACTTATTCGCATGTCATTCAAAGGTGAGCACTTAACCAAATAATAGCATTTTCTCAAATCATGCCATAATCAAATAACATGCATTGGAACACTCACCAATCAATTGTAACCCTTTACTTTAACCCCGGTTCGTCGTCTTGAACTCTCTCGAGTTCTGTGGTCATATATTATATTAAAAGACTAACAATATAAAGTCAAAATACATGAAGAAATTGGGTTTCAAAACTTCATGTGCTTACCAAATCAACGTTGCAAAAGTCATTTGGAGCCACCAAGAACATCGATTATAATCAAACGTTTGAAGAAATTAGAACAAAACTTTCCAAAATACAAAGTTGGAAATTGTCCCGACCTAAAATGATTTGAAAAAACTCATTTCTTTTCATTTAAACCTCAATTCTACTCATAAAACCAAATTCAAAATAGTTTAACAACTCCAACTTAAATTTGGAAATGATAGCAAGAACAAGTTTAGAAAACAGAATTTCTCCAGTTTTGCGTGACACTGTTTGAAAAATCGTATCGGCAAGTTTCTTAAGTCCAAAATTTATAAACCTTATACCGTTGGAAAATAGATTCAAAGGGTTACAATTTCCCAGAAACACATTTGCAAGATTCTATCCATAAATCAGTCAAATTCTAGTTTCAAATTGCTGCTTCATCAAGTAGAAAAACAGAACAGGCGTGAAAATTCAGTCAATTTTGAAAAATCATAGATATTCATAAGAATTGAGAAAAATCCTGATATTTTCACGGTATAAAGCATTCTGAATCTAGTTTCTAACGCAATAAGTAGAACTCAATTTGGATTTTTCTACACTAAAATATAATAAAATTTTCAAAACTGTTTAGAGTCTTCTGGGAACAAAATTTTTAGTAATACTTGACTCAACCTTCCCACTTAAACTCATGATTTTGGTTCAAATCCAACTCACAATCAAAGTTTAATGTCCAACATAGTTTGTGAAGCAAGATTTTCCCCAAAATTTCTTGAAAATAAGGGCTAATAGCACTCAAAAGTTTCGGCCATCAAGAAACTTTCAAAACAGAATTTTTCGACCAAAATTTGCAATAAAATCCAACAAGATTCAAGCTTTCCAAAAAATATACACACAAGCCACAATATTAAGTTTTAAAACACCAAAATCTACCATAAACATTCATCATAAAAGTACAAAAATGAACCTCAAGTTATCTACCAAACTTGCCATGAAAATATAAGAAATTTTAGTCAAGTTATCTACCTAAATCAAGGTTTCAAAAAAACCCATCAACAACCCATCAAAATTTCAATTTTTCTAATTACAAATCTACTAGAAATTTAAGAAAAAAAGAGGGTTTCAAGCCAATACCTCTCCTAACAATTTCAATCAAGCAACAAGTCCAAATTTCCTCCAAAAGTTGCCCCCAAACAAGACTTTCTTCCAAACTCAAGCAAGATTCCAAGAATCATCCAAAGTTGGGGAAGATTTGAAGCAAAAATGGAGGAAAAAAAAGTTGAGCTTTTCTTCTCTTTTTTTTTTTAGCTCTCGGCCCTCTCTCTCCTTTCCTCTTGATTTTGGTTATTTTATTTATTTTTTTAAGGTAAGAAAGGAAATATTAAATGATAAGAAAATTGGTCAAAGTCTCCCTTGATTCCTATGATGACACTTATCACCTTCTAGAGTTCTTTAATTCCAAGTGTCCCAACACTTGTCACCTTCTAGAGCTCTCTAGCGCCAAGTGTCCCAATTCTCTCTCTTATTGCACTAAAATCCTTCTTTTTTTCAAAAAGTTTCTTTTTACACCCCACTACAAAGAAAATTTTCATTTTACCCCACACATTAACTTTCACATGTAAAATTTAATAAAAGTATTTATGGCAAAATCATCATCAAATCAATAAATAACCAAATAAATGACTAAATAAAAAAGTACCATGTAGTTAAATTAGATAAATTAGGCAAAAATTTCTAGGTTTCTCACACCCCTCTCCCCCTTAAAAGAATTTCGTTTTTCGAAATTCTCACCTTCTATCACCCTTGTCGACTCTGAAGGACGGTTGTCCATAAATAGCATAGGCTCTAGCCCTTGGCTCAGTGTTTTGGTTAGCCCACAGATCCACTATTTTCCCTTTGATCTTGAGCTTGTCCACGTAGACGTCCCCGTCGTTATTTCTAGTTTCCATTTTTTTCTCAACCAGTCTATGTAGATGGGTATTAATTCATTATTTATTATAAACATACACACACATACGCATGTTGAACATACCAATGACAAGCACATATATTCAAAAATAATAACTGACAAATTAGACTAAAACATTTTCACAAGCAACGTAGTCACAATCAATTCTAGCTACCAATTAGGTCAATCAGAACTATTTAATCAACACAAGTTGAAACCAAGTGTCCTACACATTCAAGTTGAAGGCATTAAACAGATTAAACCAATTCTCACTTCCAATCCCATTGTCCCTTTCACACAAGTTCAAAATCAATGATCACTAGATCATATCATAACAGATCCGGTCAACTCTATCTTTCTAAAATAAAAATCTGTCAACGATAGTTGCGGAAAAACTGTACTTAATCAATCAATCCAAGAGTCACTTCTAGTTGGCAACCAAGTACATTCGAATCTCAAAATCCTAAAGGGATATTTCAAATGAAATGAGAGTTTCATAAGTTTTCAAGTCAAAGATTCGACTCCTAGGTATCAAATATTACCGTTATCCAAGAAACTCATTATTTATTCATGAAATCAACCCCCCACAATCTTCTTTTTCCCCACCAATTCCTAGATAAGAAAACGCGCAAAGAACCTGTCTTAAGAACCATCGAGATCACACTTAACAGTCACATTAGTCCCACAGTCCGGTATGCTTAACCTTCAGCTTATAATACTCTACAGTAATCCGAAACTTAGACTCTAATACTAACTGTGACAGCCCCACTTTCCCCAAAGGCGAACCAGAGGGGTCAGCGGGACGCCTTACCCATCTTTCCTCAGAACTCATTACAATCCATAGCAAGAATTACTTGAAATTCTAAACTAACCAAAATAATATTCATTACACGCCAAAATAACATTTACATTACATCCAAAAGGCTCTTACATAGGTTCGCGAACAAAAGATTTATCATTCGACATCTATCTTAATTACAACCCAAAAATGTATACACTACAGTCATTTCTACTAAAATAAAACTTAAAATTTTCTCAAAACATTCTAACAGTATTTTTGAGTACTCTCGGATCCAAATCCTGTTAAAGGAAAACAAAACGTGGGATGAGTTATACCCAATGAGCATTCTAGGTAAACAAACCAAATAAGAGAATAACACAATTTAACATGTAAACACCATTTTTCCCACGTAATATAGGTTCAAGTAAATCGATACTCAACTTTAAAAACTAGTTAGTACAGCAATTAATTGTAATAAGAATCTTTCAATGTAAAATACTTGATAAACAATAACATTCATGCGTGCACTCAATCATTCGTTTAAGTAAATATAAGGATGAACAATAATTTTTACATAGAAAGGATACGGGGCTCACAGGGAGCAACATTCACCTTATAACTGTCAATAAACAATCTCCTACATTTTATCACCTTATAACCTTCGAACTCCCACCTTATGTCCTCCGAAAGATCAACAATCCCCTCATTTAACATTCACCTTATGCCCTCCGAAAAATCAACAATCCCGTCATTTAATATTAAACATTTAACATTGTATTCAAGGCCTTTAGGCAAAGAGTTTTGAACTTTGCACTTAACATTGATAAGTTATAAATTCAAAACTGTCCAACTGATCCGACCTCGCAAATGGTGGGTCTCGGATAGGGTGCCAACATAAGGTTAAGTTCAGTTCAGCTAATGCGATAAAGTACACATCGATCTACATTCTTGCACATTTATCACACACTCATGTAATGTGAACATGCGCTCATAGCAAATTTAACAAGACAAGAAAATCACAACAGTCATTCACTTATTCGTATGTCATTCAAAAGAAAGCACTTCAACAAATAATAGTATTTTCTCAAGTCATGCAAAATCAAATAACATGCATTAGAATACTCACCAGTCAATTGCAACCATTCACTTTAACCCCGGTTCGTCCACTTGAACTCTCTCAAGTCCTGTGATCATATACTATATTAAAAGGTTAGCAATACAAAACCAAAATACATGAAGAAATTGGGGTTTCAAAACTTCATGTGCTTACCAAATCAACGTTGCAAAAGTCATTTGGAGCACAAGAACATCGATTATAATCAAACGTTTGAAGAAATTAGAACAAAACTTTCAAAATACAAAGTTGGAAATTGTCCGACCTAAAATGATTTGAAAAAACTCATTTCTTTTCATTTAAACCTCAATTCTACTCATAAAACTAAATTCAAAATAGTTTAACAACTCCAACTTAAATTTGGAAATGATAGCAAGAACAAGTTTAGAAAACAGAATTTTCTCCAGTTTTGCGTGACACTGTTTAAAAAATCATATCGCAAGTTTTTTAAGTCCAAAATTTATAAACCTTATACCGTTGGAAAATAGATTCAAAGGGTTACAATTTCCCAGAAGACACATTTGCAAGATTCTATCCATAAATCAGTCAAATTCTAGTTTCAAATTGCTGCTTCATCAAGTAGAAAAACAGAACAGGCGTGAAAATTCAGTCAATTTTGAAAATTATAAGATATTCATAAGAATTGAGAAAAATCCTGATATTTTCACGGTATAAAGCATTCTGAATCTAGTTTCTAACGCAGTAAGTAGAACTCAATTTGGATTTTTCTACACTAAATATAACAAAATTTTCAAAAACTGTTTAGAGTCTCCTGTGGAACAAAATTTTTAATAATACTTGACTCAACCTTCCCACTTAAACTCATGATTTTGGTTCAAATCCAACTCACAATCAAAGTTTAATGTCCAACATAGTTTGTGCAGCAAGATTTCCCTCAAAATTTCTTGCAAATGAGGGCTAATAGCACTCAAAAGTTTCGGCCATCAAGAAGCTTTCAAAACAGATTTTTTCCACCAAACTTTGCAACAAAATCCAACCAAGATTCAAGCTTTCCAAGAAATATACACACAAGCCATAACATCAAGTTTTAAAACACCAAAATCTTCCATAAACATTCATTATAAAAGTACAAGAATGAATCTCAAGTCATCTACCTAACTTGCCTTCAAAATATAAGGAATTTTCCTCAAGTCATCTATCTAAATCAAGGTTTCAAGAAAATCCAACAACAACCCATCAAATATTCAATTTTTCTAAGCTACAAATCTACTAGAAACTTGAAGAAAAAAGAGGGTTTCAAGCCAATACCTCTCCTAATAATTTCAATCAAGCAACAAGTCCAATTTTCCTCCAAGAGTTGCCTTCAAACAAGACTTTCTTCCAAAATCAAGCAAAATTCCAACAATCATCCAAAGTTGAGGAAGATTTGAAGCAAAAATGGAGGAAGAAAAAGTTGAGATTTTCTTCTCTTTTTTTTTCGTAGCTCTCGGCCCTCTTTCTCTTCTTTCCTCTTGATTTTGGTTGTTTTATTTTTTTTAAGGCAAGAAAAGAAAGATTAAATGATAAGAAAACTTGGTCATAGGTCTCCCTTGGTTCCTATGGTGACACTTGTCACCTTCTAGAGTTCTTTAACTCCAAGTGTCTCAACACTTGTCACATTCTAGAGCTTTCTAGCGCCAAGTGTCCTAATTCTCTCTCTTATTGCACTAAAGTCCTCCTTTTTTTTTCCAAAAGTTCCTTTTTACACCCCACTACAAAGGAAATTTTCATTTCACATGTAAAATTTAATAAAAACATTAAGGCAAAAATCATCATCAAATCAATAAATAATCAAATAGATGACTAAATAAATAAAGTACTATGTAGTTAAATTAGATAAATTATCAAAATTTCTAGGTTCTCACAAGAGCCTGTGTTTCCCTTGTGTCGATTTACTACAAGAAATTTTGAATTGGAATTGGTCTAGCAGATTTGCACCTATTACTGATTGACAACAATAACCTATATGTAAGTAATAAGGGTAACATAATAATCATCAAATCTTCAACCTTACAGATTTAACAATGCGGGTATTCTCTTGATAGAATACATTCCTCGGACCCCAAGCTGCTCCAGAATGTTAATGAGAACATAGGTGAGATGGTGAGGCATCAAAGTTGCTATTTTTGGCCCCCAAAGTAATGGTTTCTTTAGCACACAACCATTGTCCATCTAAGCAAATAAGATTTCTTTTAATTCATGCTCAACTACCAAAAACTCTTCCACAATAGAGCTTCATATCAAAGGTTCTAACTTCATTCTTATAAAGGCTTCATGCACTCTGCTCTTTTACTTACTTTCTTCAGATTTTGTCCATTCCTCTGCCTTTGGATCAATTAAAAACCATAGATAACGAAACACAGTATATGTGCAATATTTAGCCATTAACTGTTTGTTTCCTTAAGCTCAAGGGATCTCATTTTAGAATATAATAGAGAAAATTTCTCAACATCCCCAATAGGAAAGAAATATGGTTAGAAAATTGATGGTAGGCATTATGCACAGTTTAGCTTCTTGAAAATATTCATTAGCTGTATTTCATCTCACAGCCAGGCTGTATTGGACCTCTCATAGTCAAAAGAAGTAGATAACCTATTACACCATATTTCAAACTTCAAATCAAAAGTTATTCATATTTCTTGTCAGTGTAACAGCTCCAATAATAGCCTATGCTTCTGCACAAATCAGGTCGATGTCAAACAACAACAAATTACAATATTTACAATTCACAGAGACAACAATGAAGAGTCAAAATTACCACTTGACATGACCTAATTATGATAGAGCAAGCAAAAGGAAGATCACATTCATATGAAAAAAATAAGAGTTAATGGAAGACTTACATTGCACTACCGATGGCCAAGGAAGAATTCTCATTGAATTTTTTAGCATTTGTCTCAACTGCCGCTTAGCCATCTTTTAAGGACGTCCTTCCTGTAAAATCAATCTAAATTCGTTAACATGTCCAAGCACAATCCTGTCAAAAGCTAGTCCAAGCAAAGGGACTCTCAGGATTCCAAATCTAATACATTACGATGAGCAATATTGGGGATAGTCCTTTGAAGATAATGTTCTCCCTTTAAAAAATTTAATCAGAACAAAGGAAAACTCATAATCTCTTGTGGACTTGCTCCCAGAGTATGCAGAGAGTGTACGTCTATGAGAAGGTCGTGCTGATGGAGATCATAAAAGGTGTGCCTATAGGTGCCTATAGGACAAAAGAAATAATAATACTTTAAAAAAAAAAAGAAATGATGGAAGATGGTATCCATCCAATTTCAAGGATAATTAAGGAAGAAATATTTACTTGCTACAATAACAATTATTTATACCAGAAAAAACAGCTTTTTGGGAAGAAAGTGAAACCGGAATAAAGCATGCATGAATTTTTGATTTGTTAAATATATATACAATTGTAGTTAGTTGCTTTTTCCCTATTAAACACTACAAGCTTGGTAAAACTTAGAGTTGGATCTCATCAACATCTTGTAGGATTAGCATCAAAATGTCATGCATGTAACTGTGTAGATCAGATATGCTATAATATTGCGTTAATTAATTTGTAAATAGGAGCAACTAGTGAACAAACATGAAAGATGATAATCATTCAATACAATCTGAATTTACGCATGGTTAAGTAGTCAAAAGGAGAATAACTAGGACTATATAGTGCATGATCTATCAGTAGATATCTGGTACATAACAAATAATCACTCTAACTCTCCCACAAGTAGATTGGCCAAAAAGCAGAATTACTATATAATATGATTTGTATTACCCTCAGATAGAAACATATAACTAACCATCATGCAAAAGGGAAAAGATTGAAAGATAATTATTTAAAACCAAAAAAGCAAAGCATAAGTGCAACTTAATGTCAACATATCCCACTTAAAGAAACACAATAAACTTAAAATTAATACAATATGATAGTACGAATGCATTATTAGGTAGGTTAAAACTTTAGCAAAGTTCAAAGTTTATTTCAAGAATAAAACAAGGTTTAGTTCAATGGAATAAAAAAAACAGGATGCACAACTTATCACCTCGATAGCAGCTTCAATTATAGCTAGGTAAAAGGTATAAGCATGATCGTAAGTGACTAAATGCAGCCAAATAAAAGAAAAAAAATAATGCCTTGCTCTATCATATCTACCTAATGATGCCACAACAGTTTCAGTTGATAAGTTTTGATTAATATAAACGAAAAAAATTAAAAACAAAATACAGTACCTGCTTCTCTTATGACTACAGTTTGTCATTGGTTATAAATGGTTGCTGAATAACAAAGGTGGAAGCACTAAGAGATAAGCATATATCACTAGAATCTAATTATAGTCAAAAGTAAGAAAAAGTCCCATAGAATATAAATATTTTGTTCCTATCAAGATGAATTAATAATTACTCATTACCATAGATAAGTTAAGCTATGTAAATAGAGCTGCAGGAAGAAAGATTTGACATCAACTTTCCTAAAAGGTGAAAAAGTTCACAATATCTATACTATTATATAAAGGGAGAGGTGGGGTTTGGGGTAAAAATTTCTTGTCATTACTTATAGTTTACTACCTAAACACAAATTGCTAAAACAACTACCTATAACTATTTTTAACCATAACTATTTTAACACATCTTGACAAAATGACAGCATCTAACACTTTAAACATTGTAACTACTAAAACCCTCATTTGATGGGAGAAAAGGTTAAAATGCCAGAGTTTACTTTAGTAATGAAATTTTAATTTAAAATTTATTCACAAAAATGCATTTGAATTGCACACACATTGCATGTGCCTTTAGCACTAGTTAAAGTAAAATCACAAAAATTGTTAAATTATCCATGGCTCACTAACCTTATTTTTAATACTACATTGAAATAGAAAAATCATTTTAAGCATTGAATTGACACATGTTTCAGTGCCCATTCTTGGAACTATAGTAATAGGATAAATTTGGAGTAACAATAAATGTTACCAAATTCAAGGAAAATTAAAGTAAGAATGAGTACTATACAACATTTAAGATCAAGTGCTAATACCTATATAACTACTAGCAAAGCACATGCTTAAACACAACAATCGAAGGATTAGTTGCCAAAAAAATATCACAAATGAAATTCATGATTCGAAGCAACAATTGTTTCTAACGATGAACAAAAACAAACTTTTAATACTAATTTCAACTAGCAAATGAAACTACATGCAAAATACTACATCTTTAAAAAGATAGTTTACTTTCAGTGACTATTATTCTGGTAGTGCCATAATTTTTTTTTGAAGAAATAGTGCCATAATTTTAAACACAAGTCAATGAGTATCAGGTCTCACTTTTATGTTCCCACGTGTAGTGGTGAAGAAGACTTGTTGAAGTGTTGAATATGGACGTTAGGGGAGGAGGACAGAGGGGAAAGGGAGGATGACAATGGTGGTGGTGGTTTTGTGGTCGAAGAGTGATTGTTCAAATTCAGCGTGAATGCTAGGTAGCAAATACTAGGGCGAGTTTTGATGCACACACGCTGTCATACGAGTTTGCAGTTTGTTTTGGGAATTTTTGGATTGGTGTTATAATTTATTTTTGGGAAAAGTATTGTTTTTAGATCCCGTGCAGTTTTAGTTCTAAAAGTTCTGGTAAAATCAAATCTAATTTAGTATATGTGTAGTTTTAGTCCCTAGCATTTTGTTGAAAACAAATTTGGTTCCTAATGTATCCAATTTAAAGTATTTTTTCAATTATTGACAAAAATTTAGTCACATATAGAAATTCAATTTCAAAATAAAGAAACAAAGTAGTAGTTATCTTTAAACAATAAGGACTAATAATTCACATACTAACTAATTAACTAGTAAAAAGAAGGAAAATTTTAATCTAAAAAACTAAACTACTCAGAACTCAAAATTCATCGATCCAGAACTTATTTTCATGCTCTATTCCTACTGCCTCAAGCAAAAACTGTAATACTAAATTTTTTAGTATAGATTAACAAATATTCTTTATTGTTTTGTTTCTTGGTTAATCGGTTAATTACTAATGTGCCATCACATGAGTTATTTTTATTGTTCAAGGTTGCTTACTATTTTGCTTCATTTTAAGATGTTTAATTCAACAAACATGTAACTGTATGTGACTAACTCCGTCAATATTTTAAAAAAATCTATCAATTATCCTAAATCTGCTTCAAAATGGTAACATTAGGAACCAAAATTGTTTCTGACAAAACGTTAAGGACTAAACTTGCACCACCTACCAGACATTAGGGACTAGATTTATTTTGTTGAAACTTTAGAGATCAAAATTGTACAAGTATCAAATATTGAGAACCAAAACTGCATTTCTCTCTTAATTTTTCTCAATTTTTTGGGTTTGTTTTCTTTCCTAAGATTTTCTTCTTTGTCCCCATACACCCAAACTTTTGCAAATTTTTGTAAGGACAAAAGTATTAGAATTTGATTGAATTATTCTTGGAGAAAATGACTAAAAAATATCCTTCACATTTGATAGTTTTACTTTGAAGTCCTTCATCTTTAAATGGATAATGCATTTTGATGTGTACTATATTTTTCTGGCTTAGTTTTGTACCCAAAAGGATATTTTAGGATTTTTGTGAGAAATCTATCTTGTTGGACCTACATTGTTACTAAACAATAAAAGTAGAGGAGGTATATGTAACTTTTAAAATCTGGGGGAGCTCTCTATAATTGTTGAAAACCTCATGGGAGATTTGTTGAAGTTATCCCAAAAGTGAGATGAAAAATTATGAAAAATGTTCTATAAATAAGATGCCTTTCCAGTCATTTTGGACACAGCATATCAAATAATCGGTCCACAGTACTAGAGTACCTGATCCAGCTAGACTAGCTTCTTCCAAGCAGCTAACTGTTGCAGTATTTTAATAAAATAATTAAATTCTCAATTAAATGTGCATGTTACAGAGAAAATAAATTGGTAAAATTTTTTGAAATTTATAGGTGTTTGAATGGTTTTTACTAAAGATTTATTGTATGAAATTATGACTTTTCAATTACATTGAAGTTTTGTAACTTACAATTCAAATTTGGATTGAATGGGTATTGACCAAACAATCATTATGTGAAATTATGATTTTTTAATTACCATAAGTTTTTTGTAACCTACAAATTTGAATGTGTTTTGAATGGCCAATAATTTCATCATTAACTTGGTCTCTTATTAGTAACATAGGTTATGTTTGTCTAACTTTTTTTCACCTATATATATGCATCGTTGAGATAAAAAGTTCCACTACAACAACTTATGTCTATTGAGTCTAAATCCACTATTTTTCTATCTTATAGTTAGACAAGAAAAAAAGATATTTGTAGAGTTTTAGGCCCCGTTTGGATTTGCGGTTTTCTGTCGGAAAATTGCGTCATTTTCCGTGATCAACATTTCCCTATTACCTTTTTCCCTCACATACATTAAATCGCTACAGTAATTTTTCCATGAAAATGACGGAAAATGCAATCCAAACGGGGCCTTAGTCTCCTAGTTGTGCAGTCTAGAGAGAGTGTTAGCAAGTGCGGCTGGGCTGTTGTATCTTAGGGGTGACAAGTTGGAGAACCTATTGCACCGGAGTTGATTCTTCTGCAGAGACTTGAATCACCTTAAAGAGAGCGAGATACCCATGCCTCAACCCTCCACACTTAAGTATCAATATAGTTGTTATTGTCTAATCTTTCTTTTGCATATTTGTTCTTAATTTTTTGTTTCAGGTGAAGAACAATTTTAAGGTGATTCATATCAAATGGAGACCACTCGCAAGTTCATATCAAAGACTCAAGTGATTTCAACAAGCCATTTCGTTTTTAATGGAGTCCACTTCAAACGGTGGGAAGGGAAAAGTTTCTCTTCTATCTTAGTTTGATGAAAGTGGCTTACATTCTAACGGAGAAAAATCCCAAAAAAATTTCAACAAATTGAGAATGAATGATGAGGACAAGAAAGTTCTTGAAGAAAAAAATCAAGAAATGGGAAGAGCGATGAATTTCATTGCAAGAATTACTTGTTAAATTGTCTTTCTGATGATATTTTATTATTTTTATGAGAATTCATATCCTACTGCCTAAAAAGATTTGGAAAGCTTTGCAGAAAAATATGATACTGAAGAAGCAAGCCGCAAAGAAATATGCCGCAAGCCGATACTTCAAATTTCAAATGGGTGATGGAAAATTTGTGGTGGGCCAAACTCATGAGCTTCAAATGATTGTACATGAGTTTAAGGTCCGAGGGAATCCAGATTGATGAACAACTTCAAGTTGCTCTGCGATAGTGGATATACTTCCACCATCTTGGAAGGAATTCCAAAAGAGCTTGCCAATACAAGCAAAAGGAGTTTTCATTAGAAAGTCTCATCACTCATCTAAAGATTGAAGAAGAAAGCAATAAATCAAGATGCCAAAAGTGGACAGAATGGTAATGAAAATGGTACTACCAAGGTAAATTTCATTACTTCTAATGACAACATGTCCAATGAGAAGAATGCAAAAAATAATGCCCAACTGAAACCAAAGAAAAAGAATATGAAACGTGGGCATAAGAATCAGCACTCAAACCAGCATAGAAATAACTTCAATCAGAAAGGCAAAAATCAAAGCCCCTTTTTAAACCAGTTCCTTTTCCAAATGATGGTTGTTATGTGTGTAGAAAGCAGGGACATTTTGCTAAGACATGCAAATACCGGAAACGTGGGTCTGTACCACAGGCCAATGTTGCCGAAGAACCATATTGGCTATGATCACGGAAGTTAACATGCTTGGGAGTTCTGATGGTTGGGTGGATAGGCACGGGTGCTTCAAAACATGTATGCTTTTGATCGCACTTGCTTCAAAAGCTATACAACCATCGAGAAAGATAAGCAAGTCATTCTTGGTGACTCTCATACTATCAAAGTTTGGGTTCTGTTGAGATTGAACTAAACTTACTTTTTGATAGAACACTTCTTCTTAAAGATGTGCTTCATACACCTGAGATGAGGAAAAAATTTAGTTTTGGAATTTCTTCTCAATAAGGTTGGATTCAAGCAAATTATTGAGTTGATAGTTATGTGATTATGAAGAACGGTGCTTTTGTTGGTAAAGGATATACATGTGATTGCATGTTCAAGTTGAATGTTATCAATAAAGCTTCTTTTAGTTTTGTCTATATGCTTTCTTCTAAGAATATTTTGGCATGCACGATTATGTCATATAAATAGTAAGTATGTGAAAAAATTTAACCAATCTTGGTTTGATTCCAAGATTAAATAATGACTTTGAAAAATGTGAATCTTGTAGCAAGACAAAAATCACAAAGAACCTTCTAAAAGTGTTGAAAGAAATTCTCAACTTCTAGAGTTAATTTATACAGACTTTGTGAATTTGAAGAAATTTTAACTCGTGGGTGGTAAAAGGTATTTTGTAACTTTTATAGATGATTTTTCTAAAATATACTTACGTTTACTTGTTGAAAATAAGAGTGATGTTTTTGATATTTTTCAAGTCTACAAAAAAGAAGTAGAAAATCAATTCAATAGAAAAATCAAGAGATTTAGAAGTGGATAGAGGTAAGGAATATGAATCACTTGGATTTGATTCATATATTTAAGTCATTGGGATAATTCATGGAAACTACACCTCCTTTACTCACCGTCTTCTAATGGTGTAGCAGAACGAAAAAATAGAACCTTAACTGATTTGACTAATGCTATGCTAGTGAGTTCTAATGCACCGTCTAATCTTTGGGGTGAAGCAATCCTGACAGCTTGTTATGTTTTAAATAGAATCCTCATAAAATTCTAAAGTTAACTCCTTTTGAGTTTTTGAAACATTATAAGCCTAATTTAAAATTATTTAAAAGTTTGGGTTACTTGGTTATGTACGATTAAATGATCCTAGAAGACGAAACTTAGGTGCTAGAGTTTCTACATGTGTTTTTGTTGGTTATTCCTTTAACAAGTAAAGCTCATAGATTTTTAGATTTGCGAAAATAATGTTGGTGATTGAATCATTAGATGCTACCTTTTCATGAAGACGAGTTTTCCTATGTGTCTAGAAATAGTGGGGGTGAAGGAAATTACTAAGAATAATGCATTTGCATCAACATCTTCTATGGAAAACCAACATATGAGTGATATTGAACCTAGAAGAAGTAAAAGAGTTAGAATAGAAAAAATTATGGTCCAGATTATTATGTTTATAATTTGGAAAAATTCCTACTGCTATTGAAGAGGCTTTATCATCTCCTGATTCAATTTTTTGGCAAGAAGTATTAATGATGAAATGGATTCTTTAATTTCTAATAAGACTTGGAAACTAGTTGACTTGCCACTGGTTGTAAAACTATCGGCTGCAAATGGGTCCTTAGGAAAAAATATAAACCAGATGGAACAATAGAAAAATATAAAGCAAGATTAGTTGCTAAAGGTTTCAAGCAAAAAAAAGATATTGATTTCTTTGATACTTTTCTCCAGTTTCAAGGATAGTATCAATTAGATTTTTAATTGCCATTGCTTCTATTCATAATTTAGTTATTCACCAAATGGATGTAAAAACAGCTTTTTTGAATGGCGATTTAGATGAAGAAATATATATGGATCAACCAGAAGGATTTATTGTATCTGGCCAAGAAAATAAAGTGTGTAAATTAAATAAATCCTTGTATGGTCTTAGACAAGCTCCTAAACAATGGCATGAAAAATTTGATACTTTTTTACTTGAAAATGGTTTCAAATGTAGTGAATGTGATAAATGTTTATATTTTAAAAATATTGATGATCTACATGTGATTATTTGCTTATATGTGGATGATTTATTGATATTTGGTTCCAATTTAGGTGTAGTTGAGAAAATAAAAATGTTGCTAAAAACTATTTTGACATGAAAGACTTGGGTGTAGCTAATGTTATACTTGGAATGAAAATTTAGATTAAATGACGGTATTTCTTTAGATCAAACACATTATATTGAAAAATTACTAAAGAAATATAATTGTGGTGATACTAAATATGTTAGTACACCGTTTGATCCTAGTGTTCACTTATTTCCAACTAAAATGAAAATGATGTGCAACCAAAAAGAATATGCTAGTATAATTGGAAGTTTGCGTTATGCAGCCGATTGCACACGACCTGATATTGCATATGCGTAGGAGTACTTAGTAGATTTACTAGCAAACCAAATATTACTCATTGGCATGCAATTGACCATCTGATGAAATATTTAGCTAAGACTAAGTCTTATGGTTTATTTTATACAAATTACCCTGCTGTTGTTGAAGGATTTTGTAATGCAGACTGGAATACATTGTCTGGAGATTCATTATCTACTACTGGATATATTTTTACTTTAGCTGTGGTGCTATATCTTGGAAATCAAAGAAGCAACAAATTATAGCAAAATCTACAATGGAAGCCAATTAATTGCATTAGCTTCTGCTTGTGAAGAAGCAAGTTGGCTAGGGATCTTACACATGAGATTCCATTATGGGAAAAATAGTGCCACCAATATTAATACATTGTGATAGCACTGCAGCAATTGGCAGGGTAAATAATCGATACTACAATGGAAAATCAAGAGCAATAAGAAGAAAGCACAGTATTGTGCGAGCATATATTGGAAATGGTACCATCAATGTGAATTATACAAGGTCAAGGGATAATATAACTGATCCCTTGACAAAACCTCTGACTAGAGAAAGAGTTTGGGATACCTCGAGAGTGATGGGATTAAAGTCCATAATTACATAAATCACATGTAAGGACACCCAACCTAATGATTGGAGATCCCAAGAATTAGGTTCAAAGGGAAAAATGAATTACATAGTGATTTGAATAAAGATATGCACAACTTATATATTAATATTCCATCCCTATGGTGTATGTGCATATCCTGTAATGTAAGTAAGGTTGAGTTTCTTTGCTCTTAATGAAATCTATAGCTCTTATGAGTGGAGTGTTTGAATTACAGGAGCACTCTTATGGATTTCACCTATATGAGTGTTATGGGTGGGGCCGCCTGAAGAGAATTGGGACTTATTCTCTAATACACTCATGAAACTGGGATTGAGCACAGGGCCGAAAAGTGCCAACTTTGAGAGCTCATGAGAACACCTGGACTATTATGTTTAAGGTAATATCTAATATCCCATAAGCAGCCATAGTTCAAGACTTAGTTCACTACTGGCTCTGGTATTAGAAATTATTGCAGCACTAAATATGGTTCAAGGCATTGCTACCTATATTATGTATGATAGTCTTTCTTGCTATTTAAATTTTATACTATTTTATTAAAATAAGTGGGGGATTGTTGTATTATTTTAATAAAATAATTAAATTCTCAATTAAATGTGCATGTTACAAAGGAAATAAATTGGTAACTTTTTTTGAAATTTATAGGTGTTTGAAGAAAGAAACTAAACATAATCTGACATTCGAATAAAAAGAAGGGATAATTTTAGAAACCTCCCCTGAGGTTTCTGACAATTGCAGAGACCTCCTCTCAAGTTTATTAAATTATACCTACCTCTTCTTACTTTTACTGTTTATTGAACAATATAGGCCTAAAAGACTATTTTTTTCTCAAAATCCTTAACTACCCTTTTTGTAAAAAATTATTTTGCCAATTGCCTCCTTTCCATATTTCAACCAAACCTACAATAACTAACAAACTAGCCTAACAAATACTCTAATTCCAAATTCTAAACCCAAGCAATTCCATCATCACAGTCATAAAATTGCTTCTCCCAAAGCATGCATTCCAATTCCGAAGATTCGTTCTATCCTTAAGAAATATTCTTACAATATTCATTCCATGGAATGGTCAAATTCACAATCAACAGCCCTTGTGTTTGTATAATTTTTCAGCATAGGACTGCCGTGGTTTGGTTTTTATATAAGTGGCTTAACTCCTACTACATGAGCCACATTATGGCCTTGATGAAAATTCTTAGGGGAGATTTAGACATGGATGGGATTAATCAACTTTAAGAGAAGGAAAGACATCATTATGACTATAGAGGTTTTCAAGAAATTCATTTTGTCAAAAACCAAAATTCTATTTTCAACTAATCACACTCCAAACTTCAAACCCAATGTTCATACCTTCTCAAAACAAAATAATCTAGCCTACTATCAAATCTCCAAACATGTTAATGTCTTAAATACAGAAAAGATACTCTATCTCCATAGCGAAACCATAACCAACAATTGTCAAGTATAAAAAGAAATATAAATGTACTTATTAGCACCTTAAAAAGTTTTTTGGATGGATGATAGACAAATTAGCAAATTTACCAATTTCAATCCCTCTTTCTCTTTTGGCCAATGATTGCATTATTATTGTGTGCCTTTTCATCTCCTTTTAGTTTGATCATGAAATCGGATTTTAGTTCAACCACTAAATCTAATCTCTCAACTAAACTTATGATTTGGCCATTTCAAAAAGAAGAAAGGAGGAACAAGAATATATAATAGAGTTTGAGAGATCACTTGTGGTGTGATTGGCTGCAGTTACAGACAATGGTTGGTGGTAATTTGAGAGTTAGTTATAGGAGGAAGGGATTGATGGATGAGAATGAAGTGACAGTAAGTGAGAGAGAATTGTCGTTGGCTATAATTTGTAAACAGGATGAAGATGTCAAGTTCTTTTTCTTTTTTTAATTTTCATTTCATTATACTATGAATTATTTATGAAGTGAAGGTTATTATAGTCATTTTATTGTGATAAGCGAGTTCAGTGTAATTTGTAAAACCTGAGAAAAGTCGAGTGAAATTGTCATAAACCTCAGGGGATTGTGAAATTATCCCTAAAAAGAATGTACTAATAATTGTTGAATAAAGTGAAATCGTAATACCCAAAATTTGTGCTCAAATTGGGAATTACTTCTAAGTGGGGTATTTAATGGAATTACAACAAGAGCCTAAGGGCCAAAGTGCAAATAATCCCAATTCATGT